>JAGFNQ010005612.1:0-95851 GCA_024364735.1 Boesenbergia rotunda | reverse complement strand
TTTTTTTATAATGATTTAAATGCCCTCGGGGCTATGGTGCAGCGGAAAGATATCAAATTGTCACTTAGACACCCATGATTAGATCCCCCAACTACGAGGCATTTGTAGGGATTTTTTCTCCAAATGGGATGTGCAACCATGGGATGTTGGACTTCTGGGTTGTCTGTCGCCAGCAGTTCCCGATGCCAATGGAAAACTTCCATAGGGTTGGGTCGATTACCTCAAGCTCGATGTTACCTAGTTCATCATTTTTTATAGTGATTTAAACATGCCCTCGCGAGTTGACACAATTGATGCTGGCAAAAGGTGATTCGTTCGCCAGCATCCCTACTAACCTGTCCCAGGGTCAACACAGAGGAGATAAATTACGAAGGCTATTAACCTTGATAGTAACTAGCGCATAAGGGAGAATAGACACTTGACTTCGTCAGGATTTGACCCAGACCTCATGGTAGCAATGCCTTATGCACTAGCCATCGTCCATCCTGTGAGTACCTGAGTTGACGCGATTAATACTTGCATGGGTGGTTGCTCTAATAGGTCATAGATTCAATTTCTAACTAGTGCAAAATGTCTTGTTAGATATCTGACCTTCTTCATGCAAATGACTACTATGCTAGGGTAAAATATCTCTCGTGATTTATCTGTCAATATTTAGCTGAGGGGCTGATAATATTAGACAGTCTGAGATAAACGTTATCATATTTTGCTCTAATATAATGGTTTAAACACGTCCTAGGATGTAGCCGAGCCGGTATCAAATGGTAGAATTGCCATAATATAGTGGTTTAAACACAAATACAGGGGGAAAATTGAGTTTCTAGACCTCTAGAGGTATGCCTTGAATCTAAATTTTTGATGATCATATGTTGATGAAAGTTATATGGCTACTTCACCGTAAAGCCATAATCAAATTTTGAGGGGCAAATTGAGCTTCAAAGAAATCCTAGAACACATTAGTGCTCTTCAATCTCGATTTTAATATTCGCATATCCATTAATGACATGACCACGCCACCTTTATGGTGCAGCAACCATAATATAAATTGATCCTGTCGTGAAGCAGAGTGGCGACTTCACGGGCCAGATGGCCTCCCGGGGGACGCCAACCGGCGAGGTGGCAGAAACTGACCGCGCTTTGGCGTGACACTGCAAGACAGCGACCGTTAGCAAACCCGCCAGTGAATTTCCCCGATTAGGCACTCCGACGGTCAAGTCAGCATTCGTGGGCATAGTAGTGGGAACTGAACTGAAATGAGGCAAGAGATGTGAGAACTCGCGCGCGCGTACCTGCGGTAGGGGGAGTGCCAAGCTTATATAACCGGGGGAGCTGACAACTGTTAGTGATATGAGAGAAGTGTCCTAAGGCAATCGCCTTATGATTGTCAACATTTATTTTAATAAATGATAATTCACTATTTGAGTATACATGTTTATGTATTGATTGGATCTTAAACTCATTATCTGAATGTCCGCAATACGATTCATACACATGAAGAGAACTTTGTGATGGGATCACAACTAGTACATTATCTCATATGTGTCAATTTGAATGTATTGAAAATTCCCTAGTCGATGAATTGATGAAAAACGGACACTATCGATTTCTGAGAGACTAGCATGGGTATATTCTTGTCTAAGTCACTGATTCCTCACTGAGCTGGATGACATTAAGAGGATGTCGGAGTATAAACTGGATGCTAGTTAAGGGAACTAGTTCATTGGAGTGACTGCTGTAACTTCATATGGTATCTATATAGATATGTCAATGAAGTTCTTCTCAGCTTAATGTGCGATTTCTCTTTGACCTGGGTGTTCAAGTCACTCTTGGTCATGGAGACTTATACTTTAATATCTTAATGCAATCATCTCATGGAGGTAGTGGATCAGATAGATTGGGTATAAGCGAAGTGCCCAGAAGATGTTTGGAACGCTACAGAGGATTCACCACTCCTTGGAAAGGAGACTGTATACCCTAGGCCTATCGTCAGGATTAGTTACTCTAAGCTTGGCCAACATACATTTTATGCGAGTCTCTTAAATACATAGTTAGTAATTGAATCAAAGGACGAGAAAACATAACTTGGGCTAGGTGTGACGTCGTCACCTAGTAGGGGATCTGATACAATAGATCATGTCCTGAACCAAGTGGTGTATAAGATGGTGAAGGGAATGGGGCACGATCATTAGAGCTGCTGAAGGGTTTCGGAATTCTTCTGAGGTCAAACCGTTGATCTTTCGATTAATTGGGGGTCATGATGTACTACTAGGTGCCACTCATGATCGTTTATAATTGAGTTAATTATAGACGGCCAACATAAATCGAAAGCCTATTTAGTCACACGCACTACGAGTAATCCGAGGGATTTAAAAGAGTTGAAAATTGGATTTTCCATCAAGAGAAATAAGTCGAATCTGAGATTAATCAGAGGCGCAATGGAAGCTAAAAATGGCTAAGTCTTTTGAAGGCTTATTGGGCGAATTAAATGAGTTTAATTCCGATCGGTTCGGTTTTGTGGCCGGCCAAAGAGGGTGTCCACCCTCTTGGTTTGGCCGGCCACTAAAGGGGAAAACCAATTTATTTGGTTTAATTAATAAAATAAATCTAGCGCGATTTGTTTTTATAAATTATGGATAAATAAATTTGTTATAAAGAAATTTATATAAATAAATTTATAGAAATTTATTCTTTTTATGGAAATTAAAATGATCCATGGAATGGTTTTATTTTAATTTTATAAAATCAATTATGAATTGATTTTTTCATAATAAGAAAGTTTATAAATTTCTTATAAAATTTATTCCATAATTAAAGGAGAGAAGTATTTGTTTTATTATAAAGTTAGTTATAATAAAACTAGGCATAACGGAATTATTCATAAGAAAGATTATAAGATAAATTTCTTATGAAAATTAATTCCGTTAATTCCGTTAAGAGAAACTTGGCAAGGGAGAAGCAACTATATAAGGAACCAAAGGCAAGCCTTGAATTCCTAATCAATTAATCAAGAGATTAGTTGCTCTCTCTCTCTCTACACGCCTCTCTCTCTAGGGCCGGCTCTCTCTCCTCCCCTAGGGCCGGCGCAACTCCCAAGGTGGGCGTGAGCTTCATCCACCAAGACGACCTCGGAGAAGAAGAAGCGGATCACATCTCCTTCCTTCTCGGAATTTAGATTCCGTCCCTTGGTGGTTAGTTTCCTTTCTTCTCTCTTGATTTTCTAGTTGTGCCTTTAGAGAATCTAGTAGTTCTCGTAAGTACAAAACTCGTGGCTTTGCGAAGTCATCCCGAAGAGAACTCGGCGTGGACGCGAATAGAGGCGAGCTTCCAAGGGACGCTACGGTTGGATCTCGTCCCTTACTTCGAGTTACGCGAGGTACAAAGTAAATTAGTTTACTTTTCCGCAAAGTTTTAATTTATGATCATGTCCACACACATAAGGTTGCATGCTAGATACGTGGTTAAATAATTTGAGAAATTATTTTATGCTAATTCTTCCGCTGCACGTAAAAATTTAAAATTTTACGAACCCGTATCCTTGTCAACATGCACCCGGTCCCAACAGTGGTATCAGAGCCGGTTAGTGTTCGACATAATCATATAATTGTTTTGCAGAAAACTTTGTCATGATCTCAATTTTGGAAAAAATTTTCAATTATGGAAACTTTCCAATTATAATAAATTTTAGATTTATGAATTTCTAAGTTTGGAAATCCTCATGAAATTTCACAAACTTTTGAAATTTCTAGTTTCTGAAATTTTATAATAATTGTGAAAACTTCCCATCTTTGGAAACTTTTCAATTTTGGAAATTTTATATTTTAGAAATTTTCCAATTTGGAAATATGTAAGTTTTCTTTGTACCAGAAACTTACAATTATTCTGAAAACCTATTATGAAATCTCGCAATTTTGGGCACTTTCTTTCAAGAAAGTCTAGACAAATTTATGGACAATTAATTGACAATTAAATTTGAATTGGTTTTTAAATTGACAACAAAATTCTTTATTTTGGATTGAGCCTCGGGGAGCCGTCCAATTTAAAGTTAGTTGTTGTAATTTAATTTCCCAATTTTAAATGAAATTGTCATGTTTAATTTGGTTGCGCTTCGAGCGTCCAAATTGGATTTACGACAAATTACTTTTCTTTGGGTATCTGAGCCTCGGGGAGCCACCCTTAGAAAAATTTGTTGTAATTAATTAAATCCATGAATAAAATATGATTTAAGAGGTGATGCTCTTACATATTGTTGTCTCCAAAATTAATTAGGAAAATGGTTTCCTATAGAGTTTCTTAAATGAGATTTTCATGAAAATAATATGTGTTGAATTAAGGGAATTGTCTCTTAATTTAATAAGATTTGATTTAGAGAAATCAAAGTCTTAAACATATTATTTCCGAAATTGATTATGACAATTTAGGAAATTGTTTCCCAAAACAATTCCTTAATAAAGTATGAAATTAGAATTAGGAAATCCGGTTCCTAATTCAAATTAATGAGACTTGATAAATTAAGTCACATACATACTTTATTAAGGAAATCGTTAGTCATGACATAATTCTATGTCATGAATGTGCTTAGAAAAGAAAGGATGAGACCCAAAACCCCTTACAAAATATTAAGGCCAACACCTTCCATTAATATGGTTAGAATCGGAGTTTTGTTTCTCGTTTGGGTTGATGGACACATCCATGCCCGGCTTGAACCTCAACATGTTCAAACCATGGAATTAGTTTATGAATAATATAGTTGGAGTCAGAGGTCAATCCTTAGTTTTGGTTGTTGGACACATCCAAGCCTGACTAAACGGTTGAATGAGCTCCAACCATATTAAAACTATTTCTTGATTAATGGGTCAGCCTTAAGCTTGGAGCATCGATTTGTTGTGCCACAGCCAAGGTCGATGTAAAGAGAGGTGCAGTTGGGTGCTATGTATAATGTTGCATACTTGTTAATGAGTTAACAACCCAATGATTTATGCAAACATTCAATTAGTTGATAGCATAAAGTGATAGTTACATATATGTGATGTGTAATCGGTATAATTACCTACCTTCATAGCTAAGAATAACTTGATGGCCACAGCCATGGTTGTTCTTACCTATGGTTGGATATCAACCTATTTGGAGATGTTCCTACAATCTCCCGAATTGATAAAAAGGGTTATTCAATTTGAAAAATAAATAGGATTTTTAATTAATGTATATTGATACATTCTTTAATCATTCTTCTCACATAAGCTCAATTTGTATTTCTAGGTTAATCACTCGATCATGTCTTCTCTGAATTGCGTTCCATTTTGGACACCAATAAACTGACTGGGCCAAACTTCATGGACTGGCTTCGAAACCTGAGGATAGTCCTCAAGGCAGAGAAGCTTGCTTATGTCCTTGAAGATCAACTTCCTAACCATCCTCCAGAAGGTGCAACTCCAGACCAGCTAGTGGCCTATCAGAAACATGTGACCGATTCTGAACTTGCGAGTTGCATCATGCTAGCCTCTATGATACCTGAGCTGCAAAAGCAGCATGAGCATATGGATGCTTATACCATCATCTTCCATCTTCATGAGTTGTTTGAAGAGCAGGCGAGATCCGAAAGGTTCGAAGTCTCCAGACTCCTCTTCACCACCAAGATGCAGGAAGGCACTTCTGCCTCGCAGTTTGTGTTAAAGATGTTGGGGTACATTGAGCGACTGAGCACACTCGGTTTTGCAATGGATCATGAACTAAGTATTGACTTAATTCTGAGTTGTTTGCCCAAAAGTTATTCACAATTTGTGATGAACTATCGGATGAACAAACTAGAGACCACCATTCCTGAGTTGCTCAACCTGCTGAAGACTGTGGAGCCTTCTGTAAAGCCGGATCAAAAGGCGGTACTGTTAGTTGGTTCCTCGAAGAAAGGTTCTAAGAGGAAGGCCAAAGAACAGAATAAAGGAAAGAAGAAAAGGGCCAAAAAGACTGAAAAGAAACCAAAAGGAACTTGCCATCATTGTGGCAAGGAGGGTCACTAGCGAAGAAACTGCAAGGTTTATCTTGAGTCCTTGAAGAATAAGGCATCCGATGCCCCATCCTCTTCAGGTATCTTCGTTATTGAATGTCACTCTATTTCCTCAAATACCTGGGTACTTGATACTGGGTGTAGCTCACATATATGTAATGACATACAGGGGCTAAGGAATAGAAGAAGACTCGTCAAAGGAGAAGCGAATTTGCGAGTTGGAAATGGAGCAAAGATTGCTGCTGTTGCCATCGGAACATATTTGCTAAAGCTCCCCACTGGACGTGTCTTAGAATTGGATAATTGTTATTTTGTTCCTTCGTTAATAAAGAACATTGTATCTATTTCATGTTTGAATGAAAAGGGTTATCATTTAACTTTTAGTAACAATTGTTGTTACATAACTTTAAATGGCGTTCTTTATGGGAATGGAACTTTGTGCAATGGTATCTACACGTTAGATTTATCCAGTGACGTTTTCAATATCGAAGTTAGCAACAAACGTGCTCGAATAGATAATCGAATAGACTCCTACACTTGGCATTGCGTCTTGGCCATGTAAGTAAGAAACGCATGACCGAATTACACCGATGTGGAATTTGGAATCATTTGAACCCGGTTCATTTGATACATGCGAATCATGCTTAAAAGGCAAGATGACCAAATTACCCTTTTCCGGAAAAGGTAATCCAGTGGGAGAATTGCTTGGTCTAATACATACTGATGTATGTGGACCAATGTCAACTCTTGCACAAGGAGGCTATAGCTACTTCATCACCTTTATCGATGATCACTCACGATTCGGGTATGTGTTCTTGATGAAACACAAATCTGAAGCCTTTGAGAAATTCAAAGAGTTCAGAAATGAAGTAGAGAAACAGCTTGGCAAAAGTATTAAGATACTTCGATCCGATCGGGGTGGTGAATACTTAAGTCAAGAGTTTCAAGATTATCTTAGGGACAATGGGATATTGTCCAATGGACTCCGCCGTATACAGCATAATGCATGTTTAAATCACTATAAAAAATGATGAACTAGGTAACATCGAGCTTGAGGTAATCGACCCAACCCTATGGAAGTTTTCCATTGGCATCGGGAACTGCTGGCGACAGACAACCCAGAAGTCCAACATCCCATGGTTGCACATCCCATTTGGAGAAAAAATCCCTACAAATGCCTCGTAGTTGGGGGATCTAATCATGGGTGTCTAAGTGACAATTTGATATCTTTCCGCTGCACCATAGCCCCGAGGGCATTTAAATCATTATAAAAAAATGATAAACCAGGTAACATTGAACATGGAACGACTGGGCCTGCCCCAAGGAAGTTTCCTATCGGCAATCAAAATAAAATGAAAAGCACTCGTGGGAGAACATTTAAATCACTATAGTGGCAAAAGGCGATTCACTCATCCCAGCGCCCCCGTCATCCCGAGGCCAACATGGAGGAGGTAAATCACAAGGGTTACTAGTCCGGACAATGACTAGTGCATAAAAGAAGGCAGACTCCTATCTTTGTCAGGATTTTATCCTCAGATCATGTGATGATAATACCACATATATTAACTATCAGACTATCTCATGGGGCGCAGTAGCACCTAAACATGGAGGAGCACTTTTAAATTTATATATGTTCCCATCTAAACTCTTTTTTATACACATAAAGGTCTCTGTTTCCTTAATGCAGTTAGTTGTGAAGAGGGTTGGAGTCATCTCGATTAGACCTCTAAAGAAATAGAGTGGGTAAAAAATGACGGAAATTAGGGTTCGAGTTAGCGTATGCATACCTCCTCCGATTTTATAGGGAATCAAGCTATAAAACCTTAGGCTATATTTAATTAAGAGTAATACAATTAAGTTTGTAATGTAATTATATTTAGAATATAACCTAGATTATATATTGTTAGTCTTGTAATCCAGATTACAATACGTTATTAACTTTTTATAATTCAGATTATATTACATTACAATATTAAAATTTGTTCAAACAAAATAATTTTAAATGAAATCTTAATTACATTACATGTATAATAGTGTTGAATATTTGGTGCTTAAAATAATTAAGACCAAATACAATTTTACAAAGGAAAATGGATGTGTCATCAATCGATGAAAGTCAAAATTGACTTCAAAAATGAAATCTACGTTTCGCGTAGATGAATTTAGACTATTAATTTGCTCAAAATCGATTATGGATGAATGAGAAATTAATTATTTAAAGTTAGCCTAAAATTTACATAAAAGAAAATAGATGGGGATTAGTCCCACATCTGAAATTTTCGAAGGGATTTACTTCTTTATATGTGTTCCTGTGTTAATGGAATTAAAAAGAAACACAGATGGTCTCTTTTCACCGACGAGTAGGTGCTCACACCTACGAACCCGCCACTCGCCATGCGCTCATGTGCGCACGTGCGCATGTGAGCAATGGGCACTTTGTTGGCGCACTTCGCACTTCGCACGTACACATCGTCTTGAGGAGCTTAAATTTATGCTCGAGGTGATGTGTCGGTGACGTGGCAATGCCTACGTGACGCTCGGGTGACGTGACATGTGATGTGGTAGTGCTTGCATGACACTCAGATAAGAGGAGAGAAATGACTGGACTACTGATTAGACAAACAAATGGCAACTATGTTAGTGCTTGGATGGCTAGAAAGGGGGGGTGAATGTAGCCAGACACAATCTTTTACTCTTTTAGGTTTTTCTGCACTTGACGGTTAGCAACAGCGGAAGCAAACAAGCAGGAATACAGATGCAGAAATGAAACACAAACCAAATCGCTAACACGGCGATGTACAAGGTTCGGGGATAACTTGCCCCTACTCCTTGGCGTGCCCGTAAGGTGGGCGATCCCTTGATCGTCGGCAGATCAAGCCCCGAAAAATTCGGATATCAGATACCTCCTTCTCGGTGGAGAAACCTCTCCACAGCGTTTCAACAGAGTGATGAAATTAAGCACAAAGAAACACAAGAAGGCTTACTGAGCACTCGGACAGAAGGAACACAAGAACTCTTCACCGAGCTCCACCCAGCACAACTCTCACGCACGAACTCCCAGCTCTTCGTGTCTGCTTGCTGATGGACTCACCAAGCTCTCTGCCTCTTCCAAGCGCTCAAGTCTGCAGTCTCCAAATGATGCTCAAGTGTTGCTTGAGGAGATTCACACCAATTGCTCAAGGAGATGGATCAATTCTACTTGACAGAGACTTCTTCGCCACCAGCTCTTAAGTCTCTGCACACACACCCAGTTCACAGTCGCGCCTCTGCAGCTCCCAGCTCGTCTGCAACAGCCTCAACTACTCCTGACCTCTTCTAGACTCCCTGAACTCTCTTCAGCCAAGCCCAGGTCAGCTCGTCAGCTTCCCAGCCGTTGCCAGCCCGTGCGCCAGAAAACCGTTGTAACCTGAGAAGAGAAAAACGTCCGAACCTGTCGTGGAGAAAGTCTCCAGTTGACTCTCCTCCAATATTTGAATCCTCCTGTATCACCTGCACACTTAGCAGAAGCTTAGCAAAGCGTATCACAAAGAAATCAGTAGTGTATCAGTGTATCAGACGAGAAAACAGGCGCGATCAGAGCGTCTGACAGTGGTTTGAATTAAAGTTTACAGCTACTGATCGGCCACCAGACCGATCAGAGAAGACCCTGATCGGTCACCGGACCGATCAGGGTTAGCCCTTACCGATCAGGCTCTAGCCTGATCGGTCCATAGTGAGAAACTGGAAATCGCGACTTCTAGTGATCGGTCACCAGACCGATCCTAGGTCGTGGATCGGTCACCCGTCCGATCCACCCCTTTGCTGAGTATTTCTCCAGCTTCGCAAGCCAAACCCACTGATTGGTCACCTGACCGATCAGGATCCATCCTGATCGGTCATAATGGGGAACCCGTGATATTTGATCTGTCCAGCAGACCGATCAAGAGTTTCTCCCCAAGGCTACTGACCTCTCTCTGATCGTTCACCAGAATGATCAGAAGCTCAACAGAAACCTTTTTGTTCTCTCCCTGATCGGTCACCAGGCTGATCAGCATTATCTGGATCGGTCACCAGACCGATCCACAACAGGAGTTCGTGCCAATCTCCCTGATCGGTCACCAGACCGATCCAGCCAAGACTAATTCCACCCTAAGTTAAGAGAATGAGCTCCCAACTTTCTCTGACTCGTGCTCAGTCCCCTGGACCAAGACTCCGTGCCCAGCTTCACTCACCGGGACTTCACCTAGTCCCACTAGGTGTGCCTAGTCCCACTAGGTCTTCATGCCAGCGTACGATCTCCCCGATCCACCTGGACTTCACCTAGTCCCACTAGGTGTGCCTAGTCCCACTAGGTCTTTTCCCATGCCAGCGTGCGATCTCCCAGATCCACCGGACTTCACCTAGTCCCACTAGGTGTGCTTAGTCCCACTAAGTATGCCTAGTCCCACTAGGTGTGCCTAGTCCCATTAGGTCTTTTCCCATGTCAGCGTGCGATCTCTCATATCCACCTGGACTTCACTTAGTCCCACTAGGTCTTTTCCCATGCCAGCGTACGATCACCTAGATTCACCTAGACTTCACCTAGTCCCACTAGGTGTGCCTAGTCCCACTAGGTCTTTTCCCATGCCAGCGTACGATCTCCCAGATCCACCTGGACTTCACCTAGTCCCACTAGGTGTGCCTAGTCCCACTAGGTCTTTTCCCATGCCAGCGTGCGATCTCTCAGATCCACCTGGACTTAATCCGAATTCATTCAACCAAACTTAAATCGTTGTCAATACCAAAACAACAAACGGGCCAGACTGCATCAACAAACTATTGGATCGAAGCTGGGTGTTGGATCGCAAGTGACGCGATCTGGAGCGTTGATCGTGAAGAGTCACGATCTGACCGTTGGTGAAGAGAGACTAAATCTAAAGCGTCAGATCAAATTTGGCGATTGAGATTAAAGGGAGATCTGAAAGGTTACAACCATTCAAATTTGATAGATGAGATCAAAGGGTTATTTGAAGGGTTACAACCATTCAGATCGAACCATCCAGATAAGTCCTAAACCAAAGGTCACACCCACTCACCAAAGGGTACCTCACCTCTTCACTTGTATAAATAGACTCTTCTAGATGATAGATTCAATCATTCATTCAATCATCAAAGTCATTAGCATTCATCCCATCGTGTGCATCCAGAGTCCAAAAAACTTACGAGAATGTTCGCTAGTCTCGAAATTTGTAGTGTTGCTATTTCGAGACATCGTCGTTGTATCTTGGGAAACGAATTGCTACTATCTGTGAGCACCTATAGCGAAGTAATATCATTTTACAGAGATAGTGTCTCTAACACTAGCCTCGACAAAATTATATCAATTTGTATCCTCCCGGCAGCTTACCCGAACGACGCCACCAAATAATCGTAAAACAATATTCTGCAATTATTATGTGGCGTCACCAAGACTCAAACTGGAGACCTTCTATGTGTTAATCTGACGTGGTAACCAACTACACCACGACCACAAAGATAAGAGCCTTGCACTCTACAATAAAGTTATTCTGCAAACTGATATGACATTGATCAATGGCGTTCCGATCGCCGTTCCGCACGGAGAGAATCCGGAGAAATTCAAAGGAGTCAACTTCAAATGATGGCAGCAGAAGATGTTGTTCTATCTGACAACGCTAAACCTTGTACAGTTTGAGTGAAGACCCACCAGCCATTAAGGAAGGTGATGCCAACAGCAAGGCTGCATGGGATACATGATCGCATGGAGATTTCTTGTGCTGCAACTACGTTCTCAACGCATTGGTCAACACGTTGTATAACATGTATAGTCCGATAGAGACGGCAAAATCTCTTAGGAATCACTAGAGAAGAAATACAAAATCGAAAATGTCGGATTGAAGAAATTCATCGTCGGCAGATTTCTGGACTTCAAGATGGTGGATTCCAAGTGTGTGAAGTCTCAACTCCAAGGCATACAACTGATACTGCATGATCTGGATGCTGAAGGCATGAAGTTGAACGAGTAGTTCAAAGTAGTCGCAGTAATCGAGAAACTCTCTCCGTCGTAGAAGGATTTCAAAAATTACCTCAAGCACAAACAAAAGGAGATGGGACTTGAAGACTTGATCCTGAGGCCCTGAATAAAGCAGGACAATTGAAAGTTATCCGACTATAAAGGAATGAAGCGGGCCATCGACAAGATGCCCAACATGGTTGAGCACAAGAAAAAGGAGATGAGACTTGAAGACCTGATCCTAAAGCTCCGAATAGAGGAGGATAATCGAAAGTTATCCGACTCTAGAGGAACGAAGCGGGCCATCGACGAGATGTCCAACATGGTTGAGCCAAACTCTAAGAAGTCGAAGCAATTCAAGAAGAAGACTCAAGGCAAGAAATTCAAGGGCTCGTGTAACAACTACAGAAAGCCAAGACACATGTCCAAAGATTATAGACGCCCGAAGAAACCAACCAAGAGTCAGAAGGATGTTGCGAACCATGTCGCAACTTTTGATGACAAGCTCCCCGATTTATCGGAACTGGATCTCACTGCCATCATGTTTGAAGCCAACACGGCGCTGGACAACCCGAAGCAGTGTCAGACCGATACTGGAGCAACACGTCACATCTGTTCGAATAAGACGATGTTCTCCAAGTATACTCCGATAAGTGGTAGAAAGATTTATATGAGCAATTTCACTACATCGCCAATTGTCAAACTCAGGAAGGTTGTCTTGAAGATGACATCTGGGAAGGAGTTAACACTCAGTGATGTGCTCCACGTTCCCGACATCAGGAAGAACCTAGTTTCTGGTTCGACACTTATTAAGGCCGACTTTAGACTAGTATTCCAGTCAAACAACTTTATACTTACGAAGAACGGTGTCTTCATAGGTAAGGAATATTTAGAACAGAGTCTGTTCAAAATGGTTGTAATAACTGTACACCGTGAATTTGATGGTAATAAAATAAAATCTTCCAGCTACGTTGTTGAGTGTCTTAATTTATGGTATGATCGACTTGGACATGTTAATAATAATACTCTGAAACGTCTCGTCAAATTAAATTTATTACCAAACGTTAATATTGACGAAACACACAAATATGAAGTGTGTGTGAATGCTAAAATGACGAGACTACCTTTTGTTTCGGTCGAAAGGTCAACGACTCCTCTAGAGTTGATACATAGTGATCTATGTGGTTTAAAATTCGTGCAAACTAGAGGAGGTAAAAAGTATTTTATTACTTTTATCGATGACTTCACGAAGTTCTGTTATGCCATTCTTTTAAGAAGTATAGATGAAACCTTAGAAGCTTTCGGAACCTATAAAACAGAAGTTGAGAATCAACTTGATAAAGGAATTAAAATAATTTGTAGCGATAGAAGTAGAGAATACGGTACACCGTTTGATAAGTTTTGTTCAGAATCTGGAATTATTCATCAGATAATGGAACCATACTCATCTCAATCAAATGGTGTTGCCGAACATAAAAATCGGACACTAAAGAAAATGATGAATGTCTTGTTGATAATTTCAGGCTTACCCCAGAACTTGTGGGGGGAAGCTATATTATCGGCACATCGCATTCTCAATAAAATCCTTCACAAGAAAAGTGATAAAACGTCATACAAACTATAGAAAGGCTGAGAGGCATCGTATAAATACTTGAAAGTGTGGGGGTGCTTGGCAAAGGTTGAAATACCCAAGCCAAGCAAGTAAAGATCGGACCTAAAATGTTCGATGCGATATTTGTCGGATATGCCCATAACAGTAGTGCATATCGTTTCATAGTTCACAAGTCAGACAGTCCTGATATTCATGTGGGAACAACCATAAAATCTCGGAATGTAACATTTTTTGAAAACGTATTCCCAAATAAGAAGGGAAACATTCAATGTGATTACAAAAGAAGTTCTAATGAACAAGATGTTTCGGAACTTAGTTGTCGTAAAAGGACTATTAACAATCAAAGCTCAGAGTCATGTCGGAGCAAATGGGCTAGAGTTGAGAAATCGTTCGAGCCTGACTTTATAACTTTTATGTTAGAAATGGACCCAAGAACATTAAGTGAAATTCTCTCTTATCCCGACGCCCTATTATGGCAAGAGGCTATCAATAATGAAATCGAGTCTATCATGAATAATCATACTTGGGAATTAGTGGACCTTTCTACTGGTACAAAACCATTAGGTTGTAAGTGGATACTAAAACGCAAGTATAAAATTGATGGATCGATTGACAAGTATAAGGCTAGACTTGTAGCCAAAGGCTTCAAGCAAAAGGAAGACATTGACTACTTCGATATCTACTCACCTGTGACAAGGATTATGTCTATACGAGTGTTGATAGCCATCGCAACATTTTATGAACTTGAAATACAACAAATGGATGTTAGGGCTGTGTTCTTAAATGGTGAGTTGGAAGTAGAAATCTACATGGAGCACCCCGAGGGGTTCGTAGCTCCAGGAAAAGTGAAAAAGGTGTGTCGACTTGTTAAGTCGTTATACGGACTTAAACAAGAGCCTAAACAATGACACAAAAAAATTTGACAAAATAAATGAATGTGGCAAATACATTTATGTCAAAACCACACCTGAAGGTTATGTAATCGTGTGTTTATACGTAGACGATATGCTTATAATGGGCAATAATCATGAGATAATCATGAGTACAAAGAGAATGTTGACCAACAATTTTGATATGAAAAATATGGGTCGAGCATATATTATATTGGGAATTAAAATTCTTAGGACATCTAATGGGTAGTTCTGACACAATCCCACTATGTAGAATCAATGTTGGTGCCCCGGTTGGTTTTGATGTGATCAACCAAGTAAGGTTAGGTCTTGTTGGTTTTAATCCCTCTGCTAAGTGTGCAGGAACTTAGGTACGGAGGAAGTCGAGCGTAAGACGCAGCAGACGAGAAGGATTGCACGGGGAAGTGAGCTGACGGGCTCGGTGCAATCTGAGGGACGCGAAAGTTGCGGAAGAGTACGCCGGTGGACCAAGAAGGACATGCGCGACGTCCGAGGGACGAGAAGCCGGAAGGAAGTGCGCTCGAGGGGCGAAAGGTCGGAGTCGGGTTTAGGTGAGCCTAACTCCGGTTGGTCAGAAATCACCCAGAAGATCTACTTACGAACAGTCAACCAAGTTACCTTTGACTTGCATCAAGACGGCGAATTAAAGCTTTTAATTAAAAGCTTTTTTTTTAAGGACGTTAAAAAAAAGCTTTTATATTTAATTAAAAGTTTTTTAAAGGACGTTAAAAAAAAAGGTTTTTATATTAAAGCTTTTAATTAAAGCTTTTTACAAGCTCCACACGTGGATTTGTTTAGTCAAAACTTATCCAGGTCCGAAGCTTTAACCGATTAAAGAGATAAAGCTTTCACCGATTAAAGAGATAATAATATTTATCTCTTTTAATTAGAGTTTAAAATCTAGTTGAGATAAAAGTTCATCTACGATCAACAGCTAAGATTAATCTTAGATCTACGATCAAGATGAAACTCAATCTTGTATCAACGGTCAAGATCGTATCACTCAACTTATAAATAGGCTTAGAGATTTAGAGGAAAGATATTGAATACCATTGTAATTCTCTTTATAGTCTAGCGTGCTTTTATTGTAAGACTTCTCCGCCACAAGGAGATTTTAATTGAGCGTCCACTGCCTTGGAAGCAACGTTCTTAGTTGCGACCAAGTTTTTTTTAAAAGACGAGTGCCTTCCATTTCATATTTTGTTTCCGTCTATTCACCCCCCTCTAGCCGGACCAACCCGATCCAACAATCGATACTTAAAAAGTTCAATGTGTACGATCTCTCTATAGTGAAAATACCTATGGATCTAAGTCAACACTTAGCAAAAAACCATGGTGAGCTCATATCGCAAATGGAATATTCTCGGATAATAGGCAGCTTGATGTATCTCACAAACTGCACACGTCCGGATATTACTTGTGCGGTCAACAAGCTGAGTCGTTTTACGAGTAATCCAAACGACACCCATTGGAAAGCACTGATGTGAGTTCTTAGATATTTAAAATATACTATGAACTACGGATTACATTATGGAAGATATCCCGCTATCTTAGAGGGATACTGTGATGCTAATTGGATATTAGATACAAAAGACTCCAAATCCACTAGTGGATATGTATTCACGATCGGTGGGGGAGCGATATCTTGGAAGTCCACTAAGCAAACGTGCATTGCTCGGTCAACTATGAAATCCGAATTTATAGCACTAGACAAAGCAACTGAGGAAGCTGAATGACTGCGGAACTTCTTAGAAGATATTCCGAATTAGATGAAACCTGTGCCCGCCGTACTTATACACTGTGATAATCAATCGGCGATTGGAAGGGCACAGAGTAGTATGTATAATGGTAAGTCACGACATATACGTCGTAGACACAATACCATTAGGTAGTTGATTTCGAATAGAGTAATTGCAATCGAATATGTTAAGTCCAAAGATAATTTGGCAGATCCTCTTACGAAGAGGCTAAATCAAGATCAAGTATACTACTCATCAAGAGGAATGAGATTAAAAATCTACAACTAAAATGATTGTAGCGGTAACCCAACCTTGTTGATTGGATATCCCAAGATCTTGGTTCAATGGGACAACGAAGTTACAGAAGTTGTGTTACAGCACACGAGATATATTATGTCTATTCCAGTCGTAGGATGAATATGTGTTGTCCTACCACTATAGTGAGGTTAAGCTTATGCTTTTAATGACTTTAATACCTTTATAAGGTGGAGTATAGTGGGATACTCTTGATAGAAGCGTCACCTATATGAGTGAAAACAGACCGCTTCAATGAAACACTCATGAATCCAAGATGGTGTCCATGACCAAAACGAAACCAACCATGAGAACCAAAAGTAGGTGAGTTAAGTCCCTGTGTGGGTGCTATTGTCTTAGTATACACAAACAACTGAGCAGTTCGTTCACTGCGCAGCCTAGTATGCTCGATAACATTCTACTATGGAAGGTTCAAAGCTACAAACTACCTCTCTCGATGCATTGACTTATCGATTGAACTCTTGTAAAGCGTCAGCATGCATACATGCATTAATTTCCATTCATGTGGTGGATTGTTGGATATTTGGTGTTTAAAATAATTAGGACCAAATACGGTTTTGTAAAGGAAAATTGATGTGTTATCAATCGATGAAAATCAGAATTGACTTCCAAAACGAAATCTATATTTCGCGTAGATGAATTTAGACTATTAATTTGCTCAAACCCGATTACGGGTGAATGAGAAATTAATTATTTAAAGTTAGCTCAAAATTTGCATAAAAGAAAGTAGATGGGGATTAGTCTCACATATATAATTTCCGAAGGGATTTACTTCCTTATATGTGTTACTGTGTTAATGGAATTGAAAAGAAAACACAGGTGGTCTCCTCTCACAGGTAGCGAGTAGCGAGCAGGTACTCGCGCCTGCGAGCCCGCCACTCGCCACGTTCGCACGTATGCATCGTCGTAAGGAGCATTGAGAAGTTTAAATTTATGCTTCAGGTGACGTGACACTCGGGTGATGTGTTGGCGACGTGGCAGTACCTACGTGACACTTAGGGATGTGGCATGTGATGTGGCAATGCCTGCGTGACACTCAAATAGAAGGAGAGAAATGAATGGACTGCTGACTAAGCAAATAAATGATAACCGTTGGATCGAAGATGGGTGCTGGATCGCAAGTGACGCAATCTAGAGCGTTGATCGTGAAGAGTCACGATCTGACCGTCGATGAAGAGAGACTTGATCTGAAGCGTCAGATCAAATCTGGCGGTTGAGATCAAATGGATATATGAAAGGTTACAGCCATTCAAATCTGATGGATGAGATCAAAGGGCTATCTGAAGGGTTACAACTCTTCAGATCGAACGACCCAGATTAATCCTAAACTAAAGGTCACAACCACTCACCAAAGGGTACCTTACCTCTTCCCTTGTATAAATAGAGTCATCTAGATGATGAATTCATTTATTCATTCATTCAATCAACAAAATCATTAGCATTCATCCCATCGTATGCATCCAGAGTCCGAAAAACTTACGAGAAGGTTCGTTGGTCTCGAAATTTATAGTGTTGCTATTTCGAAACATCGTCGTTGTATCTTGGGAAACGAATTGCTATTATCCGTGAACATCTGTAGTGGAGCAATATCGTTTTATGGAGATAGTGTCCACCACTTACCTCGATGAAATTATATCAGTTTGCATCCTCCCGATAGTTTACCCGGACGACGCCAACAAACAATTAGTTCTTATCAAACATATATTAATGAGTTATTGGGTTACGGGTCACGGATTGAGAATTGGATGTTGGATAGAGGGATTATTACGAGATAGTATCAGAGAGTTTCTATATTAATTTTATTCCTAATTAAATAAGTATTCTCAAATATGACGGGTTATAATTCAAAATAAATAAATAATTTTTCCAAAAATAAATAAATAAATATATAAATAATTTTCCCATCCTTTTGTATATTAATTCTAATCAATTAAGTGAGTGACAAAAATAAAACATTTGCAACTCCTTTCCTTTGTATATGGTGACTATTTTTTTTTACTTAGTAGAGTAATAAATTAAAGTACATGATAAAAACCACATATTATAATTAAATAACAATCTATAGAAATTTTGATTATTTTTTGACATAATAAAAATACTTAATAATTAAATAAAAGACCTAGAATAATTAAATAAAACGTATTTTTATAAATATTCATTATAATTAAATGAAAGAATTAATCTTTTTATCAAAATAAAGTAACCAATATAAATAAATATAACTAGAGGAATTACGGATCGGCTCCAGCGTGCTTTCGCTGGCCTGGGCGATCGGAAAGCTGTGCTGGGTCGCCGGCCGTCATCATGCTTCTCTTCTCGATCGTCGCTTACTACACATCGACACTGCTCGCGGACTGCTACCGCTCCGGTGACCGGGAAGCGCAACTACAACTACAACTGCATGGCCGCCGTCCATTCCTACCTGGGCCAGCTCACTAGCTGCATCCGCCTCCTCCAGCGATCGACGAGGTCGCTAACCTTCTTCCGCTTCCATTATCATGCTGTGAGTTGAACACCGGAATGACGACTTCTGGCTGCAAATTTCTTGTTAAATTTCTTCTACCTTCTAAGCTTTTTCTTGGTAATTGCCTCGAAGCAGTCCTTACATGATCATCTTCGTCGCCGTAGAGATCTTCCTCTCCCATATCCTTGACTTCTACCAGATTTGGAGGCTCTCCGTCATAGCCACCGTCGTGTCCTTCACATACTCTTCCATTGGGCTTGGCATTGTCGTCTCCGTCGCCGGAATCGTGACTGACCCTGCAGCTCTACCGGCCCTTTAAGAGTAGCTATGGATCCATGATCCTGTTAGAGAGCAGTGAGAACGGATCGTTGATGAGATGGAGAAGGTGATGACCACGAGAAGACTTCAAACTTCGAAAGTTGTGAGAACAAATGGGAATATACCGAACGTTGGAAGCTGGAAGGGGAGTCTCTGGCGCAGACATTCCGGCGAGTCAGAACATTAGAATGGATGGACGACTAATAATCAAAATTGAAACTGTTATTGTGCATATGCATACCTATACTATGAGGGGGGAATTCTTTTTTTTATAATATCTCTCCTAATTTTCATTCTAATGAGATGTGTTCTCTATTTAAATATGGATGTCTAATCAACTAATATCTATATTTGAGGTATATTAAAGTCACATCACTGCTATATCATAATTACTTTGTATTTATGGAGTATCTATGTGTCACAAGGAGGCCTAAGTAGATTACGCGGTCCAACAAGTGTGGAGGCCCATTAGGATGCTAAGTGATCGAGGAGCGGCCATCGAGCGGCAAGTCCGATTGGACGCACCAGCTTTCAAGTAGTCCGATTGGATGTGCCAGCTCTTAGGAGTCAATTGAACAAGGGGATAAGGTTAGGCGACATGCCTCCGATCGGCTCTTTGAAGCGGCTCTCGCTGCTCCGTGTCAACTTCTACGACTCTGGGATAGTCTTACTCGTAGTCATGAAATAAGGGCTTCTAAGCCACTGTCCATTCGGCGATCGGTCATAGTTCGGTGGACTCTGCCCGACATCAAGGGTCTGACCGAACTTCTTGTTGGAGATGCATGTCAGAGATAATATATTAAATTGAAATTATAAAAATAATTTCAACATACTGTTGAGTGACCTGAAAGACTTGAGTTACCTTGTTTGCAGAGTGCTGACTCCAGAGTCTAAGTACAAACTCCCAAGCTAGATCTCTCGAGTTGGAGACTCCCGAGTTGCAGAGTATGTGCAGACTCTCAAGCCGGAGACTCCCGAGCTAGATCTCCAGAGCTGAAGACTCTCGAGTTGCAGAGAGGTTGCAGAGTCGTTGTGCGGACTCTCGAGCTTGATCTCCCGAGCTGGAGACACCCGAGCTGGATCTCCTGAGCTGGAGACTCTCGAGTTACAGAGAGGTTGTAGAGTCTTTGTGCAGACTCCCGAGTTGGAGGCTCCCAAGCTGCAGAGTCTATGCAGACTCCCAAGTTGGATCTCCCGAGCTAGAGACTCTCGAGTTGCAGAGACATTGCAGAGTCTTTGTATAAACTCCCGAGCTGGATCTCCTGAGCTTGAGACTAAGGGTTGCTGAGGCCTATGTAATGCAATTTCCTTAAAACAGATTTGCCCTCCTCTGATTATGCTTCGAGGTTATGATGGACGTCTGTTCCTAGGATACAACAATGGGACCATGTACACAACTAAGCACTGATTGCTGGTGGCGAATTGAGAAAGTACCTGATTGCTATCACGGGCAATCCACTGAGCGGGAACACACGGAAGATTTAGGGAACGAAGGTGGAAGACAATTGTTTCTCTATATATTCCCTTTTGCTCTCGGTCACAACCACTTTATATAGGGCTTAGACCCATGTAGTAATTAATGACCGAATTAACGTCATTTATTACTCATTAACCATCCAAATCAAAACGTTTGGAGTTACTACTCCACCTAGATCAAAACGTCTGGAGGTTATAGATTATGCATTAATCATCAATGCATTAATCATCAATTAATGCATCCGTTACATTTGAACAACCAGCAAAAAATTTTCAGGTGACAAAACGGTGGTTTATATTGGGGATCGGTGCACTAGCTAGTGGGGGTGAATAGTCCGTTGCCCCCAATGTGTCGTTTCTTCCTACACATGTTAGCGTGCACAAGCAGAAATACAAACTACTAATAAAAACACAAACGCCAACACCAAACCCTTACATGGTTCGGAGATGATACTCCTACTCTACGATTGTCCGAAAGGTGGACGATCCCAATCCGTTGGTGGATGACTCCTCGGAAAGCCTCCGGCTAGCTCGTGTCGCTCCTTGTGGGTGGAGAAACCTCACCATAACACTTGCACACACACCTGAGCTTAGTAGACTACTATTAAGCTTTACCCAAGCTTATTTCGTCAACCTTTGCTCAACTAATCCGAGCTCTCTTAAATAGAGCTCGTCCCTGAAATAGCTATTACTAGTCGACTGGTGCCAACACTAGTCGACTGATCCACCCGAACTCGAACATTACATCCCAACCTTCGAATTCCAGCTGACACCAGTCGACTGATCATAAGATTAGTCGACTGATCATAAGATTAGTCGACTGAACTTTTTGTGACCTTTTCTAGTCGACTGATCCATGCATCAGTCGACTACCCAAACCCTAAACCTAAGGTTTTAGCCCCGAGTATAGTCACTCAGCACTCGTCCTAGCCCGACCAACCTAGACCTAACCTTCTAGCCTCTTCCATTAGCCACGCGTCCCTCGGATGCTTCTCCATCCTTCACTGCTTGCCTTCTGGAGCTTCCTTTGGTCTCGGTCCTTATTGCCAGGTCTTCCTTTGCCAAGACACCACTTGGACTTTTCTTCGGTTGTACCTATATCCTGCATTCTCACAATGTATATCAAATACAGCAATAAGCCTAACTTAAACCTTTTCCCAAACATCAAAACCCAAGGTATCTAGATTGCTCCTACAATTTACTCAGTTGGACAAATTTTGCTCCGACTGGTCTTGCATTCGATGCGCGCAGGTAGTGCACATACACGAGTCAACTTGGTTTAATACAAATCCGAACCCTGGCAAGACATTATTACCGGAGGCAGTCGGCAGTCGGCAGCCAGCAGCTAGCGACTGACAAAACATTATTTTTGGAGGTAGCAGCGACGGTGGCGGCTCTCACCAGCAACCTCACTACGTTGTCGACCTTCGTACACTGGTAGGTGCAACCGCGCAGGCGACGAGCCAGAAGAGCTTGGGGATGGCGACGAGGACCACGTCAATGACAAGGAACGATGTCGTGTCCGGTGACACAGGCACGACGGTGTAGAGAGCAGGAGGGCTCTGCCGGCTAGTAGCACCATGAGAAAGCAGCAGGACACAAACCACACGCAACGGCGGCAGTAGTGGGCTGCCCCTCCCTCCTCCTTCGGCTGCGTCATCTATATATTGAGGTTGATTCTCAATAACTTGCACCGGTCGACCAAATTACATATTTCGATGGAGGAAGCGAATCAAAGAGTCGATTCGTGGTTATGATTAATCGTTAATGGTGACCATGGAGGAGGGAGAAATGTGGCAAAAGGTGATTCGTTTACCCCAGCACTCCCGCTAACCCGTCCCAGAGCCATCATGGAGAAGGTAAATCACTAGGACTACTAGCCCAGATACTGTGAATAGCGAGTGGGGAGGGCAAGCATACTGGCTTTGCCAGGTTTTGACCCTCAAATCTCAATTTGACAATACTCACGCACTAATCATCAATTCATCCCATGGGGACATGGAGGGAGAAAGGGAATAGACAGTGTTGTCGATGTAATTAATGGAGGGTCGTCTCAAGGTTCCATGAGGTCGCTAAATTTTTTTTAGACATTTAATATTTTTTAAAAAAATTAAAATTTTCCCTTATCCTCTTTTATTCGGACTTGGCCCGTTAATGGCGAGTTTATTTTTTTTTAAAAATAATATTAATTTAAAAATGGATTTAATATAAAATTTAGATTTCTAACTTTTTTAGATGCAAAATCATTAATTAAATTTTTATATTTAAGTTTTGATATTAATTTTTTTCAAATGATAAAATTGCTAGATTATTTAATTTTTCTTGGGACATTGTTGAATGTAAATAAAACTTTATTAATTTTAATTTTAAAAAATATTTTACTGCTGAAGCTACACTAACAGGCATAGTTAATAATATCCTATAGCTATCCACGCATTAGGAAAAGAATTTAATTTTTTTTTATCAATTACGGTGTTTAATTCTAGATTTATTATTTCTTTTAAAACTTTTAATTCTGAAAATAAATCTAAACCATCAATATTAAATAACATGTCTTGTGTTAAAAAATTTTCAAGATTTAAAGATTTTATTTTAAAAAAGTATCATCAAACAATTTTAACTTGTCTACGTCATATAAAAAATTAAAATTATCTTCATATATTTTAAATTGTTCAAACTTACTTTAAAGTGAAGAAATAGCATGATCAATAATATAATTAAAGAAATTAATTTTAAAAGATTCTTCAGGTGAAACTTTCACCTCATTAATTTTATTCTCATCAAATCGTTTATTTCTTCTAATTACACATTTTTCAAGAAATTGTGGTTTTATATTCATTTTGTTTGCAATCTCTTTGGCAGAACTTACAGCAGATATGAATCTATTTTCTCTATAATCATTGAAAAAAGAAACAAGACATTTTAACTGAACTAATGCAATAACAATGTTCATATCTTTATATTGTAAAAATTTACTAATAGTATTAACTACGAATAATATATCATACCAAATAATCATACCTAATAAAAATTTAAAATTTCAAACTCATACGTTGCTAAAGAATTTGCTTTACTTTTTATTTTAGGATCATCACTAATTTCTGTAAATTTATATAAAACTTCTCTTATTTGTGGAGCTTGATATTTAATTGCTTTAACACTTTCAAGATGACTTTCCCAACGTATTGGCGATAATGGTTTAAGGGTTAAATTAGAAATACAGTCTTGAGAGAGAAAATTTTTCATCTCTTTATAGAAGAAGAAAATAATGAGTAAATACGTTATATCACACCAAAAAAAGTTATAACACTCGGACAAGAATTAGCCATTTCACATAGTAGTAAATTAAGACTATGACAACCACATAGTATATAAAAAGATCTAGAATTTATATCTAACCATCCCTTTTGTACACCTTATTGTTTACCTTTCATATTAGCCACATTATCATATCTTTATCCTCTTATGTCATTTACATCAAATCCAATTTTCTTTATTACATTAATAAGTGTATCAAAAAAACCTTTTCCTGAAGTATAATATACTTTTAAAAATAAAAATTCTATAAAATATTCTTCTCTTTTTATTGAACATGTTGAAATATCTATACATCTTAATACATCTTAATATAAGAGATATTTGTTCTGACTTACATCGAATACAATCAAGTATAACTAAAAATATCCCGTAGGACCGGCTACGGTAAAGGCAAAACAAATCCGTTGATGGCTGGGACTTTGCCAAAAAGTCTTTTTGGGTGAATAGGTCCACCATAGGCCTATCTAGCCCGTAGGACCGGCTACGGTAAAGGCAAGACAAATCCGTTGATGGCTGAGGCTTTGCCAAAAAGCCTTTTGGGTGCATAGGTCCACCATAGGCCTATCTAGTCCATAGTACCGGCTATGGTAAAGACACGTCAACTCCGGTTGTGGCTGGTCACTTGCCAAAAGTGAACTTCGGGTTTGAGGATTATTTCTAGGACTCACACTGGAGCAGGCTGGAAGTTGGTTAGCGACAACAGCGGCACTAGTTTGAGATCAGCTATGGGTCTGAATGGAGAGGATGCAAGTGACAGAAGGGGCAGTAGATGGACAGCTCTGGGTGGAGGGTTTCGGATCCATGGGATGAGTAGCGCATGACTTCATGACTTGTGTGGTTGGTATGTATGATATTTTGAGGATACACTTTGTAGTATCCTATGACTTTTGTGGTTGGTATTAGTGAGATTTGAGGATACATTTTTGTAGTATCCCAGGATATCTATTTGGATCTGACACTTCGTCAGAAACGATTAGATATCCAATGGGTGCATAGTCATATGTACCATTTTACTTGATGATATATTTACCTTTCATCAAAAAAAAGTATAACTAAAAAGTATTTTGCTTGTTATATTTTTTTAATTATAATATTTTTTACATCTTTTCCTAATATATTTATTAACTCATTTGATATATTATGACCAAGATAATAATTATGAATTTTATGCATTTTGAATACATGTAAGGTGTTCCTGCATTATAGGATCAAATTTTGCAATCATTTCAATTAAACCTAAAAAATTATCATTATTATCTTGATAAATTTTCTCATTTGTACCATGAAATGCAGAATTATTTTTATAAGATTTTTAACTATAATAATAATTCTTATTAATATATTCTTCCAATGTTTCTTTTCCTTATTTATTTTTTCTTGTAAATTTTGATCAATAATTTATTTTAAAGTAATCTTATTTCAATATGAGCCAATATTCATATTTATAATATATTGATCACTGCTTATTTCATGAATTTTAAGTTTGACACTAAGAGTGCGTTTGGTTGGGGATTATTTTTGATAACCTTAGTTATCCATCCAAGGTTATCAACGAAAATCTTGTTTGGTTTACATAAACAACGATTTCCAAGTAATGATCGATGCCCGACATGCCAGCAAAAGAGGCATGCAATCCGGAATCGAAAAATCTTAGGAAAGTAAGGTTTTTCTTGATTCCGGAGTTATGAAACTTATCATTCCAAAATTATCCTCCAATATTTACATTTAAGACGAAAATAACCATTACAATTTATTAAATTCTGGAAGCATTATTCGCGGTCGACGACAGGCAACGACGACCCACGACCGACGATCGTCGTCGACGACCGCGGCAGGCGACCTGGACCGGCGATCGCCACCGACGACCAGGCCGATGACCGAAGACCACTGCCGGCAGCCGACGATCGGCGCCGACAACCGGCCTGCAGCCGTAGGCGATCGGCGATCGACGCCGAGGCGTTGACAGTTTGCCACCGATCGTCGATGACCATCGTCGATCGTCGATTGTCGACGACCGCCGTCGATCGTCGGCTTACCGTCACTGTTGGACACCGACAGACTACGTGAACATCGACAGTCGACATCGACGCCGATGCTAACGTTGGTGTCGGCGACGAATATTTTTTTAATTTAATATTTTAATTAAAATTTCAATAAATTTTTAAAAATAAAATAAATTCAATTTAGAATTTAATAAAATTCTCCAAACACATTCTAAAGGATAATATGGTAAAATATTATATTATGTTAGACTATTACCTCAAAAAAATAAGATTTTATTTGATTAAGTAAATTGAATCAAACAACTTCAGGTTATATTTCATTTCCCATTATCTTGGTTATGTGATTAATTGGTAATCACATAACCAAGGTTATATACGATAACATGAACCTTAAGATTTTTTCAATTTCGACTTTCTTCATTTGCTAATTGAATTATAATTGATTTTTGACTAAATAATTTATAACAAAATTAAAATACTTTATCTAATTCTTTAGAATATATTGACCATTTTTATCATATTTTTCTCCATTTGATAATTTTTGAATATAATGAATCATAGAAAAATATCTAGAATTTTCATCATTTGAAAAAGAAATATTAATTTCCCTGATTGGACCTTTTCCAACTAATAAATATATTAAATTTGTATTCATATTTTTTCCTTTGTGCTAGATATATATTTTGAATAATAGTTTCATCAATATTATTAAAAAAATATCTTCATCATCTATTAAGCCGTCTTTATTTTTTAAATTTTTATTATTTTATTCGTTAATATTAATATTTGATGAATTAGATCTACGATCATTAGAAAGTTCTTGATAGTTTTTTCCCCTAAAATATTATCCTTAGGTGTAAATTAAATTTGTTTTTCATTTAAATATTCAATTATATTATTTTCTAAATTTTGATTTTGATTATTAATAATAAACATATAAAGTGCATCTTTTTGAAATTTAATAAATTCTTCTATTTTTCTCTTCTTCATACATTTTGTATATCCAGAATCATATATTTTAGCAGACATATTTAAATTAAAATAATAATAAAACAGAAAAATTTAAGTCTCTACTATTAGAGACTTTTGATTGTATGGCTAAAGGAGGGTGAATAGTCTATCACTCTCAATCTTTCTCGGTTTCCTTCCAACAATGTTAGTGTATGCAACAAAAATATACTTAAACCAAAACACTAATAAAGACACAAACTGTTTAAAGTAATCGGAGATAAAGCTCCTACTCCACGGCTGTCCGTAAGATGGATGATCCCGATCTGTCGGTGAATATGCCCCCAGAAAGGCTCCGGCTAGCTTGTGTCGCTCCTTGTGGGTGGAGAAACCTCGCCACCTTACAACAACTCCTGAATACAAAGACTACTAATTGGCCTCTAACCAAGACCAATTTCGTCAACCCTAGCTAGCCAAACTGAGCTCCTTTAAATAGAGCTCGTGACTGAACTAGTCGTTACCAGTTGACTGGTGCCAACATCAGCCGACTGCTCCACCTGAATTCGAATGTTACAACCCAACACTTGAATTCCAACTGACACTAGTCGACTGCTACCAGTCGACTGATCTTTCTGTGACCTCTACCAGTTGATTGATCCCACATCATTCGACTGACCAAACCCTAAACCTAGGGTTTCCCATCACGAGTACAATTCACTCAGCACTCGGACATTCACGACTCTCCTGATCACTCTTCTTACAGCCTCGACTTGTTGCCTTCAAGCTTTTTCGATTTTAGCACTCGTCCCTCGTATGCATACAAGCCCGCGACTTGTCTCCACATGTCATTTTTCACGTATACCTCGAAGTGTGCTTCCCTTAGCTCATTATTTTTGTCTTGTCCACAGTCCCTCGGATGCACCATCCTTCACTGGACCCGAAGTCATCAAGCTAAGTCTATCTGTATTCTGCAGAACCTGCACACTCATATACACATATCAAATATAAGGGTAAACCTAACTTAAACTCTTTGCTCAAACATCAAAATACATGGTCCAATGAACCATAGATTGCTCCAACAATCTCCCCAATTTTTGATGTTTGGCAATATGTTTAAGTTAGGAAAAACAAATAACAAACAAAATGCTAAAAACATTTGAACTTACGTTGCCAAGGCTACACCTTGGACTTACACTGCCAATGCATATGCAAACATGCATGGATCCTGTCACAAGGCATCCCTCATACCTAAACTCCCCAATGAGTTAGGATTTTACCAAAAGGGATTTTTAAGAACCTCTCCAAGGCTCCCCTTATATTGGACTTACAAAAGCTTTTTAAGAACCTATCACAAGGTTTCTCCTTCGCCAATAAATGAGCAACAATGCTCTCTCTTTACCTAAGCTTCCCCTTGACCTAGGATTTCTTGCAAAGGGGTGTTTGGTTTCCCACTTAAACCTAACACTTTTTCCCCTTTACCATACATTAAAAAGAATTTCAACAATATCCCAATTATTAGATTTTTTAACCTCTAATGACCATAAATATTGTGTAATAAATCCCCATAAAATTATACATAGGTTTGATATCATTAGGAGAATTTTCGACTTTTCTAAGAATAATTTCAGCATGTATCAGTCGACTGAAATAATTACCAGTCGACTGATCCCTATCGAAAAGTAACTCACAGAATTATCAGTCGATTGACCCCACATCAATCGACTGATACCAAATATCAGTCTATTTCTGTATTTCTGACCCAATTTCAGAAATGCACCAGAAATTTCATAAATCTCCAAAAATTTTCAAATTTTATGGAGAGGTTTGTGGTACCCGTGTCTACTTGGAAAAAATTAAAAATGTATATACTCGGATCTCAATATTGACATAAAACCCAAAACTAGCTAAATGGTTCGATTGAACATTGACTAGTTTTAGCTTCCTCTTGATGTATCTACTCATACTAAATCACAATGCATCCCTACCATTGGTGTATATGGCATCTATATATCAAAAATCAATTTTTATGCAATATAACCCCAATGTCATATTTTCATACATAAAACACAATCTCAATGTTCCAAATCCCAAGGATTGAGACTCAAGTCCATCTCCAAACCCTTTGGCACATTTCATTGTTCTTCTAGACTCTCAAGAGATACCCTCCTGAGATCCATTTGTCATGGGTCCCAACTTGACTCTTAGAGCTCCCCCTTGAGCTCTTAAACTTAGTCACCTCTCTAGGTGACTCATCTACAATCACAAGATCACACCAATGTACCTCCGGTGACTCTTGGCTTACAAACCTAACTTTCTTAACCTTGGACACGTTGTCTTTGGTTAAACACTTCTTTCCTTTAACCTTGGACACCTTGTCCTTAGTTAAGGTATTTTTACCCTTAAATGTCACTTCCTTATCATTCTTGGACTTCTTCTTGCTATAGTTATATGCAACTTTAGCATATATCTTTTCATTTGCATTTGAGGATCTAGATCGGTATCCCAAACCCGATCTAACATTGTTAGATTTTTGGCTCTCCAACACCATACCTAAACTCTTAGATCTAATAGTGAATCTATCTAGGGTTTTCTCTAATTTTTTAAGCTTTGCCCTCAAAGCTTGATTTTCCCTTTCTAGGTTTCTAAACCTAAAATTAACATGCCCACCTTAGATATTTCTAGACCTACCCATTCTAGGCATGTGTCTTCCCTTTTTGAGATTAATGCTTTGGTCATTAGGTTTAACATGTCTAGGTTTATCATAATGTATGGTTTTCATAGGGTTATGATCTACATTATTTACCCTACTCCGATCATGAATTTAAAATCAAAATTTTACATAAGTAAATAATTTACATTATTCCTAACATGCATGGAGGAGTTTAAATTTGAATTACATTTCAAATTAGGGATGACCTCTATTACCCTTGTAGTTCCTCCTTGTTGTAAGTTTTTTTTTCTTCTTCTCCCATTTCTTCAAATGTTTCAACTTCTTGAATTCTCTCTTCCTTGAGCATTTGGTATGGTAGTGACCTCACTCACCACATGTGAAGCACCGAATGTGCTTCCTCTCCTTCTTCTCCTACAACTCAAATTAGATTTTAAATAAATTGACTTAAGTTTAGGGGGTTACATCCTTCTTATCCAATGGACACTTATCCTTGTAGTGTCCCTTCTCATTACACCCAAAGTAAATGATGTGATCTTTTGATTTTTCTTTAGTGAAGGTGCTAGCTAGGTTGACTTCTTCTTCAACCTTGGATGATGTGGATTGTTCATCCTTTTCTTCTTATGCCACTTCACTTGAGGAGGTGAATAACACTTCTTCTTCTCCTCGATAGTTGAGTTCCTCTCCTCATCCGATTGGTCATTCTCCTCCTCTTAGACCATTAAGCCCATCTCCTTGGACTCTTGTTCTTGTGTAAGCTTCTCATGAACAGCAATCATCTTACTCCATAGCTTATGAGCATTCTTATATTCTCCTACACCACTGATCACATTATTAGGCAAAATACTAATTAAAATTGAGATTACCTTGTCATTTGCCTTTGATTGTATTTGTTGCTCCTTGGTTCAATAACGTGGTCAGAGCTTCTTCCCATGATTGTCTTTTGGGACTTCAAATGGTTATTCGAGTGCGATCATCAAATCTCAATCCATGTCGAACCATGTCTTCACCCACAACCTTCAATAGTCAAAATTCTCACGATCATATGGAGGTAGAACGGTGATGTCGTCCCCCATTCTTTCTTCAAGCTTTATTTCCTCTAGCTCTTTGCTCTCCTGGCAGTTAGTCCGTAGACGAGTGAACCTCCACTCTGATACCACTTGTTGGAGACTTTTGATCATATGGATGGAGGAGGTGAATAGCCAATCACCCTCAATCTTTCTCGATTTGCTTCCTATAATGTTAGTGTGCGCAATGGAAATATACTTAAACTAAAATACTAAAAAAACACAAACCGTTTAACATAGTTCGAAGATAAAACTCCTACTCTATGGCTACTCGTAAGGTGGACGATCTTGATCCGTCGGTTGATGAGTCCCCGGAAAGTCTCCGGCTAGCTCGTTCACTTCTTGTGGGTGGAGAAACCTCACCAGAACCTCGCAACAACTCCTGAGCACAAAGATTACTAATTAGCCTCAAACCAAGATCAAGTTTGTCAACCCTAGCGAGCCAAACCGAGCTCCCTTAAATAGAGCTCGTGGCTGAACTAGCCATTACCAATCGACTGGTGCCAACACCAGTCGACTGCTCCATCCGAATTTGAACATTAAAGCCAACTTTTGAATTCCAGCTAACACCAATCGACTGCACAGCAGATCAGTCGATTGATCTTTTTATGATCTCTACCAGTCAACTAATCCCACATTAGTCGATTGACCAAACCCTAAACCTAGGGTTTCCCATCCCGAGTACAGTTCACTCTGCACTCGGACCCTCATGACTCATCTGACTCTTCTTGCAGCCATGACCTGTTACCTTTAAACCTTCTTCGACTTTGGCTCTAGTCCCTCGGATGCATACAAGCCCGCGGCTCGTCTCTACATGTTATCCTTCGCGTATACCTCGAAGTACACTTTCCTCGGCTCATCATTTTTACCTTGTCCACGGTCCCTCGAATGCACCATCCTTCACCAGACAAGAAGCTATCAAATTGAGTCTATGTGTATCATGCAGAACTTGTACACTCATATACATATATCAAATACAAGGGTAAACATAACTTAAACCCTTTGCCCAAACATTAAAATATATGGTTCCACGGACCATAGATTGCTCCAACATCTACTTGGTCGATAGTTTTCCAAGTAGAAATAGAACTGGGATAAAAAAAGATGATACACCATAAGTTATTGTTGAAGCAGTATTCAGTATTCTAAATAGAAAAGCTAAAAAATAAGGTTGACATGGATGACCGGGATGAGAGCAAGAACCAGTAAAGGTATTAAAATTTTATGTATCATATTTTATGATTTTTTAAGTTTATAAATTAGGTTTGTGATGGTAATAATTTACTTGCGTAAAAAAATAGGGAAAAAATTCTATTCATTTCATCTATAATTTATCATTTATATAGACTAATAAAAACTATTTCGAAGAAGATTGGAAGAAAAAAAGAGTGAAAAAAATTACCGAGCGAGAAAGAACTGAGCTCTAAGGAGAAAGATGCCTTCTTAAAAAATCACTGGTAAGAAAAGACAATTATAAAGTATTCAATATTGATATTTGTTGGCTCATGAGAAAACGAATCAGTGAGATATAAAACGGGATGAAAAAAAATAATTCAATCATAACATGTTATTATAGTCCTAAATAGAATTTTATGATAATATAATAATATAATTAATATTGAAATTAATTATCATCTTATGGTCGTTGAATTTTGAAATGATTAATGATGCATTGCATTCCTATGCATTCAGACATGCAGGTGTGATACATCACATTTGTCTCCACGAGATAAACTGATAATTAATGCATGAGTATTGTCAGTATGAGGTCTGAGAGTTAAAATTTGACAAAGCTAATGTGTCCATCTTCCTCACGTATTAGCCATAATATCCGAGCTAGTAACTCTCATGATTTATCTCTTCCGTATTGATCCTGAGATAGATTAACGAGGATGCTGAAAACGAATAAATCGCTTTCTATTTTGCCAGAGTGATACATCACATTCCACACATGTAGTGTATCATATTACCATGCATATATGTTGATTTTGATTGAATTTCAAATATTTATGGTGTATGTGTTTAGTCCCACATTGCTAAGCCAAGAAAGGTGGAATGCCTTATATATCAAGCCATTCCTACCATGCTTAGATGGCTTAGGGGGACCTACACGCATGCGCGGGTTGAGCCCAAACTAGGTGGTTTCAGGGGGTCTGGGCCGGATATCCATAAACCGGGCGCGACGCACGCGATTATCGCGCGCAGGGGGGGTGCAAATCCCCAGCCCGTGAGCCTCGCGCTTGCGGGCGGCCCGGTTTGGTTTTGCAGATTTCGGTCTGGTTTTCTAAACCAATTTGGTTTGGTTTATTTTTATTTCTGAGCGCGCGTCGCGCTCGACGCAATTCTTCACGCGTCGCGCTCGATGCGCCTCCTCGTCGCAACTCATTAGAAGAGGCATTCTATTGCCTCTTCAGATCTATAAAAGGAGAAGAAGAATGCAGATTCATATACTCACTGCTTCTTGTTCTCTCTTGGCGATTCTTTCCTCTTCGCCTTCTTCTTCGGTCTTTTGAGTCTTGAGGCTTCGCTTAGTGCGATCTGAGGTTGTCTCCGAAGGCAGCGTTCGTCTTGGAGTGCACCTACGAACGCCGCGTGATTGTCGGATCTTGGGGGAGTTTTGCCGGGAGCCTTTGCACCGTAGGGCGGCAATCAATTCTCTAAAGACAGTCGGCACGCCAGCGCTTCAACCGGATAACTATTCTTTAACTCGGCTATTTACTTATTAGATTCCTGCATATATTTTATTGTCTACTGCTTTGGTGCATATTACATATTGTTACTTTTTATTACAATTTTAGACAATTGATTGTGCCTAAGTAGACATGTTAAATATTAGAATGTCGGGGTCTGATGAGGCTAGCGCCAAACCCGAGAGGTTTTCCGGGCAAAACTTCAAACGTTGGCAACAACGAATGAAATTTTGGCTTACTACGCTGGGGCTTTTCTCCGTTATAGAATCGGATCCTCCTTCACCTGATGAAGAAGAACCTGCTCGTAGTGCTTCTACTGAGAGGTTTAAACAAAGGGATTATCTATGCCATGGGAGAATCCTGTCCGCCCTCTCAGACGCACTATTTGATGTGTACTGCTTTATAACCTCGACCAAAGGGTTATGGAAATCTTTGGATAAAAAATATAACTCCGAGGACTTTGGTTTAGAGAAGTACACCGTGGGGAAGTTCTTAAATTTCAAAATGGTTGAGGGTAAATCTGTCATTGAGCAGACCCATGAATTTCAAATTTTGATTCACGGTCTTGCTGAGGGAGATATGCCGATACCCGAGAAACTTCAAGTCTTGTCTATCATCGAAAAATTGCCTCCGAGTTGGGAAGATTTTGCACTACAAGAAAATTACTTTTCCGTAGCATGTTATTAACAGCGCATATTAAAAGCACACTGTTAATAGTATTATTAACAGCATGCATATTGATGTGCACTGTTAATACCATAAATTTTTTTAAAAGAAGAAGAATCAACGGCGCACATTAAAAGCACGCTGTTAATATTATTATTAACAGCATATTAATGCATGTTGTGAATAAATAATAACGATAGCATGTAAAAAATTGATACGCTATTAATGCATCTATTTATTATATATGATACGCTACAAATAAAATTACAAATAATTACTATTTTATTGTTTTATTTATTTTTTATTTCCCTTATTTTTTATTTTCTTCTTTTTCACTTTTCCTTATTTTTTTTTCTTTTTCCTTATACCTATTTTTTCCCGGAACGCTCCCGATGCCAATATATCGCCGCAACCTTCTTTCTTTCCGAAAACCCTCGCGCGCGCCTCAACCCATCGCCCTCCTCACCACTCGAGTTTCCACCACCTCCTCGCCGCTTCTCATCGCGCAACCCTTCACCTCCTCCTAGCTGCTCGACTCTCCGCCTCCTCGTTGCCTCTTCAGCGCCATCATCTCCGGTTCCTCCTCACAGACGCCGCCTCCTCGCTTGCTCGTCTGGTTTGCTCGCCTCGTTTGCTCACGGTAGCTTCTTCTTCTTCACGGGGGCACTAAGGGTGACCGTTTTACCTTTTTGACACACACACAAACACATTTCAGATTCTACCAAATAATTTCTTAGGTCATTGGACTATATCGCTCAGGCAAATCCTTTCTTCTCAACCAACTACTTTTCTTGTCATGTGATGAAGGTGCATTTCTATTTGTTCTTTTTTTGTCATTCCTGATGCTAAAAGTCTTTGACCTCAGTATCATGCACAGGGTTTGGTGTAGGACATATGCGTGATATTAATACCAATGGTTTATATTCAGTCATCTTTGGTTTTATTGGTACTTACACTTCTTAACTTTTTATTAAGCTAATTTCTAATATTTTATGATAGTTTAATGTTTTTTGTTTTGATCTCATTTAATATCCTTCAATAAGCAATTATTTTTTGCTGTAGGAATACGGGTTTGGGAAGCACTTGTTGAAAATTGAAATGGATATCAATGGAGAAAAATATTTGTCTTATACCAAGAGACGGAAGTATTTGAAAGTGTTGGGAAATCAAATGTTTATGATGATAGGTAATTTGGAAATTCGAATAATTTCTCCATTAGATATAGGTTGTATATTTATTCTTTTGGTGTTTTTCAGGATCTTTGCTCTGGCTACGATTATGAGCTTTGTGCTCATTAATAATCTCCCTAAGACAGTTGTATATTTAGATTTCCTTTGCTTTCTATTTTCCTTGTTGCTATTGTGGATTTTTTTGTAGTGTTCATTTGTGCAGTTGCAATATTTGATTTGATAATTTTTAATGAATTAATCTACCAATTCTATTTTGAGTTTTCAGTTTCAATTGAGTGATCTTCGGTACTTTCCAGGTTCATTGTGTGAGTGTTCTTGTATGAAAATCTTTTTGATGGTCTGTATATGGAAATTTTATGTTGGTCACGAAATCGGTTGATGTGAACATTCCTCTTTCTAAGATTTTCTGAAATTTATCCTTCTCTATCTTTTTTAGTTCTTACATTGTTTATGAGCACTTCATCAAATTGAAACTTATTCCTAGAATCACGACTACCAGAGTATGTCTCTTATCGCATGGGATGTACAATTTTATCTTATTTTTCTTTATGACATAGGGAAATAATTTTATTATTTGATTGTTCTTCTTATTGTGGACTTGTACTATATTACTATTACCTTTGTACTAAAATGCTGTATTCATTTGATAACTTATTTCATGTTATTTTTTTTCTCTAATTGTCATATCTAATTTATTTTTTGCTGGTTGTCAAATGAGATGATTTTCTTTCCTATTAATTTATCATACTTTTAGCTCATGAAGCCCATTGATTCATCAAGGAAATTCCAGTTTTTGTCATTTCATTTTACAGAAGCTACTGGCTACTGCCTACGATTGCCATTTCTTGAACCACTTAATATTTCACTCAAATCTCATGAGAATATTGAAGAACTCTTTAGAGTCAGAAGGTAACTTATTGACTGGAGACAAAACTCCTATCATGATTCCATTATGCATTTTTTTGGCATGTATACAGGAAACTAGATTTTTCCTCCATTGTATGAAAATAATCATTATACCAATGAGCACCTTATGAGCAAGACTATATGAATCTTCTTATTTCTAATAAAAATATAGGTAAATTCTTTGTTGTTTACTGTGTTGATCACATAAGTTTTTTTGCACATAATTATACTAATGCATCTATGGCCCTTTAAAGATCAGGCATAGATAACTGCTAATTTAGTTCCCAAGTTTTAATTGTTTATCAAAGTTTATATGGTGCTATTGTCGCCAATGATGTAGTAATGATCGTCATTCTATTGTTTGTTGGCTCTTTGTAGAATGTGAACATGAATTTTAAATTTGAAAGACTTAAGTATATGCCTTCTAGGCAAAAATCACTTTGGCCCCAAATCTTTTTGAAAAAGGATTTGGAGCCAAAGTTTTAGAAAATTTTCAATTTAACTCTGCTGGAACATTCAATGCTTTATTTGTTAAATTTCATAGAACTTCTTATCGAAGAAGATGGATATAGCCTTTGTAATTGTATTTTTTTTAGAGAAGTTCCTCGATCAAGTGGTAGACTAAACCTTTTGATCTAATGAATTTTAAATGTTTCATTGATCTAATGAATTTTAAATGTTTTATTTTGAAGAGAATGTTTCATTGTCGAAGAGAATGACAAATATTGGGTGCCCTAATTGCAATATGTTTTTCTTGTGCAAAATAATATGCAAGTTACAAGACTTGAAAACTTTTATATATTTATCCTAGTTGCTATATGTTATTTTTCCTTGTGCAATAATAGCACTTTTAATCATCTAGTTAACTCATGGAGTTGAAGTGAAATGTATTAGTCTTCTTTCAATTTAAATTAATAAATTTTGATACCTATCGAATTCATTATTTCCCTAGCAAATATTGAGGTTGAGTATTTTCTATTCTTTTCATTCTGTTTCATATTTGTGTATTCTCTTCATTTATTGGTCTTGTTGAATAATTTGTTTCTTTATATCTTTGTCAGAAATACTAGTCATCTATTATTTGGAAGTGGATATTGGAGTTTTGAGTAAATCAAAGCTAAGATGGAAGCCTTGAGAATGACATGAATATTGGTAGCTAATGGAATACTATTGGTGGCTAGTGAGAACGATACGATAATGTTGAGAAGTCTTGAGATGAAGGCTAGGATCGCTCTTTTAATTTTTGCCCTATATTTTTTAGGGTCATTTGTTATCTTTCTTAGATGGTTAGTGATTTATATTTTTTTGTAAAATATTTGGAGTTGATTTATAAAGATTTGTGAGCTTTGTAAAATGATTATGAGATGAATAAAAATTAAATATGCATATTAAGATTAAATTTGGATTATATATTTTAAATAATTAGTTTTGATAATTGTATGGTGTTGAAAATTAATATGTGTGATATTTATTTATTTTTATTTTCATATGCTATTATTCACAGCGCGCAGTCGTGTGTTGTGATTGTTATTATCCGCGGCGCGCGGCCGCGTGCTGCGATTGCTATTATTCGCGGCGCGCGGCTGCATGCTGCGATTGCTATTATCCGCAGCACGCGGCCACGTGCTGTCGATATGTTATGACTTTTAACAGCTTGGAGTTGTGCAGCATGTAATGTATGCTGCGGATAGAATAATTGCACGCTGCAGAAAGTCATATTTGTTGTAGTGCTGGCATGACACTTAAACACAGGTGAGGTAAAATCTCTCTTGAAGATTTAATGATTGCCTTAAATATCGAGGTAGAACATCGGAAGCAATATAAGGATGATGATAAGGGGATGCCTATGGATTTTGCTCCAAAGGCAAATGTGGTGGTCTCTTCTGACAAGAACAAATTAAAAAACCAAAAAATGAAGAACAAAATGAAACCCAAACTAAAGGTTCAGAAGAAGCATGGGACTAGGGCGTGCTGGGCTTGTGGACAAGTTGGACATTTTGCCAAATTCTGTCCTGAGCGGAAGGACAAGAAGAAGAACCAAGGCAATGTACCCAACACCAAGGCACAGGTCAATGTTGTGACCAGCACCAGCAATGGGTTTATTTCCTTTAACCCCGAACTAAATTTGATTTATCAACCCAATGAGTGGTTAGTTGATACAGGTGCTAATGTGCACTGTTGTGTTGATCGTTCTGCCTTCCTTACTTATCAGGTAATTGAAGGCACTTCCGTAACCATGGGGAATCATTCTGCAGCCAGAGTGTTAGGGATTGGACGAGTTGACTTGAGGTTTACCTCAGGGAAGGTCCTGTCACTACATGAGGTGCATCATGTTCCAGCGGTCCGACGGAATTTGATTAGCGGGTCAAAATTAGTTTGTGCTGGTTATGAGCTAAACTTCAAATGTAATAAAGTTGTATTGTTACATTTAGGAACCTTTATTGGAAAGGGTTACCTTAATGAAGGTTTATTTAAACTCAATGTTGAAAATTCGATTATTAATAAAATTAGTGATATTGGTTGTTCTTATAACATTGAGTCTTATGATGTGTGGCATGATAGATTAGGACATGTTAATTTTCAAACTATAAAAAGGATGATGAATCTTGACATGATTCCTAAGCATGCCATAAATGATAAGAAAAAATGTGAAGTTTGTGTGCAATATAAATAGCCCCGTAAACCCTTCAAATCAGTTGATAAAAATTCTAATATTTTAGAATTAATTCATACTGATTGTTGTGAGTTTAACGGTTTAATAACGAGAGACCATAAAAGGTATTTCATTACCTTCATTGATGATTACTCTCGTTATTGCTATGTTTATTTGCTGAAAACTAAAGATGAAGCTTTAGATAAATTTATAATCTTCAAATCTGAAGCTGAAAATCAAACAAACCAAACCATTAAGAGGATAAGGTCTGATAGGGGTGGAGAGTTCACCTCAAACCTGTTTCAAAAATTCTGTCAAGATTCAGGTATAATTCATGAGGTCACTGCTCCATATAGTCCTCAATCTAATGGTGTAGCATAACGTAAAAATCGAACCCTTGAAGATATGATTAATTCCATGTTAGGCAGTTCTGGGTTACCCAACTTCTTGTGGGGGGAGGCTCTATACACTGCTTGTCATGTGTTAAATAGAGTACCTATGAAATCAAGGGATAAAAGCCCATATAAACTTTGGAAAGGTCGAAGGACAAGTTTGAAATACCTTAAAGTGTGGGGGTGTCTTGCAAAAGTACTAGTACCTGAACATAAAAGGAAAAAACTTGGTCCGAAGACTGTAGATGGTGTCTTCTTGGGTTATGCTCAAAATAGTTCTGCATATAGGTTTCTGATTATTAAATCAGAAATTTCTGGAATAGATGCAAACACTATTGTTGAGCTTCGTGATGCTACATTCTTTGAGGATATATTTCCTATGAAGACTAGAACACCTCAGTCTATTTCTAGTACTCCTACTAGAGATGACTTTGCCTCCATAGAGGTCCCATTATCCTTAGTGGGTGTACCTTCCTCAAGTCACTCTAGATTAGATGAATCTAGTGAGTGTATAGAATTGAGAAAGAGCAAGAGGCAACATGTGTCTAAGGATTTAGGCAAAGATTTTATCACCTATAATATAGAAGGTGACCCTGTGACATATAGAGATGCTATGGCTTCTCCTGAAGCTAAGCACTGGAAAGAAGTCATTAAAAATGAAATGGACTCTATTATCTCTAATGCCACTTGGGAGTTAGTAGATTTGCCTCCTGGTTGCACCACCATTGGATGTAAATGGGTATTTAAGAGGAAGTTAAAACCTGATGGGTCAGTAGATAAGTTCAAAGCCCGCCTGGTTGCTAAGGGATTCAAACAGAAGGAAGGGATTGATTATTTTAACACTTATTCCCCTGTTACTAGAATTACTACAATCCGAGTATTGATAGCACTGACATCCATATATCATCTTGAGGTCCATCAAATGGATGTCAAAACGGCATTTCTTAATGGAGATCTTGAAGAAGAGATATATATGGATCAGCCAGAGGGATATGTAGTTTCTGGAAGTGAGAATAAAGTCTGTAAGTTAGTAAAATCTCTTTATAATTTGAAGCAAGCCCCAAAGCAATGGCACGAAAAATTTGATAGAGCTATGCTATCATTTGACTTTGAAATTAATGACTCTGATAAATGCGTTTATACTAAAATGAAAGGTGATAAATGTATCATTCTATGTTTATATGTAGATGATATTTTACTTTTTGGATCTAACCTTTCAATTATTAACGAGACCAAGGCTCTCTTAAGTGGTAAGTTTGATATGAAGGATATGGGTTGTGCTGATGTGATTTTAGGGCTGACGTTGACTCGCTCAACTGATGGAATAGCAATTTCTCAGGCACACTATGTTGAGAAAGTGTTAGAGAAATATGGCTATAGCCACATAAAATCAGTAGTCACACCCTATGATTCTTCAAAGACTCTCCACAAGAATAAGAGTGGCGTGGCTGTGTCTCAATTAAGATATTCTCAAATAATTGGTAGCCTAATGTATTTGGCAAATTGTTCTAGACCTGATATTTCGTTTGCTATAACTAAATTGAGCAGGTTTATCAGCTGTCCGGACAGAACACATTGGGATGCATTAGACAGAGTACTCAGATACCTAAAGGGTACTATATCCTTGGGCTTGGGCTATGGGAGGTTCCCTGCAGTCCTGGAGGGATATAGTGATGCCAGTTGGATAGCTGACACTGCTGAGTGTAAAGGCGTTACTGGCTATGTTTTTACATTTGGAGGCGGTGCGGTTGCTTGGAGGTCTGTTAAACAGACGATCATATCCCGTTCTACAGCTGAGGCAGAATTGTGTGCTTTGGATACCACAGTAACTGAAGCTGATTGGCTTAAGGGTCTTCTTACTGAGATTCCCTTGATTATGAAGCCAATACCTCCTATTTCAGTGAACTGTGATAATCAAACAACAATAGCTCAGATTAGAAGCTCCAAGTATAACCAGAAACAGAAGAGACATGTACGAATAAGATTGAAGTCTGTTCGTGAGCTAGTGTCTCTAGGAGTGGTGTCATTGGACTTTGTAAGTTCAAAAGACAATATTGCTGATCCACTCACAAAAGGACTTGATTCTGAGAAAATCAAGAGATCCAGTAAGGGAATGGGACTGAGGCCTATTCTGGTTTTATCTATAGCGGCAACCCAACCTATCTGATTGGAGATCCCAAGAAGTAGGTTCAATGTGGTATAAACAAGCTATAAGGGTGAACCGTAAGCATAAATTTGATTGAGATATAATCTCAAAGTCTCTTCCCTGGATAGATGCTTGACTGCTAGTAAGGATGAGCTTAAGGCTCTTAATGAGTTCGAGGTCATTATGACAGGATGCTTGCAGTACATCCTTGGAGAACTCACCTATGTAAGTGTAACTGTGATGCCGCAGTGTGGGGGGTTTGGGCAACTCTCCTTAACACTTATGAAACAAGATTCGGTGGCATGGCCGTAATGCACCAACCCAGAAGGATTCAACCATTGCCTGTGATGAGTTGTTGCCAATTGATTTTCACATATTAAAGGTTTAAGTTCAAGACTTAGTTCACTTCAAACCTATGTGAATAAGATTGGTTTACTTAGGTGAAAATTCAAACCAGAAGGTATTTTCACTGAAAGCTCATTACGACAAAGCCTCAAGACCTGTTTTTCTATTTTCCCAAAAATTATTTGAAATTTGTGGGGGATTGTTGATTTTGATTGAATTTCAAATATTTATGGTGTATGTGTTTAGTCTCACATTGCTAAGCCAAGAAAGGTGGAATGCCTTATATATCAAGTCATTCCTACCATGCTTAGATGGCTTAGGGGAACATACACGCATGCGCGGGTTGAGCCCAAACTAGGTGGTTTCAGGGGGTCTGAGTCGGAAATCCATAAACCGGGCGCGACGCATGCGATTATCGTGCGCAGGGGGGGGTGCAAATCCCTAAACCAATTTGGTTTGGTTTATTTTTATTTCTTATTTTATTTTTCTTTTATTTTTTTTGAGGAATTGCGCGACGCGCCTTTCCGCGCGTCGCGCTCGACGCGATTCTTCACGCGTCGCGCTCGACGCGACTCCTCGTCGAACTCATCAGAAGAGGCATTCTATTGCCTCTTCAAAACTATAAAAGGAGAAGAAGAATGCAGATTCATTTACTCACTGCTTCTTGTTCTCTCTTGGCGATTCTTTCCTCTTCGCCTTCTTCTTCGGTCTTTTGAGTCTTGAGGCTTCGCTTAGTGCAATCTGAGGTTGTCTCCGAAGGCAGCGTTCATCTTGGAGTGTACCTACGAACGCCGCGTGGTTGTCGAATCTTGGGGCAGTTTTGCCAGGAGCCTTTGCACCGTAGGGCGGCAATCAATTCTCTAAAAACAGTTGACACGCTGGCGTTTCAACCGGATAACTATTCTTTAACTTGGCTCTTTACTTATCAAATTTTTATATATAAATATTTTATTATCTATTGTTTTAGTGCATATTACATATTGTTACTTTTTATTACAATATATACGGCCATGCAGGCATGATACAACGGTCGAGAGGTAAGAACGGAAATAGAAACATTGTGCTGCTTCCACGTTGTTCGATAGATAAAAAAAATCATTAAAATTAATTAATTTTTTAATAATGGACCTAATTTTATTAGGACTCTGAACATAAATCTTAATTGTCTATACTTAAAGCCGGATTGGAGGCCAAAAGAGAAGGCCCTCCTATTCCAACGGTGGCGCCATTCTGATTGTTCTTAAGCAACCTGAACGAGAGAAAAAATAAAAAAATTTGTTATCCAGATCAATCTGAAATGATGGATCCGATCTAATAAAAAATTTTTATTGGTCATCAGAATAAATCGAAAAGTATTCATAATGGACAATCTAAAAACTCAACATCCCAAAACTCATATCTCATTAAAAAAAAATTATATAAAATATATTATAATTAAGATTCGAATCGTAAATATCTATAATAATAACTAATAGTTTTACTATACCGTAGTTTCGGGTGCAAGATGAACGAGAGAGTGTTAAATGGATGGGGGAAGGACACGCGGTATAAGCGTGCATGTATATAGTAATATTTAGAATGATCCTTAATTGTTTAATAGATTTTTAAAAAATGCCTTTCAAAGTTTAGTAAATGTCAATGGCATTCATGATTTTTTATTTTCTTATCTAAGTGCGTCTTATCCATTGATAAATAAGTAATTTAAATAATATATAAAAATACATATCTCCATCTATCTATCTCTTGAGTTCATCAACCTCCTTAAGTTTAATTGAGCATCTTCATTGAAGCAAAACTCTCAAACATACATCTCTATGTTTATATGTTGGTCCTATTGGCCTCCACGATTTAGCATAATTAATATTTGTTTGAGTGATTATTTTAATAGGTTTTGGGTTAATTTTTAACGAATGTAAAATATTTCGTTGAGTGACTGATTTCTCCATACAAAAAGTCATTATTTTAAGACAAAATATCCCTTATAATTTACCTATCTTTATCATAGCATAGGGTCGACATTACTTGACCATATGAGATGGACATTACCACCTTTTGTTCTAATATTTGGTCCTATTGAGTTAACATAATTAACCTTCAATACAAACAAATCTTTAGAATAACCTTTAATAAATGGTGGCTTTCATGTATACATAAGGCGATTCGCTCACCCAAGTATCCCTGAACGTCAGCCTATAATAAAATGAAGGGAATAAATTACGATGTCCGAGCGATCTTTTTATGTGAGAGAGATTTTATTCCCAAGGGATTATTCTCCCAAAAATCGATCTCTTTTTTCATGTGATAATTTATTATCCAAAAACCAACACGGCTATGCCCGACATTGAATTAACATCGATTGATATTGATAATTAATTGTATCATGTAGTGTGAGGTGATGCATAAACACTACAGAATCATTTAGTGCCGCAATTTGATCCTATGCTGGGATATATTTGATGTTGAATTTAAGTAGAAAATTTGAATTGGACAGTTGTGGATCGATGTATTCATGTGTGGAAAAGCTCATGAATTTGCTTAGACGAGTAGAGTACCGATTCAACGTTGGATAATCTTTCCACGATGATTGTAGGAGTCGACTCTCGACGACTTGATATTATGCTTCAAATTGATACCTTCAAAATTAATTAAATTGTAAACACTAGTTATAAAAAAAATATCCATTTAGTGGACTGCACTGTGTTTTATTATGTTCAGCAAATTACAATGCAATTTGAAGAACTTTTTCAAGCAATTATGAAACCCTCAATATTCCTTGTGATTACTTCATCACATATCTCATCAGAACCATTTAAGTGGACTTGCTCTAGTTTGCAGCTAAGAAACCACAGCAGCAGCCTCTCATCTTCCTGAAACATCAAAATAATACGTTAGAACAACACACACACACACACACACACACACACACACACATGAGATTTTTGTCTGAAGAAATTTACCTGCTGCTTGTTTGAGAACTGCTTTTGATTCTGCTTCTTCCGCTGTCTCGCAACTCATTTTTGTTCCAAAGCTGTCCCTCGATGCTCCCATGCAGCCCCTTCTCTGCTTCTGGCTTTGGCGACACCTTTGCAAAAGAATTAGACCTCGAGCTCTTCGAGCTCTTCGTCTTGCCTCCATCATAAACTGGCACAAAGGTTTTGAGGAACAAGCCAGTAGTCTCCATCTCCATGGTCTCCTTTCTCTGAAGCCTTCTCGCTCCTTTGCTTCTATCTGTTGCCTTCTCTGCCTTATTCTTGGCCCCTTCCTGCCTCGTCTCTGCAGCTTCCTCCACCTTCTTCACTATCCTTGGAATCTCCACCATATCTCAGTGTTAGCTCATAAGATGACTCCGGCATGCCTCTCACCAAATCCATCATCTCCTGCCTGTAACTGACGATCTCCTGAGCTCGAGGATGTCGGAAAATAAATAATCCAGACATATCATCATATTCTTTTTAATTTTATTCTGATAATTTTTATGACTTAGTCTTAGATTAGCCTTTCCTATTTTAATAGGATAATTAGAGAATTAGTCTCCCTATTTTTATTCCTATCTTATTGGGATAAGTTATGACTAAGTCTTGTTCGTGGTGTATTTAAAGGGTCCTAGAGGCATGTGAAAAGTGTCTCAGTTATTTTGTAAATTTGCTTCTTCCAGAAAAATAAATTCGTTCGTTCTTTTTTCGTTTTTCGATTTCTTCGTTTTCCTTTTTTCCTCTTGCATTGGTGTGGTTCTTGGGTGCGCTATTCTTTGATCTGGGCCAACAATTGGTATCAGAGCTTTGGTAGTATAGAGCAACCAAGAATCCATATTTCCACAAAAATGTCGAGCATCCTAGCGAAAGAGAACGGCGGAGTGTCGTTTCCCTATCCGATGCTAAACCCTCACAATTATACTGTGTGGGCAATAAAGACAGAGGCAATTCTCGATGCTCAGGGAGTCTGGGAGGCAGTGGAGCCAGAGAAAGAAGCCCAGGTGGATGCAAAGAAGGACAAAAAGGCACGTGCATATATCATGCAGTGTGTCCCCGAAGATATTCTTCTCCAAATCGCAACAAAGAAGACGGCGAAAGAAGTTTGGGACAGCCTCAAGATGAGGTACCTTGGTAGTGATCGGGTGAAGAAGGCACGCGTACAAACGTTGAAGAGCGAGTTTGACGCCCTTCAGATGAAGGAGACCGAGACGATTGATGAGTTTGCTGGCAAACTCAGCGCTATGAGCAGCAAGTTCTCCACTCTTGGTGCCATGCTTGAAGATTCCTCGCTGGTAAAAAAGTTGCTCGATTCTGTCCCTGATAAATTCTTCCCTATTGTTGCTGGTATTGAGCAGTTTCACGACCTTGAGACTATGCCATTTGAGGAGACTATCGGACGACTGAAGGCATACGAGGAACGAACACAGCGATTACGAGGCAACACCAACAACACTGAAGGTGAGCTCCTACTTACTCATGCCGAATGGCAAAAGCGACAAAAAGGGAGCAGCGTGGACACTCCGTCAGGAGACAAGGGGCGCGGGTCCAGCGGCCCTAATCGTGGCAAGTGGCGTGGGCGAGGGCGCGGTCGTGGCCGTGGTACGCAGCGTCAAGACAGTGCAGGAGGCACTAGCAGCAACAACAATAACGCTCGTGACAAGAAACACATAAAGTGTTTCAATTGCGAGAAGATGGGGCATTATGCGTCCGAATGCTACAGCAAGCGTCGAGATGATGAGGCTCACCTCACTTGCGCCACCAAGGAAGAACCAGCACTGATGATGACCGTGTCCCATGAGGAGTTTCACACAAGGTGTGAGCGGCAAGATATCATTTTGCTCAGTGAAGAAAGATTCCTACCGGAGATGTATCGCAGCGTGAAGAAAGGAGAAGATAAAGACGTTTGGTACCTTGACAACGGTGCCAGCAACCACATGACTGGTCATCGCGAGAAGTTTCAAGAACTAGATGAAACCATCACCGGGAGGGTGAGATTTGGCGATGGATCAACCATAGAGATCATGAGCAAAGGGACGGTTGTGTTCGAATGCAAGAACGGCGATCAGAAGGCTCTCCATGAGGTATACTACATTCCAAAACTTTGTAGTAATATCATCAGTCTTGGTCAATTGACAGAATCTGGGAACGAGGTGCACATGGAAGGAGATACCATGAAGGTTATTGATGAGAGCAGGAAGCTCTTGATGCTGGTAAAGCGAACACAAAATCGCTTGTACAAGATAACCTTGAAGACACTCAAGCAAGTCTGTCTCCTGGCAAACCTAGAAGATCCAACCTGGTTATGGCATGCAAGGCTCGGGCATGTAAATTTTCATGACTTGAAGCTACTGGGGGAGAAGAAATTGGCGGTTGATATGCCACTACTGCCCCAGCCGAACAAGCTTTGCGAGGTGTGTGTGATTGCCAAGCATGCAAGATTGCCGTTCCCGTACCAAGCAAACTTTAGAGCAAAGAAGCCGTTAGAACTTCTCCATGCTGATATTTGCGGGCCAATCTCACCATGTACACTTGCCGGTAACAAATATTTTCTTCTAATTGTGGATGATTTCACTAGGTGGATGTGGGTGTTTGCATTGGCAGCAAAGAGTGATGCACTCCAGGCATTCAAGAAGTTCAAATTCCTGACAGAGAACAAGACTGAGTACAAGATCAGAACACTCCGGACAGATCGAGGCGGCGAGTTTCTATCCACGGAGTTTAATCGATTCTGTGAAAATGAAGGAATCGAGCGGCACCTCACGGCTCCCTACACCCCTCAACAGAATGGTGTCGTGGAGCGCCGCAATCGCACTGTGATGGCCATGGCGAGATCTCTCCTCAAGGGTACACATATGCCGGCAAGGTTCTGGGGAGAAGCGGTTAGGCATGCTGTCTATCTGCTAAACCGTCTCCCAACTAAGGCGCTAGGAGAGCGTACACCATTTGAAGCTTGGATGGAGAGAAAGCCAAATCTTGCTCACCTGAGAGTGTTCGGTTGTGTTGCATATGTGAAAAACACAACCCCTCATCTGAAGAAACTTGACGATAGAAGCTCACCCATGGTATACTTGGGTGTCGAAGAAGGTTGCAAAGCACATCGGTTATTTGATCCAAGCCATGGCAAGCTACAAGTAAGTAGAGATGTCATATTTCAAGAAAATTCTGAATGGACATGGAATGCAGGTGCTGACAATAACTTGCCGAGTTTTATGATGCTGGATCCGCTTTACTCCGACGAGGTGATTGTTGCAGCAGACATTGAGGCAGGGGTGGAAAATGTCGTACCATCAGCAGCATCAAGTCCATCTACATCTACTCCATCATCGAACTCAAGTCCATCTACACCATCATCGAACTCGAGTCCATCTACACCATCATCGAGCGCCCATGCAACTACCTCGCCTCTGGAAACAAACACGCCCGATTCTTATGAAGGGCCAGTCCGCTATAGGTCCCTTGCCGATATCTACGCCAACACTGAGGAAATGGTTGGTATTGCTGAAGAAGAGGAAGAGCAGATGATGGTAGTGTCTGATGAGCCAACAAGTTATCAAGAAGCTGCAACTGAGGCTTGCTGGTACGAAGCAATGGAGGAAGAACTGAGATCTATTGAGAAGAACAAGACTTGGACCCTAACCGAGCTCCCATTAGGCCGCAAACCTATCGGTCTAAAGTGGGTCTTCAAATTAAAGAAAGATTCAGCAGGGAAAGTCGTCAAGCATAAAGCAAGATTAGTGGCTAAAGGATATGTACAAAGACAAGGCATCGACTTTGAAGAGGTATTTGCACCTGTCGCTAGACTTGACACTATTCGAGTTATTCTTGCACTTGCAGCAAATCAAAGCTGGGAGGTACACCATCTAGATGTGAAGACAGCATTTCTTAACGGAGAGTTGGAAGAAGAAATATATGTCAACCAACCGGAAGGGTTTGAGGTACATAATCAAAAACATATGGTGTACAAGTTATCTAAAGCTCTTTATGGACTGCGGCAGGCCCCACGAGCTTGGAACATACGGCTAAACAGGAGTCTGGAAGAGCTCGGTTTCAAAAAATGTACTCAAGAGCATGCAGTGTATACAAGAGGTGAAGGAGGAGCAACTATACTTGTTGGAGTGTATGTCGACGATCTCATCGTGACAGGAAGTAGCACAGAAAAAATCAACAAGTTCAAACAACAAATGATGGCAGAATTTGAGATGAGTGATTTGGGCCTTCTCTCTTACTACTTAGGGATTGAAGTGGAGCAACAGAAGAGCCGAATTTTAATTAGACAATCAGCTTATGCCAAGAAGATTCTATCTCAGTTCAAAATGGCAGACTGTAATGCCACAAAATATCCAATGGAACCCAAGGCACAGCTGCATAAAGACTTGGAAGGGACTCCAATTAACGCTACGGAGTATAGGCGCGTCATTGGGTGTTTGAGATATTTATTACACACACGGCCGGACCTATCATATTCTGTCGGAATGGCAAGCAGATACATGGAGAGGCCTACAATCATGCATCAAAAGGTGGTCAAACAGATTCTCAGGTATTTAAAAGGTACAATCTATTATGGACTTGTTTACATAAAGGGACCCCAGGAAGTTGATGTATTCGGCTACTCAGATAGTGATTTAGCCGGCGATCTTGATGGAAGGAAAAGCACAAGCGGGATGGCTTTCTATTTTAATGAAAGCTTGGTGTCTTGGAATTCACAGAAGCAGAAGACAGTAGCCCTTTCATCTTGTGAGGCAGAGTTCATGGCAGCCACAACTGCGGCCTGCCATGCCTTGTGGTTGAGGAGTCTTGCCAGCGAATTAACCGGTGTAAAGCCAAAGCCGGTAACTTTGTTTGTTGACAACAAATCTGCTATAGCTCTCATGAAGAATCCGGTATTCCATGGTCGAAGCAAGCACATAGATACGAGGTTTCATTTTATCAGAGAATGTGTTGAGAAAGGACAGATTGTGATTGAATTCATTAATACCGGAGAACAACGAGCCGATATATTAACTAAAGCATTGCCAGGAGTGAAGTTAGCTACCATGCGACAACTACTCGGTGTCCGTGATTTACAGCCATGTCTGGATTAGGGGGGGCAATGTCGGAAAATAAATAATCCAGACATATCATCATATTCTTTTTAATTTTATTCTGATAATTTTTATGACTTAGTCTTAGATTAGCCTTTCCTATTTTAATAGGATAATTAGAGAATTAGTCTCCCTATTTTTATTCCTATCTTATTGGGATAAGTTATGACTAAGTCTTGTTCGTGGTGTATTTAAAGGGTCCTAGAGGCATGTGAAAAGTGTCTCAGTTATTTTGTAAATTTGCTTCTTCCAGAAAAATAAATTCGTTCGTTCTTCTTTCGTTTTTCGATTTCTTCGTTTTCCTTTTTTCCTCTTGTATTGGTGTGGTTCTTGGGTGCGCTATTCTTTGATCTGGGCCAACAGAGGAGAGCTACTGGCTGATTGACTCGTCGGAAAGTTCATGTTCTTCCACAAGATAGGCGACGGAGTGCTCGAATCATCCTTGCCCTGCTCGTAATCACTGAAGTCGAAGGAAGCACTCGGATTTGCAAAACTAAACTGGTCTATCATGGCGGAGAGACGGAAGGAATCGCAGGGAGGGTGGGAATGACCAAGGGAAGGGAAGGGGGACGTTTCTGTCTTCATCAGGAAAGATCTCGTTTTAATGGATCCATTTGCTGTCGCTTTCCTTTCTTTAACTTGCGATTTATTTATGGTTGTGGTATAAGGTGAAACGAGAAAAGAGATTTTGGGGAGACATTTTTTACACAGATTTACGTCCCATAATTTTATGATTTAAATTTAAGATCTTTAATGATAATCTATTAATTTTTTATCATCTTAATTATATTCGAAGAAGCGATTTACTTCATGGTTGTGGTTGGAAAGGTGATGGATGTAAAACATGGTTTCTAGATGGTGTTAACATACGTACAGATTTGTTCAATCAATTCCACTGCTAAATCTTTCTTCTTGGGGATTAGAGTTGCCAATTTGTAGCCTCAGCATCTTTTTGGATTCAAACTCTCCGCACCAAGCATTAAAAATAATAAGATATCTCCATTAATCCAAAATCTTTTGGATAAATAAAAAAAAACAAAATCATAAAGATTTACTTTCAAAGTGGACAATATTAGATATGCAAATCCTCCTATGTCAATTTTGTTAATTTACGCATAAATACTAAAATATTAATAAGGATAAAATTTAACCCGTATATATCAAAATTATTAAAAATATTTAAAATATCATAAAAATGGGCATTACCAAAATTAGTAAAAATATATTTGAATGCTTAGTTGAGGGACTAAACGGTAAAATTTAGATCTAAAAGTTGGCAGTTACGGGTTTCTTAATAATAAATGTAGATTTCTGATATATGTACGTGTGGGCATCGATAGAGCCTAATTTCGAATCCCGAATTAAAAATTATAGCTTCTAGAAGATTACGTTGTCGAACCCGTATCATCTTGTAACAATAATATAAAGTTCCACACTAGAAAGATACAGAAACGATCATAAATTTAAAAAGATGATATCTCTATTGGTGGTTTGTTCAGTCAATTTCGTTGCTAAATCTTTCTTCTTGGGGATCAGAGTTACCAATTTCTATCCTCTACATCCTTTTGGATTCAAAATCTCAACTAAGAATTGACTTGTGAACACCTTGTTAATTAGGGAAGTGCATTGGCCCGGGGGCTTATTAGGATTCAAACTCGATCCATATAAATATTGTGTAAACAGGTTTCGGCCTTTTGTATCAGTTACCAATTTGCCAAGGCATTGTGTTGCTTAAGCCAACGGGTCGGAGAGCATTCATTGCCTCCAGATTTGGAGCCACTAATGAAACAAAAACAAGATATCAAAGAACCTGAAAATCTCGTCGATCGATCGATCGATAAGATGATGATGAAGTAGCTTGAGGGTCAAATTCTTAAAACAGCGTTTGGAATACGGTAATGATGGTGCAATATCTTTGCCACCTTAATATAAGAGGAAATTTTGGCTTTGGTCAAGGCATGGGGTCTACACTGATTTGGACTTGCCGTGGCTTTTAGACGAGGCTTTGTCTGTGATTAGTTAAGTTTAATTCACAAAAGGTTGTTTCTTCGTCTCTTTTAATCTCGCTGTTTGTGCAATCAAAACATTATTAGCCCTGAAATATTAAGAAATAAGAAAATTGCTCAATCCATCTCAAATTAAGAGTCTATTTATTAGAGCTCCAATGCAATTGGGATAAACAGATAGTTAGCGTATAAGGTGTTGACACTATAAAATCTAGGATTAAATCCTAGTGGTGCTAGGTGTCTTCCCTCTCTTATACATTAGTCACTGTCCGAGCTAGAAGTCTAGTGATTTACCTCCTTGGTATTGGTCTTGGGATAGATTGACGGGGTGTTGGGACAAGCGAATCGTCTTTTACCACCAAGAAAAAAAATGAGGAAATAACTAAGTGTTATTTATTGGGCAAAAATTAGCACGTCTTATTTTTTCTAAATCATTACCGAGACGTCTCACTTTAATTTTTTTTTTATCAAAAGTCTCCCACCCTATCAACACCTCATAGTGTCGCGCCTCGACGGAGGAGGGCCGCCGGTCCAATATACAATTGAACAATATCTCCCATATACGACGGACAATTTTAAACATTCATACAACACCACACAATATATAAGTGGCTTCAAGCCTCAAAATAAGAGATATCATATGGAAATAAATGCATTACAGTAATAAAACCATAACGCTCACCTGAACTGCCCTCTAGGCAGGTTTGCAGCAAAACAATACACACAAAGTCCAACAAAAGACTCAAAAATATAAAACCCCATCAAATGCAACACAATAAAAGTTCACGACAGAAAAATCAATACAGAACAAGAAGTATGTTGTAATAAAGATAAAAACTCGAAGAAGCACCCAAAGCCGGAGTCGTAGGGACCTAGAACTGGCAACTAGCTCCCCTGACGACCTATCAACCTGAAAATAGAAACATGATGATGGAGTGGTAAGTCCAAGTGGACTCGCAGGTATAGAGAAAGATATGCATGGTGTCAGAGATTGTGCAGTCGGTAAGAGTGGGATGAATTGCCCCTGAAAAGATAAAAGCGATCTCTTGTTTTTGCTCAACAAAAATGGTAGTTAGTTTAACAAGCAATGTATAACATATACTAAATTATAATAGAAATAAAAGAGGTACAAGTTGTTTACTTGGTTGCAACCAGGATGGTTGCTAATGTTGGTGCAATCTTGGTTAGGTCAGGGTTGACCTAGTTTGACTAAGCTTGGGTGAGCTCAGGTCTGATAAGCTTGGTAAGCTTATGGTATGGGCGTATGTTTCGATGTTTGATAATGATGTTTGAATGTCATATGATGTTTGAATATCGTATGATGTCAAGTAGGTGAAGTCCAGGTACATCGGGGAGATCGTACGCTGGCATGGGAAAAGACCTAGTGGGACTAGGCACACCTAGTGGGACTAGGTGAAGTCCAGGTAGATCGGGGAGATCGTACGCTGGCATGGGAAAAGACCTAGTGGGACTAGGCACACCTAGTGGGACTAGGTGAAGTCCAGGTAGATCGGGAAGATCGTACGCTGGCATGGGAAAAGACCTAGTGGGACTAGGCACACCTAGTGAGACTAGGTGAAGTCCAGGTAGATCGGGGAGATCGTACACTGGCATGGGAAAAGACCTAGTGGGACTAGGTGAAGTCCAGGTAGATCGGGGAGATCGTACACTGGCATGGGAAGAGACCTAGTGGGACTAGGTGAAGTCCAGATGGATCGGGGAGATCGCATGCTGGCAAGGTGGAAGTCTACCGAGAGACTAGACCTAACTCGAGGGTTAGGCGAATCTGGTTGGGAACCAGGGTGAGTCTAAGCTGGGAGCTAGGCAGGAGAAATCCAAGTTGGTCAACGGGGTTGACCGGACACTTGGTAGGGGACCCTAGACTTGTGGAAACAAGCTAAGTTGGACTCAATCGATTGGGTAATCGATTGGGTGAATCGATCAGTTGATCGATTAGGGAGGTTTGTGGCTAGTCCAGAAGGTGGCTGAATCGATTGGGTAATCGATTCAGACCTTCCTTAATCGATTGGTCAATCGATTAAGGAGTCTCTTGATCGATTGGGGTAATCGATCACTGGGGTTTGCGCGAGAAGACAGTAAGGCTCTGAATCGATTGGGTAATCGATTCAGGCCACCCGTAATCGATTGGCTAATCGATTACGGTTCGAAAACTAGCCGTTGAACGGCTAAATCCTACGTGGTAATCGATTGGGTAATCGATTCAGAAACCCTAGGCGTCGGGTATAAGGTCTTTCGCGCAGGTTTTTGGCCGCAGCTCTTCTCCTCTTCTTCTCCAACATTATTGCCATTTCAAGAGAAGCCTTGGAGGACATTGCTGCTGCATTTCCAAGGTTCTAGAGGCAATCACAAGCTTGAAGATAGCAAGGAAAGCAAAAAGAGTTTATTCATTGTAAATCTTGTAAGATTTCTTTTTGTATTTGCTTAGATCCTTATTGTATCTTGTTGTAAGCTTGTAAGAGGTTTCTCCACCTCAAGAAGGAGACTTTCATAGTGCATGAGAGTGTGAGGAGCGTGGATCCTTGGATTAGTCACCCGACCGGGGTGGATACCAAGTAAATTCTTGTGTTAGCGTTTGCTCGAGTCTTCCGCCGCGACAAATCATTACAAAGCAAATCGGAGCTAATCACCCCCCCTCTAGCTCGCCAATCGGTCCCAACAGCTAATCCAATGCAAGTATAGCGCATATTCCAGATGAACTCCTTGAGGGCGGAGAAGTCTCTTACAAAATTAGAACTCAGAGAAAACATAGATGAATTCGTTTACAATGCAAATGGTTGATTTGGAACTGAGCTCCAGGGGCCAATTTATAATGCTGGTCAATTCTATCCGAATGTTGACGTAGTACAATAGGGGCACCCGAGTGCTTGGGGGCGTCTGGCACGTGGACTAGAAGTTTATCCGCTTTGCAACGTTCGCAAATGGTTGAATCGTGGATACAATCACTTCTCGGGCGCCTATATGCACTGGGGCGTCAAAGTGCATAGGGGCACCCGTATTCACGAGCACCCAAGTGACTTTCGGTTAGCTTTATGATGACCATACACAAATGGGTCTTCTTGGGTGATTTCCGGGTCTTCTAGAGTTTGGCTCACTTGAACCCTCCTCCGGCCTTCTCCTCGAACGTGCTTCCGCCCAGCTTCTCATCCCTCGGACGTCACGTGAGTCCTTATCGTTCCACCGGTGTACTCTTCCGCAGACCTCAGTGCCCCTCGGATGCATCGAGCTTGTCAGCTCCATTCTCATGTCATCTTTCTCGACCGCTACATCTTCCGCTCGACTTCCATCGTACCTAAGCTCCTGCACACTTAAACATAGAGATCAAAATATAATAAGACCTAACTTGACTCAGTTGACCACATCAAAACTCATTCGGGGTACTTACATTAATCTCTCCCTTTTTGATGTACATCAACTCGAGTTAAATTAGGGAAAACAAACAAACATAAAAAAACAAGAATAAATATGTGTCTATGAAAGCACAAAAAATTTTAAAATTTAAAATTAACCCTTTCCCATTAACTTAATCATATTTCTCCCTCTTTGATCACATCAAAACTTCAGAACATGTTAAGGGAAATAATAACACTTACAAAAATTTATAAAAAAAATTATTTCAACATCCAAAATTTTCAAAACTTTTTGAATACATTTCTAACATGATAATTAGATTCCAAAAAATAATTTTTAAAATACAAAGTTTAGTTTTGGAAAAATAATTTTCAAATATTTATTTTTAATCAAAAATTAATCAAATTTTTATCCAAGATAGAATTTTGACAGTCTAATCTTCAAAAAAATTGTCAACATGAAATAAATTTCTAACTTCACAAAAATAATTTTGAAATCTGAGTTGATACATTTTAAGAAAGATAGTTTTTTAAAATTTGATTTTGACTTCAAATAAATTTGAAAATTTTTCATAACATTGAAACATTCTAAAAATCGGATTTGACGAAATTAATTTTTTAAACTATTTTTAAAAATTAAAAAAAATATTTTTGAGTAAAAAATCATAATAAATCTGCTTGACTATTTAAAATTTTAAATAAATTTTTGTAGATAGTACACAGTAGACTCTATCATCGAAAAATATTAAACTAAATTTTCTACAATAGTTATCCCAAAAAATAACAAGATTACAAATAAAACAATAATAATAAAAATTGACAAATAAGAAATAAATAATGTTTGATTGCTCAATATAGATTTTGGGACCCAAAATAAATTTTTACCAACAAAATTAATCAAAAAATTAGGTGGAATATATGCTTTGGCAATTTTTTTATTTTGACCCCTATGAAAATGTAAATACCAATTATGTTTCCAAAATATTAAAATTTTAAATTTAGACAATTTTAAAATACTTTCTAGTTTCTTGATTTGTGCCTTTAAGTTTTTATTTTCTAATTTTAATTTATCATACATTTTTATTGGGCATGCAAATGCTAGTTTCTTTTTCAATTCTATATTCTTGCATTTTAATTTCTGAAGAGATTTGATCAACTTCTTAATGCCGAAATAAAGTTGATCGGGAGGAAGAAAGCATACCTCACTTACCAAGTCATTTTCGAATTCGGAGGTTCCCCCTTAATTCACTGCTATTTCCTTCTGACGTGACTCCCCCTTCATTGATACTTTTTCTTGGTGGGTGGCCATCAGTGCTAATCCGGCATGTTCCTCGAGATCTGATTATTCTGATGAGAACTCGTCCCACGTTGCTTTAAGTTGTGTATTTTTGACTTTGTTGCCCCCTTCCTTTTGTTCTTCAATTTAGGACATATCCTTGATGTGTCCTTTTCGTTGCATTGATAGCATTTTATCTTTCTTTTATTCTGAGGGTGTCTTTTGGTCTGCATCTCATTAAACTTATTAGATTTAAAGAATTTCCTAAATTTTCGTACCATATATGCAGCTACCTCTTCATCGACTGAAGACACTTCATCATTTTGAGTCTTCCTTGGTAGGACAATATTGTCCATTTTTCTACTATATCCCGCTCATCGAGCCTCATGAAGCTCTAAAGTACAAAATAACTATTCTAAAGTACTTACCTCTACATTCTTAGAGATATAATATAAATATATAATAGACGTCCATTTTGGGGTTATTGGAAATGCATTTATATCATACCTTCTTTGTGAATCTCGGTTAGTTATCGTTTCTCTGAGATTCGTGAGTCCGTTGATAAGTTCTTTTATTCTCGCGTGCAGTTGCGCCACCGTCTCTCCTTCTTCTATCCGGAGGTTGGTGAGTTGGTTCCGAAGGATATCTCACTGTGCTAGCTTTGCTTCCAAGGTTCCTTCATGCAATTCTAAGAATTTCTCTCAGATCTCTTTCGCTGACTTGTAGGTTCCGACGGGGTAGACTTTTTGTACCGGTAGAAGGATTAGCAATTAAAATTCTACTTTCCCGTTTACTACAAAGTATGCTTGCTCCTTTTTCGTCCAGAGGCTCTCGTCATTGTCTTTATTCTCGGCATCTTTGGAGACTTTAAAGTCATTCATCATTATTAATAATAAATAAAAATAGGTCTTCAAAAATACCTGTATCTTGTGTTTTCAAGTCGCTAACTCCCCCTCGAACATTGGCAGATAGATAATTGGTCTGACCATTTTATAAATTGCTTCAGATGACGATTAGTCCTTCTGAAGCGTCCTTGCTCTGATACCACTTGTCGGAGATCGTGAAATCGACAAGAGGGGGGGGGGGTGAATTGCCCTTGAAAAGATAAAAGTGATCTCTTATTTTTGCTCAACAAAGATGCAAGTTAGTTTAACAAGCAAAACATTACACATAAGAAATTATAACAGAAATAAAAGAGACACAAAATGTTTACTTGGTTCCAACCAGGATGGTTGCTAATCCAAGGCATAAAGCGCAAACTCTAGATGAACTCCTTGAGGGCGGAGAAGCCTCTTACAAAATTAGAACTCAGAGAAAATAGAGAAAACTTAGAAGAATTCATTTATAGTGCAAATGGATGATTTGGAGCTGAGCTCTGGGGGCCTATTTATAACTCTGGTCAACTCTATCTGAATGTTAACGTGGCATAATAGGGGCGCCTTAGTGCTTGGGGGTGCTTGACACATGGACTAGAAGTTTTATCCGCTTCGCAACATTCGCAAACGACTGAGTCATGGATAAAATCAATTCTCGGACGCCTGTATGCACTAGGGGGGGGTGCACTCATTCACGGTCGCCCAAGTGGCTTTTGGTCCTCTTTATGTTGACCGTACTCCAACGGGTCTTCTTGGATGATTTCTGGACCTTCCAGAGTTGGGCTCACACGAACCCTCCTCCGACCTTCTCCTCGATCATGCTTCCGCCCGGCTTCTTGTCCTTCGGACGTCGCGTGCATCCTTCTCGTTCCACCGGCGTACTCTTCCGCAGATCTCTACGTCCCTTGGATGCACCGAGCCCGTCGGCTCCCTTCCCATGTCATCCTTCTTGATTGTTGCATCTTCAGCTCGACTTCCTGCGCTCCTAAGCTCCTGTACACTTAGACACAGGGATCAAAACACAACAGGACCTAACTTGACTCGGTTTAACACATCAAAACTCATCTGGGGTACTTACACATGGCACAATAAGCAGTTGTACAAGCTATAAAGAAACAACATGATACAGTCTTATAGGAAATATAAGAATATGAATAATTGAAAGTACCAAATAAACGTACATATTAGAAATCAACCTATCCTAATCATAACAGGCTCATATCGTACGAGCAAGTGCAAGGTCATCGACACCGAAAATACATAATATTTCCTGTATGTGCATGTCAAACATATACATCAATCACAATCCAATGCACAATGTATCATATGCACATGATGCAATGTCATGGTCACCCTTGACACCAGTCAAGCCACTGTCACATGTCATATGTGTCAGCCGAGTGGGTAGGACTGTGACACTGTACGGACTCTACCATTATTGCTCTTGTGTGACCGACTAGATAGAATGCTGGTGGAATAAACACTCTGCCCCATGTCATATGTGAGAGTTATCTCTCTCATCTTCTCTAATTTATAGAAAGAGGAGGGATCCCTGTCTACCACGCTCCGGAACTATTACCCATGAGCGATAGAGTGGAGCAGTACAGAGCAAAGACACACACTCAACGGTATCCACTAACCCATGAGTGGTCATGTGTGCTAATCATGTAACGGACGACGGGCTCAGATCACAAGGTAGCCGATGATCACTGACATGCAACGATGCAGGAATAGTGCATGACTATAACTCATGCAACCCCTACCAGATCATCAATACATAACTCAACCTAAGGTGCACAGGTCGAACACAGGTATCATAATCTAATTATCATACATCTAGGTACATATGCAAGTATAATTAGAATTCATCAATGCAACCATACAGTGGCACGTTACTATATCTATGTACATATACTCGCACAAATAATATATAGAATCAAATAACAATAAAACGAGACTGTATAGAAGGAAACTAGATCATATCCAAGATCAAGCAATAAGTATCAAGTAGGATAACAACGGTAGTAGATATAAGGTAAATAAAACCTACTGTAACGACATAAGCATGTCATGCATCAAGATAAAGTGGAATTAAAGAAACAAGCAAGAAGTACTCACCTTTAATGAATATGGTCGTAGATGTAGAGAACCTCGCAGTTCCAAAGTCCGAAGCAAATCAATCAAGTCAATAATGTCCTATATCATAGACATAGTTTTAGCTACCATAATAAATGATATCCAACTAAAGCATAACTATGATCCTAAAGAAAAATCCTCTTAAGATAATTAGCACTAATAAGCCTTAATTAGAGATCATTCCCTACTTAGACCAAAACACGATTCGGCTTAGGTTTAACTCAACTTTACCCACAAGTATGGCTCGCGACAACCCTGAACCACACAATTAAGCTAACCCTAAATTCATTTAGAATTAGCTTTAGCTAAGGATTAACCTCCAAGTTAACCCCCAACTCATAAGATTAGGTTATAGAGAGTCTAATCTCCATTACCAACGAGTTGGTTAGTCTCTCCAATCCAACCAACCAAAAGTCTCTCAAACAAACCCAATCCCAAACTCCCAAATAAGGTTAAATCATGAACAAAATCCAATCAACCTAACTCACGGTATCAAGGAAAACACCCCATAACACCATTCTGCAAAGATAATATCCATGTTTGACATATTACCAATACAAATCCAACAATACCATAATTGTAAACTATAATGAATCCCTAGCAGTGTCAAACATAACCAAGAACAATAGAAATTGTTGCCATAAACCCCTCTAAACAAATTCAACCATAATGAATTCCCATTACAAGATCAAATGAGCCAAGCCAATACCAATTCCCTTAACCGAACATTCAAACATGCAATCAACCTCAACTACACAAATCTCATCATATATCTCACATCAACTTGCCCAAGTTCAACATCAAATACACAAATCCCAACTATAATCCACAACAAGAGCCACAACTCAATTAACAAACATGCTCATCCAACCTAATCCAAAGCAATCCAACACTAGATTTCATTCAAGTGCAATCTTAAGCAATTCACTCCTTACCTGAGTCGATGCCGGTGACACCCCTCTGTTCCGAATCTGACGAGATCAGAAATAATTGTCGCAAGGAAACACTCTGACAAAGCACGATTTCGAGCTCTACTCTTGGTGTTCAGCGAAGGAGCTCCCTTACCAAGGATCAGAGGGAAGCTATGGTCAGAGATGAGGAAAACACCGCGCTCGTCAATGAAGTGAAAAGATTGCCCTATTCATGGCTGGAGCAGGAGAGTAGAAGCAGACTTCAGTGATGGTGCGGCTTGGCGATCGAAAGAGGGAGGAGCTTGGGAGAGAAGAAGTTGGCTCCAGCGTTGTAGAGAGGGGACGACCGACGACGTGGGTGTGATCGCGAGGGAGTGGTGATCAGAAGTGGGTGTCGTCGAGTGGAGATCGAAGGAGAGGAAGAGGGAGAGGGCTTGGGTCGCATTACGTATTTAAGGCAAAATAAATAAATAAAAATAACAAATAAACAAATGAAATTATAATTATAACATTTCCTTAATTAATTAAGATATTCGAAATAAACTTTTTGTTTAAGTCGTTTATCCCGTAAATACCAAAACAATCCTAGAAAATTCCAGAATTTTTTTTTTGAAAAAATCCGTAAAATTCTACGTGCTTATTTCTTGATTAAACCTTTAGAATTACTTACCATATTTTACATTCTCCTTAACTAAAAAAAATTTCATCCTCATATTTTGTTCGACTTTTTACCAAAGGACATATCCAAGAATTAGTATTTACCAAAAGACGTATCATGATTTTATTTTTACCAAAGGGCGCACTCATTTTAATAAACTTCCTCTTATACCCTTCCCACTAACAACTGCCTTTCTCTTTCTCTTTATCAGTAACGAATTCCAAGACGTCTGAACATGTTTTTTCAGACTTTTTATTTTAAAATAATATATTATGGAATCGGCTAAAAAACGTAAGGTAAAAATCGAAAAAATATTTCAGTTAAAAAAATATCTCATCCAACGTGATTTCAGAAATATAAAGAGATGATTTTTATATTTGATTAATATAAATTAATATATTAAATAATATTTAATAAATATATTAATATATTAAAAAACCTGAAATCTTTGATTTCAGGCCGCATGTGCCTGAAATTTTTTATTTTAAGCCCACGTTGGGCCTGAAATCTTTTGATTCAGGCCCGACGTGGACTCAATTTTTTTTCTATTTTAAAAATATATAAATATATAAAAAACCTATCAAAACATATAATTTCATATTAAAATGCAGGGTCTGAAGTCACGCTAGGAGAGTGTTCAGGCCCTCCAGGCCTAAGGAGGGCCTAAACATAATATTGGATAAATATATGTAAGTAAATTAAATAAAAATATCAATAGTTCTAGTTAGAGTTGAGCTAGGAGATGGTATTTTTGATGTCCAAACTTCTAATGATTATAAATTATGTTGCAATAGAAGATTTTTAGGTCTATTAGTGGGTTTTCACCAAAACCCACTGATGGACATTGGATATTTGGATTTCTCAAAATCTAATATCAATAGTTAGAGTTGAGCTAGGAGATGATATTTTTAGTGTCTAAACTTCTAATGATTATAAATTGTATTGCAATAGGAGATTTTTAGGTCTATCAGTGGGTTTTCACCAAAATCCACTGATGGACCTAGGATATTTGGATTTCTCAAAATCCAATATCAATAGTTAGAGTTGAGCTAGGAGATGGTATTTTTGGTGTCCAAACTATTAATGATTATAAATTATGTTGCAATAGGAGTTTTCTAGGATGAATCAGTGGGTTTCGGTGAAAACTCACTGATAGACCTAGGATACTTGGATTTCTCCATACTTGATATCTCTATTTAGAATTTACTTAGGAGATGTTATTTCTGATGTGCAAACTTAGTACCAATAATTTTCAGTTATCTTCTCTAACTATATCAGTTGGCACATAAAGATGTATAAATATGACTGCATCTTGGGCACAGTTAAAAGAAACATCTCTTTCAACATGATTTCAAAAATATAAAAAGATATTTTTTTTATATTTGATTAATCTAAATTAATATAATAAATAATATTTAATAAATATATTAATATATAAAAAACCTATCAAAACACGTAATTTTATATTCAAACGCAGGGCCTGAAATCACGGTAGGAGGGCCTGAAGTCATCTGACTTGAGGCCCAAGGCACTGAAATTCTTTTATTTTAATTTTTTTTATATTTATTCATTATTTATTAGATTAATTATTTATAAGGTCTAAAGTTATTTGACTTCAGGTCTTTCTAGGATGACTTCAGGCCGTGAGTTTGAATATGAAATTACGTGTTTTGATAGGTTTTTTATATATTAATATATTTTTAAAATAGAAAAAAATTGAGTATACGTCGGGCCTGAATCAAAAGATTTCAGTTTTTTATATATTAATATATTTATTAAATATTATTTAATATATTAATTTATATTAATCAAATATGAAAAATCATCTTTTTATATTTTTGAAATCACGTTGGATGAGATATTTTTTAACTGAAATATTTTTTCGGTCCATCAGTGAGTTTTCACCGAAACCAACTGGTTCATCTTAGAAAACTCCTATTGCAACATAATTTATAATCATTAGAAGTTTGGACACCAAAAATATCATCTCCTTTCAACTCTAACTATTGATATTGGATTTTGAGAAATCCAAATATCCTAGGTCCATCAGTGGGTTTTGGTGAAAACCTACTGATAGACCTAAAAATCTCCTATTGCAACATAATTTATAATCATTAGAAGTTTGGACACCAAAAATACCATCTCCTAGCTCAACTCTAACTATTGATATTGGATTTTAAGAAATCCAAATATCCTAGGTCCATCAGTGGGTTTTGGTGAAAACCCACTGATAGACCTAAAAATCTCATATTGCAACATAATTATAATCATTAGAAGTTTGGAAACCAAAAATATCATCTCCTAGCTCAACTCTAACTATTGATAAGAAATCCAAATATCCTAGGTCCATCAATGGATTTTGGTGAAAACCCACTAATAGACCTAAAAATCTCATATTGCAACATAATTTATAATCATTAGAAGTTTAGACATCAAAATATCATCTCCTAGCTCAACTCTAACTAGAACTATTGATATTTTTATTTAATTTACTTACATTTATCCAAGATTGTGTTTAGACCCAAGGAGGGCCTAAACACATCTGTGTTCAGGCCCTCCTAGCGTGACTTCAGACCCTGCATTTTAATATGAAATTACGTGTTTTGATAGGTTTTTTTATATATTAATATATTCTTAAAATAGAAAAAAATTGAGTCCACGTCGGGCCTGAATCAAAAGATTTCAGACCCAATGTGGGCCTGAAATCAAAAAATTTCAGGCCCACACTGCCTGAAATCAAAAGATTTCAATTTTTTATATATTAATATATTTATTAAATATTATTTAATATATTAATTTATATTAATCAAATATGAGAAATCATCTCTTTATATTTTTGAAATCACGTTGGATGAGATATTTTTTTAACTGAAATATTTTATCGGTTTTTACCTTTCGTTTTTTAGCCGATTCCATAATATATTATTTTAAAATAAAAAGTCTGAAAAAGCATGTTCAGGCGTCTCGGAATTCGTTACTGAGAGAGAGAAAGTGAAAGACAGTAGTTAGTGGGAGGGGTATAAAAGGAGTTGACTAAAATGAGCACGCCCTTTGGTAAAAATTAAACCATGGTACGTCTTTTGATAAATACCAATTCTTGGGTACACTCTTTGGTAAAAAGTCGTATTTTATTATTCCTCATACGACAAATATTAGCAACCCATATGTAGTAGTAATACCGTATAAGTGCAGTAGGCAAATCAATAACTAATTCCAATCAGCACGACAATTGATCACTTCGCATGGACCCTAAGTAAATAAATAGGGATATCATTCTTGAATCTTCCATTCAGGTTCCCAGTTCCAGCAAGAGTCGGTGTTAATACCAACTAATTGATAGACTACCTCGCCTATCCTCCCAAACATCACAAGTCATATATATATATATATCCTCTATTAGACCGTCAGAAGTTAACATACCATCCATATGTCATCATATGTTACTATCAACAACAAACTTCTAGATAATCAACCATAGAGAGAACATACATCCACCAAATGATCATCAAAAGCTACATATCCCAAAATTGGGTTTCATGATATCCACTAATAGAATCCTCAATATATAACACATCATAGAGGTTTGTCAATCTCAATCCACCTCCCAACACCCACGAGAAAGTCTAGGGTGATATTAACTCATCTCGGAAACTAGTTAGTCCACAGTAGGGGTATAACCACCAAACTAGTGGACATCCTTTGACCTCTTGATTAATGTCCAATATCTCTCTGAAAGGTAAGGACACCGCTAACTCCACTACAAGGAGATAGAGACACGGTATCTCTCAGGAGTATCTCGACATAAGAATGAACTAATTCTATATTCCCCAAAGGTCATCTGCGGTATCTTCCAACCAAAGGTGGTCTAGCTGTTAGACCTTGGATGGCTAGAGAGAGGGGGGTGTGAATAGCCGGACACTTAAAAACTTGGCTTCTTTTCTGTTTTTGCGATTAGGGTTAGCAGCGGAAGACAAATAGACAGAAACAAAAACAACCCAAACAGAAAGAATATGCCAATAGAAAGACATAGATAAACCAGTCACTAACAGAGAGGGTTTACAAGGTTCGGGGATAACTTGCCCCTACTCCTTGGCATGCCTGTAAGATGGGTGATCCCTTGATCGTCGGCAGATCAAGCCCCGAAAATTCGGATAAACCAATCTCCTTCTCGGTGGAGAAACCTCTCCACAACAGTCTTAAGAGAATATATGATTAAGCACAGAGACTGGAGAAATCTTACAAAGTGCGAGCATAGAAAGCACAAAGAAGAGAACGCTTCACCGAGCTCAACCCAGCACAACCCTCACGCAAGAACCTTCAGCTCTTCGTGTCTGCTTGTTGATCGACTCATAAAGTTCTCAACAGATTCTGAGTTTCAAAGTTGCTATCTCTTCTTTGCTAGCCATCTCTTAAACCTCTACTCATCACCAGGTCATCACCAGGTGCATCTGCAACCAGCTCATCACTAGGCGCATCAGTAACCAGCTCCGTCACCACTGACCCACTGACCTCTACTGGGCTCAGTCACTGAAACCTCTTCAGCCGACCCTCAGGTCAGTCACTCTCAGGTCAGTCGCCAGTTCCGCCAGATAGTTGCCAGCCCGCGCCAGAAGCCGTTGAATCTTGCGAATGGAAAACAGACAAACCTGCCCGAAGCGAAAGTCGCCAATTGACCCTCCTTCTTGGTTTGTGTCATCCCTGTGCCACCTACACACTCATTAGAAGATTAGCACAGCAAATCAAATTGAATCAGCAGGGTAACAACATGTATCAGAAAGCATCAGAGTGAGATCAGAAGACTAACAACGATTCAAATTAAAGTTATCAGACAAAGATCGGTCACCCGACCGATCAGTGAAGGTCCTGATCGATCAGGCTCCTGCCTGATCGATCCAGTGAACATCTGATCTATCACCTCGATCCAGTGAACATCTGATCTATCACCTTGACCGATCAGGGAACAAGGATCAGTCACCAGACCGATCCTGAACTTGCTTCAGGGTTTAGCTTCAAGAATGCAGCCACGGCCTGATCGATTCACTGATCGATCAGGCCACAGCTTGATCTCTCAACTTAAACCCCCTGATCGGTCACTTGACCGATCAGGTTAGATCCTGATTGGTCAAGGTGACCGATTAGGTCACTTCCCGACTGATCAGAAATAACCCTGATCGGTCCAGGATGGCCCTGATCAGTCAGCTTGGCCGATCAGGGTTTATACCCAAACCTTCTGTTCCCTTTCTGATCGTTCACCAGAATGATTAGAACCCACACAAAAGATTTCTGTTCTCTTTCTGATCGTTCTCCAGAATGATCAGACACCTTGGATCGGTCACCAGACTAATCCACAACCGCAAGAGTTAGTGCCAACTCCATGATCAGACTCCAGACCGATCCACAACCGCAGGAGTTAGTACCAACTTCCTGATCGGACCACATACCGATCCAGCTCCGATCATTTCGACCATAAGTCTAGAGAATAGGCTCCCTTGCCTTCTCTGACTCATTCTGGTCCCCGAGAAAGAACTCACGTGCCCTTTCCGACTAGTACACTCAATGCTCAGTCCCCCGGACCATGACTCCGTGCCCAACTTCACTCACCGGAACTTTGTTCAACCTAGCTTCCCTAGCTAAGACCTGACTTCACTCACCAGGGTTTCCTTCACCTAGCTTCACTCGCTAGGACCCGGCTTCACTCACCGGGGTTTCCTTTCACCTAGCTTCACTCACTAGTACCCGGCTTCACTCACCGGGGTTTCCGTCACCCGGCTTCACTCACCAGGACCCAGCTTCACTCACCGAGGTTTCCTTCACCCGGTTTCACTCACTGGGATTCGTGCGCAGTCCCCGACCAGGACTTAAGCCGAACTTATCTTACTCACCTAAACTTAAATCGGTGTCAACACCAAAACAACAATCAGGTCAGACTGCATCAACAATCTCCCCCTTTTTGTTGTTTGACAACCCGATTCTAAGTTTAGGTATCAGAAGTCAAATGAACTCAAATTTCACTATTGCAAGGGAATCAGAGTCCTCCCCCTACAATAGTTATATTCGTAATAACACTAAACTTAACTAACCAATCTCTCCCCCTTTGTCAAACATCAAAAAAGGTCTGGTTATTAAGTTTAAACAACTCCCCCTAAAATGAGGGTCTCTCCTAAAACAAACAAGAGATAATAATTGGAAAGCATATGAAAAGCATATGAAATAAATATATCAAGACAAGATATACATATGCATCATATGAAAATAAACATGGACTATAGAAAACGACATAAATGATCACCAAACCAAAGAAAATTCATCATAATGTCATCACACACAAAGTCATGGAATAGTAGTCATAAGCAGAATATAGCAAAATGTATCAGTCCTGAGCAGCGGGATCATCAGACTGCATCGGTCGCAGTGCCATCGATAGGTAAGAAGCTCCCCGGTGCAGTGCTGCTGGATGGCGAAAAGCCAGGAAATGTCTGCGGTGGCGGATGACCGGCCATCAAAGCGCGCCACTCAGCAAACATCTCCCTCTGATTGGTACGTATCCTAGAAATCACAGATCGGATCTCAGACTGAAACTCCTGCTGCCCGAGCTCCAACCTGTGAAGTTTGTGGTCGATTGTCTGCTTGAACTCTGTGATCTACCATCTGAGATCTGGGTTCACCTCGTAGTCGTCCTCTCCTACAGCGGGCGCACCTTGATGTCCAGCTGGAGCTGCTGCTACCTGAATATGTGATGCCCGTGGGAGCCCCCCAGACCCCTCCCATTCTTCCACCTAAGGCCATGAGGATCGGCAATAATGCCACACTTGGCAATCACGCGTCTCCCAAGTCTGTAGTCTTGCCGAACCATTGGCACAGTCCTACCCTTGGACACATCAATACCGACTGACTGGAGCCAGTCAGTAATAATGTGTCTGAAAGGCATATAAACTATACGACGGCGGGCCCCACCGAAGAAGTAAATAGAACCAAAAACGCTCGCCAAGATACCAAAGTCAAGATGGCGACGCATCCCATATAACATTAGGCAGTGATAGGGATGAATTTTAGCGAGGGGGTTTGAAGTGATGGGTAGGATGCAGTTTGTGATGATCAACCCCACCAGGTCTAGGTTGTCCGAAAAAATACTCATAAATAGCGTCCGAAGTCACACCTTTGAACAGAAGTGGTAAAGGATCCAGAAGAGTAGGAAATATCGAGTAGTGATTTGGTGATCTACGACAACCAAGATACTCAGAAAATAGGTCATAATTGAAGTCCAGGTTTGTCTTGGCTACCCTAGTCTTACACCCCAGACCTTCTGCATTCTATTGCAGATTATTATAAAATTCAGAGACCAGATCAATGTTGATGGTTCGTTCCATACCAACAAGGGTTTCAAGATTGTAAAACTCAATGATCTATTTTATAGAGGGATAGTAGTCATCGACAAAAGAACGGTCCAATGAACGGCAAGGAAGAAGTTTAAAAGTAGAATTTTGAAATGCTTCTTCAAAATATTTACTAGGAAATCTAGGATTACTAGAGGGATGAGGTCTGGAGGATGATGAAGGGGCTTTGGACCTCGAGGTTCCCTCAGCAGGGGCCTTCCCCTTTGAAGATTTCCTAAAAGTTGGAAATAGGTGTTGGAAACCGGATGGCTAGAGAGGGGGGGGTGTATATAGCCAGACACAAATCCTTAACTTTTTTTCAAGTTTTCTGCACTTAAAGATTAGGCAGCGGAAGACACAATGCAGAAACAGAAATGAAGAACTGAAATCAAAACAAAGAAAGCAAACCAGACGACTCAGCGATGTACAAGGTTCGGGGATAACTTGCCCCTACTCCTTGGCGTGTCCGTAAGGTGGGTGATCCCTTGATCGTCGGCAGATCAAGCCCCGGTGACCCGGATAAAACAGCGCCTCCTTCTCGGTGGAGAAACCTCTCCACAAGCGTCTCAATAGGATACAAGATAAGCTCACGAGAATAAGAGAAGGATAGCTCACAAAGATGAAACAAGAACGCTCAAGCACAAAGCAACAGAGAGCACAACACACAGCCCAGCCAAACTCCTCAAGTTCCTGTCTGTTTTCTCGTTGTCGCTCCTCTGCTTCCAGCATCGTCTTAAGCATCTGCTCCCATCACCAGGCTCTCCATCAGCATCCACTGAAGCCACAGCTTGACCCCTGACTCCCTGAGCACTCAGTCCACTGAAGACCCTCTCCAACTGAGCCTCCGTCAGTTGCCAGCTGCTCTCCAGACGCCGTTGAGACCTGAAACAAGGAAACAGCCAAACCTGCTCCAAGGAAAGCCTCCCATTGACTCTCCTCCAATGTTTGAATCATCCCTGTAAAGCCTGCACACTCCAATAGAATCTTAGCAACTCATATCAACATATATCAGCAGTGTATCAGAGAATCGGCAGAGAAAACAGCGCGATCAGAGCTTCTGACAGATTATTTGAATTAAAGTTCTGCTCCTGATCGGTCGCCAGACCGATCAGGGAGGACCTTGATCGGTTACCAGACCGATCCAGCAGTCTTCTGCACACTCCTGATTGGTCCCCAGACCAATCCAGCATTTTGCTGCACACTCCAGATCGGTCCCCAGACCAATCAGGCTCCAGCCTGATCGGTCACCAGACCTATCAGGCTGCTTCCAGACCAATCAGGCTCTATCCTGATCGGTCATAAGGAGAATCTTGCGACACTTGATCGTTCTCTAGACCGATCTGAACAGTATCCCTGATCGGTCACCAGACCGATCAGGAGTCGAGCAGTAAGGTTCCCAAAACCACTTTATGATCCCTGATCGGTCACCGGACCGATCAGGGAGCCTCCTGATCGGTCACAAGACCGATCAGGTCATGACCAGAAAGATCAGGCTCCGTCCTTGTCGATCATAGAGAGGAACCTGCAATGTTGGATCGTTCTCCAGAACGATCTGCACAGTGATACTGATCGGTCACCAGACCGAACAGGAGCAGATCAGCAAGGGAACTCAACCTCACTGTGTGCTCCCTGATCGGTCACCAGACCAATCAGGAGCCAAGCAATGGGTGAAACACATACTCCCTGATCGGTCACCAGACCGATCAGTCATCGCTGGATCGGTCACCAGACCGATCCACGAAGGAGCACCGTGCCAACTTCCCTGATCGGTCACCAGACCGATCCTGGCAAGCCCAAATGCACTCTAAGTCACGAGAACAAGCCTCCAACCCTTCTCTGACTCATGCCATGCCCAGCTTCACTTACTGGGACTTCAACCTAGCCCTCCATGCTAGGACCTGGCTTCACTCACCAGGGTTTCGGTCACCTTGCTTCACTCACCGGGACCCGGCTTCACTCACCAGGATTTCAACCTAGCTTCACTCACTAGGATATCAATCACCTGGCTTCACTCACTAGGATTTCGATCACCTGGCTTCACTCACCAGGGCCCGACTTCACTCACCGGGATTTCCACCACCTGGCTTCACTCACCAGGACCCGGCTTCACTCACCGGGATTTCCACCACCTGGCTTCACTCACCAGGACCTGATTTCACTAACCGGGATTTCCACCACCTGGCTTCACTCACCAGGACCCGGCTTCACTCACCGGGATTTCCATCACCTGCCTTCACTCACCAGGACTCGGCTTCACTCACCGAGATTTCCACCACCTGGCTCCACTCACCAGGACCCGGCTTCACTCACCGGGATTTCATCCAACCTATCCCTCCAGACTAGGACTTTTCACCTAACCCTCCAAGTTAGGACTTTCTCCATGCCAGCGTGCGATCTCCCAGATCCACCTGAACTTATCCCGAATTTCATTCAACCAAACTTAAATCATTGTCAAACACCAAAACAACAACCGGGCCAGACTGCATCAACAATCTCCCCCTTTTTGTTGTTTGATAACCCAATTTAAGTTTAGGTATCAATCAATTGAAGTCAATTCAATTCTCATAAGGGAATCATGATCCTCCCCCTATAATAGTCATAAACTTAATCAGCCATTTTCTCCCCCTTTGTCAAACATCGAAAAGGGTATGGTTATTAAGTTTGAACATACCTCCCCCTCAAACACGGGTCTCTCCCCAAACCCAGAATAATCAAAGGATAATTTTTTGAATCGCACATGAAAACATATACAGAATAATGTCATGGTTAAGCATGTATATGTTTCATATGACAAGTAAGTCAAAGGATGATTTTTGAATTGCATATGAGAGGCATATACCATAAATGTATCATGGAAACAATGTATATACATCATATGACAATAATTATCGCAGTTCCATCAGACTGATGATCGATACAGAAAAATTTTTGATTTATCTATGAACGATCAATTTTCAGAAAAATTTCTGTAATTCTGATTCGTTCAAGATCAGACTGCATTAACACTTGGACTGCCATGTGAAGACATATACAGAAGTATATCATGGTCAAATACGTATATGCTTCATAGGACGAGTAAGGAATGCATCTGTATCTGAAACATAGTCCTGATTGATCTCCGTGACCAACCAAGTCTGTTGATTACTTGATACAGAAGTATATCTGATTAGTCTGGGGAGCGATCAGATTTTAGAAAAATTTCAAAAACTCTGATACGTTCCTGTTTAGACTGCATTAACCATTTGCATTCCATACCAGGGGAGAGGACTCTATTGATATTCGATATTCCAGAGACATTTCTGGAATACGACATTAAAAACACGAGTCATGACTCAACAAACTCTTTCTTATGAATTTGAACATTCCAATATAGGTTTGTATCAAATCACTATTCAGTACAGGTTTGTACCACTTGAACAAATTTGTGCTCCCTTAGTACCAGGTTTGTACCAATGGATGATCAAATATGTTTCAATTGTAATCAGATTGTATCATGTTTGTATGTATCAGTATGATAAGTAATCTGATACAATTCGATGAAAATTGATTGGTTTGAGGAGGTTTTGGATCAATTTGGAACGATCTGGGAGTTCCGTGATCAGAGTTGGTCTGATCGGTCACCGGACCGATCAATGGGATCCCTGATCGGTCTGGTGACCAATCAGGTTCGGCACAGAATGCTTTTTGAGTTCCAGATTTCAGAAATCGATTTCAGAAACTCTGAAATCAGGTTTGTTTCAGTTCTTAACCATTCCCAAACCCTAACTCAATTGGTTTTAATTTGTTTGATTCTAAAGAAGGGTTTCCCTTATTAAAAATAAACAACATGGTTTATGTCCCTTAACTAAATCAAGATTCATCAAGGCATGATCAATTTTTGCTAAGCATGAACTTGAATATCAGTCAAGTGGAAAAACAAGCAAATCATGGAACTTAAAACATCATAAACTATGCGATCATGCAGTTCTTAACCAAAATTAGGTTTGTGTCAATTTCAATGGATGATCAAAATTCCAAAACATGCGTATTTCACATCATGATCAATTTAAACTATGTGTTCATATTGTTCTTAATCAAAATGGGCATGTCATAGATTAATGTTAATTATCCAAACATCAAAGTCATGACATACTCATCTAGATTCATCTCCAAAATAATAAGAACAGCTTAAGCCTATGCCTTAAACTCATGTTCTTTGTCTAATCATGTATTGTGAGATTTTCATAGTGATTTTCACAAACCATGTGTTCTTCATATTGGCATAATACATACAAGAAAATCATGACATACTTGATCATGGAAGAACTTAAACACTAAAGTAGATTATATCATGACTAAGTACTTTAACACATGAATATCATAAAAATCACTAGCCAAGGGATTATATTGTCATAAGATCTAAAACAATGGAGCTCAAACCATTTAATTCAAATTTTCTATACCCATCCATGTGAATGACAATTTTGCCTTTGGTCAAATATCAACCTCCCATGTTGATAGATGCTCCCCCTCAAACTAAGCTATACAATTCGAAAGATAGAGGTTTTAGGTACCCAAATTTTGGGACATAATGAATCTACAATGAATGACTTTGGCACCCATGCCTTAGTCATTTTCTTTTTAGCCTTTTGAATCCTAGAATTATTTTGTGCTCTAAATTGGGTTCTAGATATCAACAATATGAAACTTGATTGTTTAGGTTGATAACCCAAGCCAATCTTGTTGTAGACCGCTTCTTGTGAATTTAGAATCATGTCTAGGGTCTTGGAGCTAGTTGAAAATTTCTCAAGAAAATTCTTGAGATTTTCAACTTCGTTCTTTAAGTCCTTATTCTCATTTTCAAGGGACTTATCATGCATATTACCAAGATCCTCATCCTTAGAGGATTTCTCATGAAAATCATTAATATCCTCCACCCTAGAGGATTTCAATTCTTCTACTTCCAATTTCAACAATTTAACTTTGTTCTTGGATTTTTTAAGCAACCTAGCTAGACATGCAATGGTTCTATAACACTTATCTAGCTCGGGAGAGATTACCTCTTCATCATCTGAAGATGATGAAGGCGTGGTTGAGGAGCTTGATTCGTCTCCACTTTCCTCTTCATTTGAATCCTCTATGGCTATGAGGGCACGATGGTGAGTGTACTTCTCCTCCTCCTCTTCTTCGGATGAACTAGAGGACGATTCATCCCATGTAGCCCTCAAGGCCTTCCTTATCTTCTTTGATTTATCCTTCTTCTTCTTTAACTTCGGACATTCATCTTTGTAATGCCCTTTCTTGCTACACTCATAACAAGTAACATTAGACTTATCAAATTTAACTTCACTCGGGTTACCTTTACCCTTGAAGCGCCGGCTCTTCCTCATCATTCTTCTACCAAAGTTGGCCATCTCGGAGGAAGAAGACCAACTACCCTCTTCCTCGGACTCGGATGAGGATGAAGATGAGGATGAAGAAACTTCCTTCTCCTTCTTCTTCCCCTTCTTCTTCTTCTTGTTGTCGCCTGCCACTAAAGCAATACCTTTCTCTTTTGAACTTTTGTTAGAGATCTCATGTAGTTCCATTTCACAAAATAGATCTTCTAACTTAACAAAAGATAAATCCTTGGAAACCTTGTAAGCATCCACCATGGATGACCACAAGGCGTTCCTAGGAAAAGCTTTGAGAATATAACTTATTAGGTCTCTATTTTCTACCTTTTCATTGATGGAGTGGAGGCCATTGAGGATCTCTTTAAATCTTCCATGGAGTTCACTTACCTTTTCATTTTCTTCCATGGACAGATTTTGGAGTTGACTGTGAAGGAGGTCCTTCTTGGCTATTCGGGTGTCTTGAGTTCCTTCGTAGAGCTCAATAATTTTGTTCCAAAGATCTTTAGCACTTGTAAACGGACCCACCTTGATCAACTCCTCCTTGGTCAACCCGCATTGCAAAGTGACCACCGCTTTGACATTTGCTTCACTCTTTCTTATTTGCTCAGTCGACCAACTTGAAAAATCGAGATCTTTTCCTTCAACATCTCTTGGAGGGATGAAACCTTCTTTGACCGAGAACCATATGCTCATGTTTGTCTTCAAATAAAACTCCATCTTCGATTTCCAATATTGAAAATCTGTGCCGTCGAAGAGTGGAGGTCGGTTTGTGCTCATTCCTTCTCTTCCAGCCATCTTGTTGTAAGCTCTCGGATGTTAAGCCGTGAATAGAGCCCCAAGCTCTGATACCACTTGTTGGAAACCGGATGGCTAGAGAGGGGGGGTGTATATAGCCAGACACAAATCTTTAACTTCTTTTCAAGTTTTCTGCACTTAGAGATTAGGCAGCGAAAGACACAATGCAGAAACAGAAATGAAGAACTGAAATCAAAACAAAGAAAGCAAACTAGACGACACAGCGATGTACAAGGTTCGGGGATAACTTGCCCCTACTCCTTGGCGTGCCCGTAAGCTGGGCGATCCCTTGATCGTCGGCAGATCAAGCCCCGGTGACCTGGATAAAACAGCGCCTCCTTCTCGGTGGAGAAACCTCTCCACAAGCGTCTCAATAGGATACAAGATAAGCTCACGAGACTAAGAGAAGGATAGCTCACAATGATGAAACAAGAACGCTCAAGCACAAAGCAACAGAGAGCACAACACACAGCCCAACCAAACTCCTCAAGTTCCTGTCTGTTTTCTCGTTGTCGCTCCTCTACTTCCAGCCTCGTCTTAAGCATTTGCTCCCATCACCAGGCTCTCCATCAGCATCCACTGAAGCCATAGCCTGACCCCCTGACTCCCTGAGCACTCAGTCCACTGAAGACCCTCTCCAGCTGAGCCTCCGTCAGTTGCCAGCTGCTCTCCAAACGCCGTTGAGACCTGAAACAAGGAAACAGCCAAACCTGCTCCAAGGAAAGCCTCCCATTGACTCTCCTCCAATGTTTGAATCATCCCTGTAAAGCCTACACACTCCAATAGAAGCTTAGCAACTCATATTAACATATATCAGCAGTGTATCAGAGAATCGGTAGAGAAAAAAGCGCGATCAGAGCTTCTGACAGCGTATTTGAATTAAAGTTTTGCTCCTGGCGACCGATCAGGGAAGACCCTGATCGGTCACCAGACCGATCCAATAGTCTTCTGCACACTCCTGATTGGTCCCCAGACTAATCCAGCATTCTGCTGCACACTCCAGATCGGTCCCCAGACTAATCAGGCTCCAGCCTGATCGGTCACCAGACCTATCAGGCTGCTTCCAGACCAATCAGGCTCCATCTTGATCGGTCATAAAGAGAATCTCGCGACACATGATCGTTCTCTAGACCGATCTGAACAGTATCCCTGATCGGTCACCAGACCGATCAGGAGTCGAGCAGTAAGGTTCCCAAAACCACTTTATGATCCCTGATCGGTCACCGGACCGATCAGGGAGCCTCCTGATCGGTCACAAGACCGATCAGGTCATGACCAGACAGATCAGGCTCCGTCCTGATCGATCATAGAGAGGAACCTGCAATGCTGGATCATTCTCCAGAACGATCTGCACAGTGATTCTGATCGGTCACCAGACCGATCAGGAGCAGATCAGCAAGGGAACTCAACCTCACTGTGTGCTCCCTGATCGGTCACCAGACTAATCAGGAGCCAAGCAATGGGTGAAACGCATACTCCTTGATCGGTCACCAGACCGATCAGTCATTGATGGATCGGTCACCAGACCGATCCACGAAGGAGCACCGTGCCAACTTCCCTGATCGGTCACCAGACCGATCCAGGCAAGCCCAAATGCACTCTAAGTCACGAGAACAAGCCTCCAACCCTTCTCTGACTCGTGCCATGCCCAGCTTCACTCACTGAGACTTCAACCTAGCCCTCCAAGCTAGGACCTGGCTTCACTCACCAGGGTTTCGGTCACTCGGCTTCACTCACCAGGATTTCAACATAGCTTCACTCACTAGGATTTCAATCACCTCGCTTCACTCACCAGGATTTCGATCACCTGGCTTCACTCACCAGGACCCGGCTTCACTCACCGGGATTTCCACCACCTGGCTTCACTCACCAGGACTCGGCTTCACTCACCGGGATTTCCACCACCTGACTTCACTCACTACGACCCGGCTTCACTCACCGGGATTTCCACCACCTGGCTTCACTCACCAGGACCCGACTTCACTCACCGAGATTTCCATCACCTGGCTTCACTCGCCAGGACCCGGCTTCACTCACCGAGATTTCCACCAACTGGCTCCACTCACCAGGACCCGGCTTTACTCACCGGGATTTCATCCAACCTAGCCCTCCAGACTAGGACTTTTCACCTAACCCTCCAAGTTAGGACTTTCTCCATGCCAGCGTGCGATCTTCCAGATCCACCTGGACTTAACCCGAATTTCATTCAACCAAACTTAAATCATTGTCAAACACTAAAACAACAACCGGGCCAGACTGCATCAACAATAGGGTCACGACACAAAGTTTGATTTGGTCAAGTGAAGTCCATGGTACAAAAATAGTTTAGAAGGTCATAGTAGGTCACGACATAACCAACATGGGTAAGTTTAAGGGCACGACACAAGAAGATGAAACATACTGATTAGTTCCCAAAATCACAAGGTATAACACAAGTAAGGAAGGAAAAACAAAACCACAAGAACATCTTACTTGGGAGCCATGAAGTTGGTTGAGTTGGTTGAGAGGAACACACAAATTGCTTCGCAAGAACTTGCGCAAGAAAGAGGACCTCAGGAGCTTGCAGAGACAAGAACTTGCGAACTCACAACCTTGCGCAGGAGAGTAGAGAGCACAGAAGGAACTCACAGAGAGCTCGCAAGAGAGAAGATGCAGAGAAGACTTGAACCTGCTTGAACTTGCATAAGGAAGACTTGAACTCACTTGGAAAACAGCTCGCAAGAGCAAGAGGAAGAAGCTCGCACAAGAAGAGTAGGAAGAGGAGGGAGGTATTGATGCCTAGGGTTTGGAGGGTTGAAGAAAATGAACGTTGGCTAAAGAGGTAATAAGGTTGGTGATCAATCCACCAACCAATTTTAATGTGAGTGATCGGATCGACCATCCTATCCAAAGGTGCCCAGACCGATCAGGAGACCTCCTGATCAGTCAGATTGGGTTCTGATCGGTCATCATGACCGATCAGAGAGGCATGATTGGTCCCACACCCGATTAGGATACGTCCTGATCGGTCTCCGTGACCGATCAGGGAGGTCCCTGTTCGGTCTGTAGATCGATCAGGGAACCGAACAGAATGTTCTGATAGCTCTCTGATCGGTCTGTGGACCGATCAGGAGGATGGCCTGATCGGTCTATGGACCGATCAGGAGGTCGATTAGTGGACTTTTGAGAATTGATTCCTAAGCTCTTGTTCGGTCTGCTTACCGATCAGTGACAGCCCTGATTGGTCTCCTTGACCGATCAGGGTGAGTCCTGATCGATCGATGAACTGATCAGGTTCGATACAGAGGGTTCTGATTCAACAAAATGATTTGAGAGGTGACCCTGATCGGTCTATGGACCGATCAGATTTAAAAGGAGTTTCTGAAACTCCTGATACGTTTCAAAAATTCTCGTTTCAAAACTTCCCTCTCAACCTCTCAACCCCTAAAGGGTTCCCTTATCTGATATGGTATTTTTCCATATTTTCAATCAAGATAAGGTTATGTCCTTATGAATTCAAATAAATTCCGAAACTAGTTTGTATCTCCAACCAATTGAAATCATGTTTATATCAAAAACAAATATCCAATCAAGTTTCCTTGATTGGAATGTTCAAGTATGTTCTTGGAACCAAATACACATGTATTATGCATTGGTTTTCCCCATACTTGGTCAAATTAATGATTTTTGTCTCTTCAACCTCATTACTCAAGGGATGCATGAACATTTTGAGTAATTTGGTTGATCCTAACATCTCACCCAATTTCAAGCAATCAAAACTATTTTGTTAACCCTTAGGGTGCGTTTGGTTGAGGGTTATCCTTGATAACCTTGGTTATCCATCCAAGGTTATCAACAAAAACCTTGTTTGATTTAGATAATCAGCGATTCCCAAATAATGATTGATGCCCGACACATTAGCAAAAGGGGCATGCAACCCGGAATCGGAAAACCTTAGGGAAGTAAGGTTTTTCTTGATTCCCAGGTTATGAAACTTATCTTTCCAAAATTATCCTCCAATATTTACATTTAAGACGAAAATAACCATTACAATTTATTAACTTCCGAAAGCATTATTCGCGACCGACGACCAACAACGTCGGCCGGTGACCGCGGACGATGATTGCTGTCGGCGACGACCGCCGGAGACCACCGTCGGCGGCCATCGGCTGCGATGATCGCCGGCGGCCACCGCCGGCGACGATCGATGGTGACCACGGCCGGCGACGATCGCCGACGACCACCGCCGAAGACGATCGCCGGCGACCACCGTCGGAGACGATCGCCGGCGACCACCGCCGGCGACCGGCTACCACCGCCGATCGCCAGCGGCCGGCGACCACCGCCGATCGTCGGCGGCCGACGACCACCGCCGATCGCCGATGACCGACGGCGCTGCCGGTGACCACCGCCGATCGCCGACCGCCGATTGGCGGTCGGCGTCGATCGTCGGCGGTCGACGCCAACAGTCGGCCGCCGGTGTTGGACACCGACTGCCTACGTGGACACCAACGATTGACGTCGACGCCGTTATGTCTAAACAAATAAAATTATCTAAACAAATTCTAATGGGTAATATGATAAAATATTATATTAGGTTATAGACTATTACCTCCAAACAAACAAGATTTTATTTGATTACCTAAATTGAACCAAACAACTTCAGGTTATGTTTCATTCCCCATAACCTTGGTTATGTGATTACTTGGTAATGACATAACCGAGGTTATATATGATAACTTGAACCAAACGCACTCTTATAGTTTTGTGAGATGACCCCAAGTTGCCCAACAATTTGAAATGATCATGAAGAGTTTTTACAATCCTATTGAGTACGGCACATTCTCAACTCCCTCCTTAAGAAACTAAATTCATTTTCAGGGAGTGGTTTAGTGAAAATGTCAGCTAGATTTGATTTTGACTCCACATGTGATAGTGCAATATCTCCTCTAGCAACATGATCCCTAATAAAGTGGTGACACACCTCAATGTGTTTGGTCCTTGAATGATGGATTGGATTCTTTGTAAGGTTTATTGTGCTTATGTTGTCACACAACACTTGCACACCCTTGTAAGACAATCCATAGTCTTCTAATGTGTGTATCATCCACAACAATTATGATACACTCTCTCCCATGGCGATATACTCTGCCTCGGTCGTGGAGAGAGCAACACAATGTTGCTTCCGACTTGACCAACTTACTAAGGATGAACCTAAAAATGGGCAACCCCCACTTGTGCTTTTCCGATCCAACTTGCACCCAACATAGTCGGAATCGGTATAGCCAATCAAGTCAAACAACTCTGTATGGGGGTACCAAAGACCGACTCTAATTGTGCCCTTAAAGTATCTCAAAATTCTCTTTACAGCAATTAAATGAGATTCCTTGGCACAGACTTGATATCTAGAGCACATACTGTAGGACCGGTGCCGTCGATAGAGGGGGGGGGGTGAATATCGACCGTTCAAATTACTCGCGGAAACTTCGTAGAAAACTTTAGTTCATTCTGGACTTAAAATATTAGTAGTGCAGCGGAAAATAAAAACGAAAAGAACACAGGTACACAGCGGATTTTTACTTGGTTCCCGACCCCCCAGGGTCAGTACATCCAAGGCCTATGCACGGGAACGCCCGTCCACTATTGGTCTCCTTCCCAGACTTTCCGGAGGCGGAGAAACCCGACTTACAGTGCAAGATTACAAGCAATAATATAGAAAAATTAAGTGCGTAATTAAATGAAATCAAACCGAACAAAAATCTGAAACTCGGCCGATCTGGACCTCCGAAGTGCCGCGCACCTCCTCCTGGAGCCTCCCGGTCGTAGAGCCTTGTTTCTAGCATGTTGTCATCGGTCGGAATGATCAGAATCGCTCTGGAATGTTGTACCTGAAGCAGAGGGGTCGAAGCCCCTTATATAGGTCTCCTGGGGGCGCCCTGGACGCTGGGGGCGCCCCGGAAGACTCGGTCAACTCTTATCCTTGCGCCTACTTCGCTGCAGGTGATAAGACCTTTGACCAGGGCACCCCGGACTTCCCGGGTGCCCTCATGATGGCTTATCTATGTTTTGGGTTCGAAACTGCAAATACAACTTTGAACCAGGGCGCCTCGGACGCTCAGGGCGCCCTGCTTGACACCTGTTCTGCCTGCTTCACGTTTACTGCATTTTTACCTTTGGCTCAGGGTGCCCTGGCTGTTGAGGGCGCCTCCTTGATGGGGGCGCCCTGCACAAAGACTGTACAGCTGGTTTTTCTGCTTGCTTTGTCTCCGGTTCTTGTTACTTGCAAGATACACAAACACAAAGCATATATGCATAGAATATTAAGCTTAAGGACTTGGTTCGGACTTCAAATTTGCATGAAACCCTAGGTCGAACTGGCACGAGTTCCTATCCCCGAGAACTCGCCCTTCACCTACTCCTTTCAGGAGACGGTTGCCACCCAGCCCTTCGGGTGGACTTTTGCTTAGCTTCCGATTTTTCCGGACCTCGAGACGCCCAAACCCTGACCCGTCTCTACTCCTGTCCTTAGTCATCGCTCAGCTAAGTTGCTTAGTCCCTCGGACCAAGACTTCATTCCCTAGAAATCCTTCGCCAGTGCCTAGCAGTCCTTCGCCAGGTCTTCTTTCCCTAGCAATCTTTCGCCAGGTGCCTAGCAGCCCTTCGCTAGGTCTTCTATGCCTAGTAGTCCTTCACTAGGTGCCTAGCAGCCCTTCGCTAGGTCTTCTATGCCTAGTAGTCCTTCACTAGGTGCCTAGCAGCCCTTCGCTAGGTGCCTAATAGCCCTTCGTTAGGTCTTAGAGTTTCAATACCCAGCAGTCCTTCGCTAGGTGCCTAGCAGCCCTTCGCTAGGTCTTTAGGGTTCCGATGCCTAGATTAACTAGGACTTTTCTTCAACTAAGGTTACTTCTCTCTTACTCCCCTTTGTCTATTTAGTGTATCACTGACTTAAGTATATTGTCAAACATTAAAACACTTCAAGAGGAACATCATTGATGCAACTTGCACCAACACATACCCACAGCAAAAAGGAAATCAGGGCGACTAGCTGTGAGGTATAGCAAACTACCTATCATACTTCAATATTGGGTTAGGTCAATGGGCTTCCCACTCTCATCATTGTCTAACCTCGTGTTTGTTGCCATGGGAGTGGTTACCTCTTTAGAGTCACTCATGTTGAATTTTTTGAGCATATCTTGAGTATATTTAGATTGATGCACATGAATCCCGTCTCGAGTTTGTTTGATCTCAAGTCCAAGGAAGAAGGTCAATTCTCCCACTAGGCTCATCTCAAACTCACTCTCCATGTGTCCAATAAACTCATTCAAATACCCCTTGTTGTTGGAGCCACAAATTATGTCATCGACATATACTTGGGCTACAAAGATATTGTCACCATCTCTTCGTAGAAATAGTGCAGGGTCTATTTATCCTCTAACGAAGCCTTTTTTAATTAAGAATGTCGACAACCGCTCATACCAAGCCCGAGGTGCTTGTTTTAGGCTGTAAAGAGTCTTCTTGAGCTTAAACACGTGATTTGGAAATTCAGAATTTTCAAACCCCGGTGGTTGTTCAACATAGACCTCTTTTCTAATGAAGTCATTTAAGAAGGTCGATTTAACATCCATTTAATAGAGTTTGAAACCTCTATGTGCTGCAAATGCAAGCATCAACCGAATGGATTCCAATCGTGTCATGCGAGCATAGGTCTCATCGTAATCAAGGCCTTCAACTTGACTATAGCCCTTGGCTACTAAGCGTGCCTTGTTTCTTACGATTTCTCCCTTGTGGTTCAATTTATTTTTGAAGACCCATTTAGTTCCAATAATTTTGGTCTTCTTAGGTCTAGGAACTAAGTCCCAAACTTGGCTTCTCTCAAATTGACCTAACTCGTCTTGCATAAAGATAATCCAATCGGGATCATGCAATGCCTCGTCAACTACCTAGGTTCAATTTCTGAAATTAAGGCAACCTCATTAGCCTCATTCCTAAAGAATGATCTAGTTCTAACCCCATGATGGACATCTCCAACAATTTGGTCTTGGGGATGACTAGAGGCTAACCTAGTTTGCCTTAGTGTCGAAGGTGCTTCCTGGATGGTTTCACTAGACATAGGCTCAAACTCAGGGTCCGGCTGATCTCCATGTTGTCTAGGCTCATCATCATCAGATTCATCCACACCATCTCCAACACTCGGACTCTCATCCAAATCTAGTATCCTAAGTTCGAATTAAACTCCATCTACATCTTCTGATTGACCAATTACTTTTGGAATTTCCTCAAATACAACATCAGAAGACTCTTCAACTAACCTAGATTTCTTGTTGTAGACTCGGTAAGCTTTGCTGACAAGGGAATACCCGACCAGTATCCCTTCATCAGCTTTTGCTGTGAACTTTCCAAGATGATCCTTGGTGTTTAGAATGAACACCTTACACCTAAACACCCGGAGATGTTTAACTGTAGGTGGTCTTCCAAACCAAAGTTCATGTAGAGTCTTCCCTAAATATCTATGAATGAGGACTCGGTTTTGCACATAGCAAGCTGTGTTTATAGCTTCAACCCATAAGTAGCTCGGTAAAGTGTACTCATTAAGCATGCTTCGTGCAACCTCTTGTAAGACTCGGCTCTTCCTCTCTACAACATCATTTTGTTGTGGTGTTCTAGGAGTAGAGAACTCATGTCTATACCCTTTTTCTTGACAAAATTCTAAAAACCTATGATTTTGAAATTCTCCTCCATGATCACTCCTAATTGTTTTAATTGTTGTAGATTTTTCATTCTCAATTCTTCTGCAAAAAGAAATAATAACTATATAGGGTTTGATCCTTATGTTTTAGAAAATAAGTCCAAGTATATCTAGTATAGTCATCAATGATTACAAAGCAATACCTACTACCATTCAATGAGATAATTGTACTACAATCAAATAAATCCATATGCAGTAAATCTAAAGCGGTAGAGGTACTCACAGTGCTTTTACCTTTGTGAGATGCTTTTGTTTGCTTACCCATTTGGCATGCATCACATAACTTCTCCTTTTCGTATTTGATGCTTGGTAAGCAACGGGCAAGTCCATTGTTGGCCAATTTCCATATATTCTTCATGTTCACATGCGCCAACCTCCGGTGCCAAAACCAAGACTCTTCTTCTTTGGACACGAAACACTTAATAGAAGCATTAATAGCACTTTTAAAAGAAACTTGATAGATATTGTCTATTCTCGTGCCTACTAGTACCGTGCCAAGTGTGTCATTATGTCTAACTAGACATTGACTTGGGTGAAACTCAATTGTGTTTCCCGCATCACACAATTGACTGACACTTCGGAGATTGAAAGTCATCCCCTTGACTAGAAGGACATTATTGATTCTAAGACATTCGGATATTTGAATGTCTCCTATCCCTACAACCTTAAGACTAACATTATTACCAAATGATACATTACCTCTACTTTTGCTTTGTAGGGTGGTGAACAATAATCTATCCCCGGTCATGTGTTTGGAGCACCCACTATCAACAAACCAAGTTGATAGATGCTCCCCCTCAATCAATGCCTACACAACACGAAAAATTGAAGATTTAGGTACCCAAACCTTGGGACCTAGTGTATCTACAATGCAAGATTTAGACACCCATGCCTTGATCACTTTCTTTTGAACCCTAGAAACCTTTGATGATCGAACATGAGTTCTAGACATTAATGAGATAAAACTAGGTTCTTTAGGTCGGTAACCTATACCGGCCTTGTTGTAAACCGCTCTTTGAGCGTTGAGGATCATGTCCAAGGTCTTGGAGCTAGTTGAGAATTTCTCAAGAATATTCTTGAGTTTCTCAACCTCACTCTTCAATGTCTTGTTCTCATCCTCAAGGACTTCAACATGTAAATCATCAATATCCTCATCCTTAGAGGTTTTTAATTGCTCTACTTCTAACTTTAAAGATAAAACCTTGTCCTTAGACTTCTTAAGCAAATTGGTTAAGCATGCTATTGATCTATAACACTTATCTAATTCGGGAGATATTACCTCTTCATCATCCGAAGATGATGAAGCCGCGGTTGATGGCTCACTTGATTCGTCACTGCTCTCCATGTCTTCTATGGCCATGAGAGCTATATGGCGAGTGCTCTTCTCCTCCTTTTCTTCTTCGGATGAGCTGGATGAAGACTCATCCCATGTGGCCTTCAAGGCTTTCTTCTTCTTTTTTGATTTCTCCTTCTTCTTCTTTAGTTTTGGATATTCATTCTTATAATGCCCCTTTTTGCTACATTCATAACACATGACGTTAGATTTATCAACTTTAACATCACTAGTGTTATCTTTCCCTTTGTAGCGCCGACTCTTCCTCATCATCCTTCTCACAAAGTTAGCCATCTCGGATGATAAAGACTCGCTTCCATCCTCCTCGGATTCGGATGACAAAGATGAAACCTCCTTCTCCTTCTTCTTTTCTTTCTTCTTCTTTGCCTTGTCCCCTGCCATAAGAGCAATCCCCTTCTCCTTGGGGCCTTTGTTAGCGATCTCGTGTAATTCCATTTCACAAAAGAAGTCATCTAACTTAACAATAAACAAGTCCTTGGATACCTTGTAGGCATCCACCATAGATGAACACAAGGCATTCCTAGGAAAGGATTTTAGTACGTACATTACAAGGTAGCAATTCTTGACATTCTCATCAATGGAATGCACCCCATTGACAATCTCCTTGAATCTACCATGAAATTCACTTACCGTTTCACTTTCCTTCATGGAGAGGTTTTGAAGTTGGTTGAGGAAGAGGTCCCTCTTTGCTATTCGTGAATAACGGGTGCCTTCATGAAGCTCAATGAGCTTGTTCCATCGGTCCTTCACACTGGTGAAAGGACCTACTTTGATCAATTGCTCCTTGGTCATCCCACACTGCAGGGTGACCACAACCTTTGCATCAACTTCTCCCTTCCGGGTTTGTTCGGCAGACCATCTTGATGAGTCAAACTCTTTTCCCTCAGCGTCTTTTGGAGGGGTGAATCCCTCCTTCACAGAGAACCACATACCAATATCTGTCTTCAGATAGTATTCCATCCTTGACCTCTAGTATTGGAAGTCAGCTCCATCGAAGAAAGGGGGTCTATTGGTGCTAAAACATTCTCTCAAAGCCATTCTTGTAAGCTATTCGGGTGTTAGGCCATTGGAGAGAGCCCCAGGCTCTGATACCACTTGTTAGACCTTGGATGGCTAGAGAGGGGGGGGGGTGTGAATAGCCAGACAGTTAAAAATTGGTGATCCCCTACACTCTTATACCTATCCTCTGAATTTTCTGACATGTCAATCAAAATTGGTGATCCCTGGGGCTCATTGCAATCTCCTACACCTATAGAATCATCTTCAACTGGAAGTGAATAAGATATAACCTCCAACTCAGCTGCCTCTATAGCTAATGCCTCCTCTGCCTCATCTGAGCTTAAACATCCTCTTTGAATATCAATTGAAACTTCATCAACAATTAACTCTGCCTCATCTGAAATACCCATGCTAATGAAAGGAAGATCTGTAGGATCGTATCAGTACGCTAGAGGGGGTGAATAGCGTTTCTTCGACTTTTTTCACCTATGTTGTTTGTTGCGCAACGAAAATACAAACAAGATAAAAACTGTAGCGGCCCCGCCTCTATGGTCCTCGCAGGCAACCCTCTAGGCCGGCGACCCTACGGTCTTCCCACCCCTGGCAGTGGGTTTTTGCCTTCCCCAGGATTCGAACCCTTGACCTCCAGGACAAGTACAATAGTTCCTGAATCCTGGTACCAATTGAACACAAAGACTACTATCTTGCCTTTAAGCAAGACAAGATTCATCAAGAATCTCAGCCACCACGAAGTTCTCTTTAAATAGGACTCGGGTCGAAACCCTCGCTACCAGTAGACTGCCCTCAGGGCAGTCGACTAGTGCCACTAAAATTCGACTGTTACATCTCAACGTTCGAATTCTAAGCCAACTTACCAGCCACCTACCAGTCGACTGCCCCCAAGGCAGTCGACTGGTCCCAGGCTGAGACCCTTCTGTGAGTTTTATCAGTCGACTACCCTCAGGCCAGTCGACTGGTCTACTCACATACCTAAGGTTACCCTTCCCGAGTACATTTCACTCCGCACTCGAACTCTAGGATTTCCCGAGTACAATCACACAGCACTCGTACCCTCACGACACGACTGACTCCTCTGCAACGACCTCGATTGTTGCCTTCGCGCCCTCTTCATCTTCGGCTCCCGTCCCTTGGATGCACGCAAGCCTCCAGCTTGCCTCCATGCCATCCTTCACGCATACTTCGAAGTCCGTGCCCCATCAGCTCATCGTCCCTGCTGTCCAAAGTCCCTCGGATACGCACGCAAGCCTCCAGCTTGCCTCCATGTCATCCTTCACCATATCGAGGTTGTCCGGTCAAGTCCATATGTGTAACTTGTACAACCTGCACACTCAACATACATATATGAGATAACAAGGGTAAACCTAACTTAAACCCTTTGCCCAAACATCAAAACACTTGGTCACTCCGGACCACATATTGCCTCAACAATCTCTCCCTTTTTGATGTTTGGCAATACGTTTAAGTTAGGGAAACAAGATAGTAGTCGATAGAAAAAATAATGCATATGCAATGCAAAATGAATCCTATCCCAAGGCATCCCACACCTAACCCTTCAAGTTAGGACTTTTCACACCTAACTTCCCATGTTAGGATTTTTCACCAAAATGGGCTTTTAAAGCTTCTCCCAAGCTCCCCCTACATTGGACTTACAAAGGCTTTTTAAGAACCTCTCCAGGGTTCCCCTTACGCCAAGAATGGAGCAACCATGCTCCCCCTTAATCTTAGCTCCCCGTAAACCTAGGGTTTCTAGCAAAGGTGTATTTGGTTTCCCAACTTAAACCCAACACTTCTCCCCCTTTGCCTAACATCAAAAAGAACCCAACAATATCCCAATTATCAGTTCTTTTAATCTCCAATGACCATAAACAATGTGTACTAGCCCCCCATACACTTATTTTGAATCATTTGGACCCCAAACCAGCTGCTGATACAAAAATCAGCCTTGGCCAGTCGACTGCCCCTAGGGCAGTCGACTGATACTCTAAAAATTAGAATTTCAGCCTTTCTGATGAAATTCAGAAATGCGCCAGAAATTCCACAAATCACCAAAAATTTCCAAATTTTGTGGAGAGGTTTGTGGTACCCATATCTACTTGGGAAAAATACATTCCAAAATGTATCTATCACCATTCCCATGCTTGACACAATACCCAAAAATTAGCAAAAAGGTTCACTCAAACCTTAACCAAAAGTCCTAGTTTTAGTTTCCCCTTGATGTCTCTGCCTATGCCAACCCACAATGCGTCCCTAGCATTGATTTACATGGCAATTACACACCAAAAACTAATTTTCATGAAATATGTCCCCAATATCATATTTCCATGCATGAAACTCAAAAACACCGTGCCAAAACCTAAGAATTGAGACTCAAGTCCGTCTCCAATTCCTTTGGCACAGTTCATGGTCCAACTAGACCTCTAGGAGGAACCCTCCAAAGATCCATTTACCATATATCCCAAAGGATCCTAGAGCTCCCCCTTGAGCTCTTAGCCCTAGCCACCTCCCTAGGTGACTCAACCATCACTAGGCCACATCGGTGTTCCACCGTGACTCTTGGCCTACAAACTCAACCCTCTTAATCTTAGACACCTTCTCTTTGGTTAAGTCATTTCTTTTTCCTTTAAATGACACCCCTTTGTCATTTTTGGACTCCCCCTTCTTGCCATAATCATATGCTATCCTAGCATATTTCTTTCCCTTGGCATGGGAGTTCTTAGACCGATATCCCAACCCCGATCTATCATTGGTGCGGTTTAAACCACCCAACACCATATCTAAACCCTTAGATCCAATAGTGAATCTCTCTAGGGTTTTCTCTAACCTATCAAGCTTTTCCCTTAAAGCTTGATTTTCCCTTTCTACGTTCCTAAACCTAGAATCCATATGTCCACTTTGGACATTCCTAGACTTACCCTCCTTTCTAGGCACATTCCTTCCCTTCTTGGGCTTAGTGCCTTGTTCCTTAGGTACAAAGGTCCTAGGTTGATCATGATGCATGTTTTTCCTAGGGTTATGATCTACCTTGTTAACCCTAGTCCTATCATTATATCTAAATCCGAAATTGTGCACCATTAAGTAATTTTCATTAATCCTAGCATGCATGAATGTATAATTAATTCTATTTTTATCATGCATGGAGGAACTTGAATCCTAGCATGCATAGATGTTTCTCACATCTCCTCAAGTGCTCCATTTTCTTTAGTTCACCTTTTCTAGGGCACTTGGTGTGGTAGTGCCCTAGCTCTCTGCATGTGAAACATCGAATCTTCTTTTTCTTTTCTTGGGCTCTTCCATTCCTACAACTCATGTTAGATTTAAAAGAACTTGAAATGAGTGTAGATTTTACCTCCTTTTTACCTTTTAGGCACTTGTTCTTGTAGTGCCCCTTTTCATTACACCCAAAGCATGTGATATGGTCCTTGGCTCTTGCTTTGGTGGAGGTTGGAGCTTCTTCTTCAACTTTTGATGATGTGGATGCCTCCTCTTGATCCGGTACGGTTGAGGGACTCTCCTCCCCCTCAATCCTTGAGGTGGAGACCTCTTCCTCTTCTTCTCTTGAGGAGGTTGATGATCTTTCACTTAATTCCTCCTCCTCGATTGACACTTCCTTTCCTCTTTCTCCATCTTCACCCATTTCTTTGGACTCTTGAGATTGTGTAGGCTTCTCATGAATTTCTTTCAATTTGCTCCACAACTCATACACACTTTTATATTCTCCTACACAACTTAACACATCTTTAGGCAAAATATCAATCAAAATATTGATTACCTTTTCGTTTGCACTAAATTGTTCTTGTTGTTCATTTGTCCAATATCTAGGGCGAAGCCTCTTCCTGTGTTTGTCTCTCGGAATTTCAAAGGGGTCTTCAATGGTCATTCTACACTCCCAATCCATCCCTAGCCAATTTTCCATCCTTGCTTTCCAATGGTCGAATTCTTTATGATTCTAGGATGGTGGTGTGTTGATGTCTTCCCCCAACTTATCTTCCATGTTATTCTTCCTCTAGCGTGTGCTCGCTCGGCGGTTAGTCCGATCAAGAGTGGTCCTTCGCACTGATACCAATTGTAGGATCGTATCCGTACGCTAGAGGGGGTGAATAGCATTTCTTTGACTCTTTTCACCTACATTGTTAGTTGCGCAACGGAAATACAAACAAGATAAAAACTAACAATAATAAAGAACGCTAACAAACTGATTTTACTTGGTATCCACCCCGGCCGGTGTTAGTGATATGAGAGAAGTGTCCTAAGGCAATCGCCTTATGATTGTAAACATTTATTTTAATAAATGAAAATTCACTATTTGAGTATACATATTTGTGTATTTGATTGGGATCTTAAACTCATCTACTGAATGTCCGCAATAAAATTCACAGCATAAGAGAATTTGTGATGGGATCACAACTAGTGATTATTTCTACATGTGCAATTGTGAAGTATTGAAAATATCCCTAGTCGATGAATTGATAAAAACGGACACTATCAATTCTGTTGAGAATAGCATGGGTTATTCTCTAATCAGCTGATTCTCACTGGCTGGTGACATTGGGATGTCCGGAGATAAACATGGATGCTAGTTAAGGGAACTAGTTCATTGGAGTGACTGACTGTAAAACTTCACATGGTAGTCTATACATAGACAGGTCAGTGAAGTTCTTACCGCAGCTTAAGTGCGATGTTCCTTTGACTTGCGGTGTTCAAGTCATCTTGGTCATGGAGACTTATACTTTAACATCTTAAGCAAGCATCTCCAAGGAGGTGTGGACCCAGGATGGTTGGGTATAAGCCGAAGTGCCCGAAGATGTTTGAACAGTCTACAAAGGATTCACCACTCCTTGCGAGGAGATGTATACCCAGGCCTATCGTCGGATTGTTACTCAAAGCCTCTGGCCAGAGCATATCATGTTTAGAGTATGAGTCTCTTAAATACATGAGAGTAATTAGAAATCCAAAGGACGAGAAAGACACTACTTGGGCTAGGTGTGACGTAGTCAGCCTAGTGGGGACTGACACACACAGACCATGTCCTGAACCAAGTGGGTATAAGATGGTGAAGGGAATGAGGCACGATTCATTAGAGCTGCTGAAGGGTTTCAGAATTAATTCTGAGGTCAACCGTTGATCTTTCGATTAATTGGGGATCATGATGTACTACTAGGTGCCACTCATGATCGTTCTATGATTGATGAATTATAGACGGCCAACATAAATCGAAAGCCTATTTAGTCACACGCACTACGAGTAATCTGAGGGATTTAAAATGAGTTGAAAATTAGATTTTCCGATCAAGAAAAATAAGTCGAATCTGAATTTATCAGAGGCGCAACGGAAGCTTAAAATGGCTAAGTCTTTTGAAGGCTCATTGGGCGAATTAAATGAGTTTAATTCGCGAGGGAAGGGCTTGGAGTGGCCGGCCAAAGAGGGTGCCCACCCTCGTTGGTTTGGCCGGCCACCAAAAATAGAGAAACCAATTTAATTGGTTTAAATTATAAAATAAATCAAGCGCGATTTGTTTTATAAAATTCATGGATAAATAAATTTATTTTCATGGAAATTAAAATAAACTTTAAATGGTTTATATTTATTTTATAAAATCAATTATGAATTGATTTTTCCACGTAAGACAAATTTATATAATAAATTTATTCTTTTTATGGAAATTAAAATGAACCATGGATTGGTTTATTTTGTTTTATAAAATCAATTATGAATTGATTTTTCCATGATAAAGAAAAAATTTATATAATAAATTTATTCTTTTTATGGAGATTAAAATAAACTTTAAATGGCTTATTTTTATTTTATAAAATCAATTATGAATTGATTTTTCCATGACGAGAAAATTTATATAATAAATTTTATGAAAATTTATTCCAGAATTAAAAAGGAGAGATGTATTTGTTTTATTATAAAATTAGTTATAATAAAACTAGGCATAACGGAATAATTAATAAGAGCATTTATAAGTTAAATTTCTTATGAAAATTTATTCCGTTAATTCCGTTAAAGGGAGACATGGCAAGGGAGAGGCTACTATATAAAGGAACCAAGGCTAGGCTTGAATTCCTTAATTGAGTTATCAAGAGATTAGTAGCTCCCTCTCTCTCTCTAACTCTCTCTCTCTCTCTAGGGCCGGCCCCCCTCTCTCTCTCTAGGGTCGGCTCTCTCTCCTCCCCTAGGGTCGGTGCACATCCCAAGGGTGGCCGAAAGCTTCATCCGCCAAGAAGGTGCCGAAGAAGAAGAAACGGATCGCGACTCCTTCTTTCCTTTCCCGGAATTTTGATTCTGTTACTTGGTGGTTAGTTTACTTTCTTCTCTCTTGATCTTCTAGTTGTGCCTTTAGAGAATCTAGTAGTTCTTGTCGGCACAAAACTCGTGACTTTACGAAGTCATCCCGAAGAGAACTCGGCGTGGACGCGAATAGAGGCGGAGCTTCCAAGGGACGCTACGGTTCGATCTAGTCCCTTTCTTCGAGTTACGCGAGGTACAAAGTAAATTAGTTTACTTTTCCAACAAAATTTTAATTTTTGATCATGTCCACACATCATAAGGTCGCATGCTAGATACGTGGTTAAAAATAATTTGAGAAATTATTTATGCTAATTCTTCCGCTGCACGTAAATATTTTAAAATTTACGAACCCGCATCCTTGTGAACATGCACCCGGTCCCAACAGTGGTATCAGAGCCGATTAGTGTTTGACATAATCATATAATTGTTTTGTGGAAAACTTTGTCATGATCTCAATTTTGGAAAAATTTTCAATTAGGAAAACTTTCCAATTATAATAAATTTTAGATTTAGGAATTTTAAAGTTTGGAAATCCTCATGAAATTTCACAAACTTTTGAAATTTTCTAGTTTCTGAAATTTTATAATAATTGTGAAAACTTCCCATCTTTGGAAACTTTTCAATTTTGGAAAATTTTCTATTTTAGAAATTTTCCAATTTTGGAAATATGTAAGTTTTCTTTGTACCAGAAACTTACAATTATTCTGAAAACCTATTATGAAATCTCGCAATTTTGGGCACTTTCTTTCAAGAAAGTCTAGACAAATTTATGGACAATTAATTGACAATTAAATTTGAATTGGTTTTTAAATTGACAACAAAATTCTTTATTTTGGATTGAGCCTCGGGGAGCCGTCCAATTTAAAGTTAGTTGTTGTAATTTAATTTCCCAATTTTAAATGAAATTGTCATGTTTAATTTGGTTACGCTTCCGAAGCGGACCAAATTGGATTTACGACAAATTATTTTTCTTTGGGTATCTGAGCCTCGGGAAGCCACCCTTAGAAAATGATTTGTTGTAATTAATTAAATCCATGAATAAAATATGATTTAAGAGGTGATGCTCTTACATATTGTTGTCTCCAAAATTAATTAGGAAAATGGTTTCCTATAGAGTTTTCTTAAATGGGATTTTCATGAAAATAATATGTGGTTGAATTAAGGACTTATGTCTCTTAATTTAATAAGATTTGATTTAGAGAAATCAAAGTCTTAAACATATTATTTCCGAAATTGATTATGACAATTTAGGAAATTGTTTCCCAAAACAATTCCTTTAATAAAGTATGAAATTAGAATTAGGAAATCCGATTCCTAATTCAATTAATGAGACTTGATAAATTAAGTCACATACATACTTTATTAAGGAAATCGTTAGTCATGACATGATTATATGTCATGAATGTGCTTAGAAAAGAAAGGATGAGACCCAAAACCCCTTACAAAATATTAAGGCCAACACCTTCCATTAATATGGTTAGAATCGGAGTTTTGTTTCTCGTTTGGGTTGATGGACACATCCATGCCCGGCTTGAACCTCAACATGTTCAAACCATGGAATTAGTTTATGAATAATATAGTTGGAGTCAGAGGTCAATCCTTAGTTTTGGTTGTTGGACACATCCAAGCCTGACTAAACGGTTGAATGAGCTCCAACCATATTAAAACTATTTCTTGATTAATGGGTCAGCCTTAAGCTTGGAGCATCGATTTGTTGTGCCACAGCCAAGGTCGATGTAAAGAGAGGTGCAGTTGGGTGCTATGTATAATGTTGCATACTTGTTAATGAGTTAACAACCCAATGATTTATGCAAACATTCAATTAGTTGATAGCATAAAGTGATAGTTACATATATGTGATATGTAATCGGTATAATTACCTACCTTCATAGCTAAGAACAACTTGATGGCCACAGCCATGGTGGTTCTTATCTATGGTTGGATATCAACCTATTTGGAGATGTTCCTACGATCTCCCGAATTGATAAAAAGGGTTATTCAATTCGAAAAATAAATAGGATTTTATTAATGTATGTTGATACATTCTTTAATCATTCTTCTCACATAAGCTCAATTTGTATTTCTAGGATAATCACTCGATCATGTCTTCTCTGAATTTGCGTTCCATTTTGGACACCAATAAACTGACTGGGCCAAACTTCATGGACTGGCTTCGAAACCTGAGGATAGTCCTCAAGGCAGAGAAGCTTGCTTATGTCCTTGAAGATCAACTTCCCAACCGTCCTCCTGAAAATGCAACTCCAGACCAGTTTCCTGAGTTGCTCAACCTGCTGAAGACTGTAGAGCCTTCTGTGAAGCAGGATCAAAAGACGGTACTGTTAGTTGGTTCCTCGAAGAAAGGTTCTAAGAGGAAGGCCAAAGAACAGAATAAGGGAAAGAAGAAAAAGGCCAAAAAGACTGAAAATACCCTAAAAGGCACTTGCCATCACTATGGCAAGGAGGGTCACTGGCGAAGAAACTGCAAGGTTTATCTTGAGTCCTTGAAAGAGAAGGCATCCGATGCCCCATCCTCTTCAAGTATCTTCGTTATTGAATGTCACTCTATTTCCTCAAACACCTGGGTACTTGATACTGGGTGTAGCTCACATATATGTAATGACATACAGGGGCTAAGGAATAGAAGAAGACTCGTCAAGGGAGAAGCGAATTTGCGAGTTGGAAATGGAGCAAAGATTGCTGCTGTTGCCATCGGAACATATTTGCTAAAGCTCCCTACAGGACGTGTCTTAGAATTGGATAATTGTTATTTTGTTCCTTCGTTAATAAAGAACATTGTATCTATTTCATGTTTGAATGAAAAGGGTTATCATTTAACTTTTAGTAACAATTGTTGTTACATAACTTTAAATGACGTTCTTTATGGGAATGGAACTTTGTGCAATGGTATCTACACGTTAGATTTATCCGGTGACGTTTTCAATATCGAAGTTAGCAACAAACGTGCTAGAATAGATAATCGAATAGACTCCTACACGTGGCATTGTCGTCTTGGCCATGTAAGTAAGAAACGCATGACCAAATTACACCGATGTGGAATTTTGGAATCATTTGAACCCGATTCATTTGATACATGCGAATCATGCTTAAAAGGCAAGATGACCAAATTACCCTTTTCCGGAAAAGGTAATCCAGTGGGAGAATTGCTTGGTCTAATACATACTGATGTATGTGGACCAATGTCAACTCTTGCACAAGGAGGCTATAGCTACTTCATCACCTTTATCGATGATCACTCACGATTCGGGTATGTGTTCTTGATGAAACACAAATCTGAAGCTTTGAGAAATTCAAAGAGTTCAGAAATGAAGTAGAGAAACAGCTTGGCAAAAGTATTAAGATACTTCGATCCGATCGGGGTGGTGAATACTTAAGTCAAGAGTTTCAAGATTATCTAAGGGACAATGGGATATTGTCCCAATGGACTCCGCCGTATACACCACAGCATAATGGTGTATCTGAGAGGCGCAACCGAACCTTGATGGACATGGTTAGGTCGATGATGAATCATGCAACTCTTCCAAAATCCTTTTGGGGCTATGCACTTAAAGACAGCTGTTTACTTGCTAAACAGAGTCCCCGACCAAGGTAGTCTCTACTACTCCATATGAGACATGGAATAGTAAGAAACCTCACTTAACTCACCTTAAGATATGGGGTTGCCTGCTTATGTGAAGGGACTGTATCAGACAAATTGGATGCTAAGTCTGATAAATGTCTATTTATTGGATACCCTAAGGAAACGAAGGGTTACAATTCTATCATCCCTTGGAACAAAAGGTGTTTGTTTTCAAGGCAGC
>JAGFNQ010005611.1:323559-687948 GCA_024364735.1 Boesenbergia rotunda | reverse complement strand
CTCCGGAAGGTATATCGAGTCCCGGTGGCTGTATCACGGTCTGCTGTGCAGTCTGCGGCTCTGACTGAACAGGAGTAGATGCTGGAGGAGCAGCCTGAGACTGGACCGTCTGTAGTACCAGCTGCATCATCTGTTGCTGCTGCGCCATCTGCTGCATCATCTGCTGCTGCTGCGCCATCTGCTGCATCATCTGCTGCACCAGCAGGGACGTAGCATCGGAGGGTGCCGCTGGCGGCGCCGTTTGAGGATGGTGCTACGGTGGGACCGACCGGAGGTGCTGCCGGCACTGCGGTCACAAATGGAGACGGTATCCGCGGTGACTGGGGTGACTGATCATCACGGGCCCCGGAAGAAGATCGTCCTCGGCCGCGGGACCCGGTCCGTGTCCGTCTCACGGGAGCATCCTCTGCCCCAATCACAGTAGCTCGCTGGGATACTCGTGTCTTCCGGCGCGGGGGTCGCCCCCGACCACTAGGTCGTCGGGGTGGGGTCAACTCGATACGGCGCGGCATACCTGTAGAGATACGCCATTCGTTATTATTCATTTTTAAAGTCTAAATACATGAACAAATCCTGCAGAAGAGTAGCTGGTCGTCGCCTGGAGCTGTCCGTCGCCGCCATGTCCCAAAACACGTATACCTCGAGAAACGACTCCGAAACAACCCACAAGACCACAAGGTATCTCGCAACCTGGGCTCTGATACCAAATAAATTGTCATGCCCCGAGGAGTCGCTCGACCCGATACGGATCGGCCAGTTCCCCCACGCCCGGCGGACAATTCACAAACTCAAGACCAAAACACCAAACTAGCGTACAAAACCAAGGAAGACGTGCATACCGGTATGACTAACAACAAAGTCAAAAGACACAAGGGCCTCCACGGCACACAAAAGTACAACCAAATCGAATAAGAACACAGCGGAAGATAATAAAGCAAATACACAGTACCGACACCCAATACAGGAACTATAATCAAGAAAACATCTCGACGCAAGGTGATGGGACTGGCAGCTGACCCTCCTGGCGATCAACCTGAAATAAAAACAAGGAGCTACGGGGTGAGTTCAAAGAACTCAGCTGATAACTCATATATATGCAAGATAGTCTAAGCTAGCAATAGAGATACAACTATCAAAATATCACAGGTACTATCCATACTAAATAAAGCAAATCCGAGAAGTAGAACAAACATACCAGCGATGCAGGGTCATCAAGACCATGAAAAAGGGTCTCCTGAATGTGCATGTAAATCATGTGCAACAACCACATACAGCAATTGTAAAGAAATACGTATGCACATGGTGCCATGACATGGTCACCTCTGTCGCCGGTCAGACATCGTCACCAGTGTACGGGAGGAAGCTGAGCGGGGGCCAACCTCCGGCGTAGAGCTGTGACTCCATCAGTACTCGACCCATCCGGGGGATCATCCCTACCCCGTGTAATAGAGCGATCGAGTAGACGGTATGCTGTCGGTGTAACACCCCTACCCCATGACATATCCGGGTAGCATCCCTACCCCTGGTCATCATCCGTAGAACTGGGGGGATATCTCTATCTGAGTGTTACACCCACCCCATGTGATATGGGGGCGAAATCTCTCTCTCATCTCCTGGTATTAGGGCCACTCAAGGAGGGACCCCTGCCTGCTACCACGCTCCGGTCCACTAACCCATGAGTGCATGAGCGGAGCAGCACAGGGCATCCTACCCATACTCCGTCAACCACTAACCCATGAATGGCCGTATGGGTAGGTCAGTATGACTGTCGACCTAGCCTACCCAACAATGGGCCCCTGGTCGACAGTGATGCAAGGTGCACGATGATGCATGACGACAGTCACCACAGCATCTACTATCTAATCCACCTATATCAACATGATATGCAAGGATCACATACAATATGCACCATATCCTAAATCCTAGAGGGTATCAGTATCACACATCAGGTCTATATATATAATCATAGTAACGGAAAACAGATACACGCAAATAATACCCTATCGCTAATCCTAGCATATCAAGCATATAAGCTGTGACTATCTAGGAGATAAGTCAGAGGTACCCGCCTCAATATGATGTCGTCCGGTGCGCAAGAACCCCCCGTCCAGAATAGTATCCGCAACAAAGTAGTAAAATCAATCAATAACCTGCATCCCAAAAATATATATATCCGATTATTTAACTATATACATATAGGAAGCTTAGCTAAATATACCATCTAATTTAATTAGGACTAATATCAATTAATTAATCCTAATTAAATATCCCTTCCTATTACTCAACTAAGGACAAACCATCGTCAAGCTCAAATCCCATTCCCCCCAAAGATCAACTTCCAAAATAAAACATCTTAACACAAGACCTAATCCCATTAACCCTGATTACTACTCAGAACAGAGCCACCACCCAAATCACATATCAAGGTAATCAGAGAGTAGACATCAACGACAACCAACCCAAGGGAATAATACAGATCACAGGAGAAGAACATTGGCCCAATCCGAAAACTGATCAGTGCTAGAATTCAACCCAGCGACGTTCATTCACAACAGAAAACATAGAAACAAAATCACAACTCTACACCTCACAACCGAACCTAATAGCAACCGATCTAACCAATACAAGAACAGAATTGACATCAACCCATAAGCATCCTTACAGATTACAAACAGATTAAAGCAAGCAAAAAGAACTCGCCCAAACCTCTGTGTCGCAGGGAGCAGAATCTGGTCACACCCGTAAGAACATCCACTACGACCGCGCCATTCTCCTGGGTCGACTTGGCAGCTCCTTCACACCCTAGAAACCATTCCGACGACGGGATCAGCGTGAAATCAGAAGGATAACTTCGGTAGGGTAGCAACTTGAAGCTTACCAGCACAAGTATCGACCAGGGAGTAGGTCAAGATTGCCAAGACGCAGATAAACTCCGGAGCAACCGACGGTCTCACGCCCTAAATCCAATAACGGAACTCAGATCCCCCCCCCAAATCAATGCGTGATCCACCGAAATAATCGAAGCTAGGATCAACATCACGCTAACTTACCTTCCTGGAACTCCGGCGGTGGCGTGATCGGCGCAGAAGCTGCGCTCGACAAGGATCTCGGCCTCAGTGGCGCGGCGACGAGCCTCCCATGCGTGGAGAGGGAAGAAGAAGGTTGTGGCTTCTCCGATGGCTCCGCTCGCACAAGGTGAGATGGAGATTGTCTTTGCTTGGCCGGGAACGACGAACCCGCACCCTTCGCCGGAGCACCGAAGAGAAGAAGAGGAGAAGAAGAAGAAAACAAATCGGGCGGAAGAGAGCTGTCGGGAACAAGGCGGCTAGCGAATCGCAACGAGGAGGAAAGCAACACTTATAAGTGCCCTAGGATATTTTGCACATAGGCCCCTCCACTTCCCCAAACCAATCCTCGCCCTTAATTTCACTTAAGCCCCCAAAGTTTTCGATATTTAACAAATAGTGTTCTTCTTCTTTCGATGATGAAGGATCATCCCATGTTGCCTTTAAATTTTGAACCTTCTTGCTCTTTTCTTTTGTTTTCTTCTTTTCTTTCTTTTTTTTTCTCTTCCTTCTTTTTCAAAAGGGGGCAATCATTCCATATATGTTTTTCGTCTTGGCAATTGTAACATATTATTTTTTCTCATCCTACTTAAGCTTGTTGGACTTTTCTTAGCATAAGTTTTGTTAGAAGAAAAATGTTTAAATATTTTTTTCATCTTCCTTATAATATATGCCTCTTAATCACTATCAATTGAGGCGCTCGATTCTTCCGAGTCGGAGGATGATGAGGATAAACATTTCTTCTTGTCTTTATTTTTCTTCTTCCCTTTTTTTACAATAAGAGTTATGCTCTTTTCTTTGGAAGACACGTTAGCTTGTTCATGAAGTTCAAATTCACAAAATAATTCATCAAGCTTAACTAAAGAAAGATCTCTAGAGACTTTATAAGCATCAACCATTGAAGCTCATAAAGTGGCTCTAGGAAAGAATTGAAGCACATACCTTACAAGATCCATATTGTTAATTTTTTCACCTATTACATGAAGCTCATTGACAATTTTCTTGAACCTACTGTGCAATTGACTTACGGTCTCATTGGTCTTCATGGTGAAGGATTGAAGTTGAGTCATCAAGAGATCTTTCTTTACTCTCCTTGATTCGTTCGACTCTTTATTTAACACAATGAGCTTTTCCCAAAGCTCTTTGGCGGAGTTGAATGACCCAACTTTGCTCAATTGCTCCTTGGAAAGCCCATATTGTAGAGTCGTTGTTGCCTTCGTGTTTGCTTGAGCTTTCTTCATCATTTCTTTTGTCCAATTTTTTGTTGAGAGAGGTGCTCCACTCTCATCCTTGGGCATCTCGAAATCATCTACTACACTAAACTAATTTTCAATATCATTTTTTAAATAATATTCTATCCTACCTTTCAATATGCGAAATCGTTGTCGTCGAAGAAAAGTGATAGTGCGGTGCTATATCTCTCTTGAAACGTCATTTTGATATTTCAGTTGACGGTGAGTTCTTCCGAAACGAACCGTGCTTTGATACCACTTGTTGGAACTTGATCGTATGGCTAGAGGAGGGTGAATAGCCGATTGTCGAATTTTCGTCAGTTCTTTCTACAAGTGTTAGCTTCACACAAGCGGAAACAAAATAAAGCAATGAAATTAACAATACAAACGCTAACACTTATCGTTTACGTGATTCGGAGATTGCTTGCTCCTACTCCATGACTTGTCTTTGAGGTGGGCAATCCCTCAATCATTCGATGGATTAGTCCCCCACAATCTCTGGCTAGAGCTTTCTCCTTCTCGATGGAGAACAACCTCTCACAAGTCACTCTTCCCCTTTACAAGATTGAGAATTAGAGTTAGGAGGAAGAAATGAGCTTTGGAAGCTTTGAGCACTTGATCAAGAAGGTTTATCATTAAATAGCTAACATTTCTCAAGTCTTAAAGCCTCCTCTTAAATAGAGGAGAGAACTGTTAATAAAATATCTCAGCCTCGACACTAGTCAATTGATGCCAAACCCAGTCGACTAGTGCTCAGTCAACGGCTAGCCAAACAGTTAGTTTTCGAACAGACCAATCGATTGCTATCCAGACCAGTCGACTGATCTATGCTGTTCGAAACTTATAGAAAGATTAGTCGACTGGTAGGAATACCAGTCGACTGGTCTTAGTACCTACTCACACTCATCCTCTCCAGAGTCGCCCTTTAAAGCCCTCTTCCTTTGGCTCTCGCCTCTTGGATGTATACGAGCCCGCGACTCATCTCCATGCCATCCTTCGCGTATGTTTTGAAGTCTACATTTCTTGGCTCCACTCCGTTGCTCCTTGTCCGGTGGTCCCTCGGATATACCATCCTTCACCGATTCAAAGACCCGAGCACCAGGATGAGATCTCCCACATGTGTGTTCTACCAAGTCTTGCATGACTCAAATACACATCAAACCAATATGAAACCTAACTTAATCATATTGACACACACATCAAAACTCATGATCGTACTATTCAAACTTGAGCTGATTGCACCAACACAAGGAGGTGTATCTCTAAACCCCAAGAACAAGGGAAAGTGTGACCTCTAACCTCATGGGTCTACCTAGCCCTCGTAAACAATGGAGGGGGTGTCACTACTAGCTATAACTCCAATAACTATCACTAACTCTGAGTGGATGAGTAAAGGACAATAGGACAATTGTTCGCACTTTGATAACTACTACTACCCCGAGTGGTTGAGTGGGCAGACTACTTTATCACTAACGACGGGCTTAACTATAAGAAAATCCATAACCGCCAGCATGTAGGGGTGCAATTGAACCGAATTGAGTCGAACAGTAAGAAGCTCGAGTTCGAGCTCGGTTCGTTATTTTTAGGCTCGAGATCGGGCTCGAGTTCGATTCGAACTTTAGTTCTTAAGCTCGAGTTTGACTCATAATAAAATTAAATAGCTTGATCTCGGCTCGAGTTCGACTCAGAAAAAGCTCGTTTAAAAATTAAACAAGCTTAATTTGAACTCGTTTAAAATAAATAATTATAATAATTAATAATATATTTTTTAATTATTATTTATGTGTTATTTAATTATATATGTATATATAATAAGATAAACGAGTCTTTTAACTAACACATTCGTCAGCCTCTTAACGAACATGTTCGTGAGCTAACGAATCAAATACTGCTAAGCTCGAGCTCGGCTCGATAATGTTTTCGAGCTCGAGCTGGACTCGTTAACTTAATCGATCGAATTCAAACGAACTATTTTTCGAACCGAAATCTGATTAGCTCGCGAGCAACTTGACTCGTTTACACCCCTACCAGCATGCAACAATGCAACATGGTGCATGATACCAATATACATAAACTCAATCAATCAGGTTAACCGTTATACAATCAATAAGTGATACAAGTATCCAATCAACACCATAATAAATAAACATGGAACTAATTTATCGGGTAAGATATATCTATTGCTAACCAAACCCTAGATAGGTTACATGTTAGTGCTACAGTATACGCGTACAAGCAGTACTCTTTAGAACAAAAATCAAGAGTTAAGACTGTATAACTGACAATTTTGATTATAACTCAAAGGTAAAGCACAGAAAAAGTATCAAGTAGGAAAACAAACAAAATAAAGTTATGATAAATAAACCGATTCAGATAACAGAATAATCATGCATTTAAAGATATACGGAGCTAAAGAATCAAGCAAGAAATACTTGCCTTGTAAATGAAATCTACACGTCAAAGCGAACCTCCCATGATCATCCGTGCGAGTCCAAAGTTAAAGTCCTATATCAAAGACTAAGTTTAGCTATTTATAAAAATAATAAAGTAGCTAAACTAATAATTAAATTGTATTAGGACTAATCTTAATTATCATGTTCATTAATTAACCCTAATCACAACATTTATTTAATCAAATCATAAATAACAACGAGTTTCTTCCTAACCAAATTATTACCGAATCTACCTCTATAGCAACCCCAATCCACCAATCTAACTGTTGGGACTGGTAGACGAGCTAGAGGGGGGGGGTGATTAGCTCCGATTTGCTCCGTGATGATTTGTCGCGGCGGAAGACTCGAGCAAACTCTAACACCAAGGATTTACTTGGTATCCACCCCAGACGGGTGACTAATCCAAGGATCCACTCTCCTCACTCTCTCATACACTATGAAATATCTCCTTCTTGAGGTGGAGAAACCTCTTACAAGCTTCCAATAAGATACAACAAGAATCTAAGCAAATACAATATGAAATCTTACAAGATTTACAATGATAAGCTCAAGCTTTGCTTTTCTTGTTATCTTCAAGCTTGTGATTGCCTCTAGAACCTTGGAAATGCAGCAGCAATATCCTCCAAGGCTTCCCTTGAAATGACACTGATGAAGGAGAAGAAGGGGAGAAGAGTTGTGGCTCAAAACCTGCGTGAAAACCCTTATACCCGACGCCTAGGGTTTCCTAATCGATTACCCAATCGATTACCACGTAGACTTAGCCGTTCAACGACTAGTTTTTGAACCTTAATCGATTAGCCAATCGATTAAGACTGCCCTTAATCGATTGACCAATCGATTAAGGGAAGGTTGAATCGATTACCCAATCGATTCGGCCACCTTTTGTTCTCGCAACAAAACTCTCTTAATCGATTACCCAATCGATTACGGTCCTTCTTAATCAATTACCCAATTGATTAAGATCCTTCTTAATCAATTACCCAATTGATTAAGATCCTTTCTATTCTCGCGAGACAACAACCCAATCGATCTCCCAATCGATTGAGTCCAACCTAACTTGTGTTCACGGTCAACCCCTTTGACCAACCTGGATTTCTCGGTCAACCCCTTTGACCAACCTGGATTTCTCCATCCTAGCTCTCAACTAGGACTTAACCTGATTTCCAACCAGGTTTGCCTAACCCTCGAGTTAGGTCTAGTCTCTCGGTAGACTTCCACCTTGTCAGCGTGCAATCTACCCGATCCACTTGGATTTCACCCAGTCCCACTAGGTCTTTGCCCATTGCCAGCGTGCGATCTCCTTGATCCACCTGGATTTCACCTAGTCCCACTAGGTGTGCCTAGTCCCACTAGGTCTTTTCCCATACCAGCGTGCGATCTCCCCGATCCACCTGGACTTCACCTAGTCCCACTAGGTGTGCCTAGTCCCACTATGTCTTTTCTCATGCCAGCGTGCGATCTCCCCGATCCACCTGGACTTCACCTAGTCCCACTAGGTGTGCCTAGTCCCACTAGGTATGCCTAGTCCCACTAGGTCTTTTCCCATGCCAGCATGCGATCTCCCCGATCCACCTGGACTTCACCTAGTCAAGTCTCCAGTCAACCTTGACTCACTTGACATCATATGACATTTAAACATAATTATCAAACATCGAAACATCTAAACATAAGACATCGGCTCACCCGAGCCTAGTCAACCTAGGTCAACCCTGACCTAACCAAGATTGCACCAACACTAACTACTAGATTTGAGATATACATAACAAGGAGGTCAAAAATCAATTTCCAACAAGAACCTGCTTATCAAGTCGTGATCACACACAAGGTTAAAATACGCAACAAGCTCTATTTAGGTTCAACCCTAACCCAAAACATATATCGTGCAGAAAAACATATCTCACACCTCAAACTGACAAGCCAAAACTAATCCACTAACATCACATGAATCAACTTACACGTAATCACCCCAAAACACACCAAATGCAACTTACACAACTACAACCCCACACAACACACAACCCATCTTTACTGTTCTAACAACATGCATTCAACATTTCATCCAAACCGAATACTACTACTCCACCAAGACAACCGACGGCAGTCCCCCACAGTTCATACACTATCGAACCCATTCCAACTCCACAGATCAGATTTGATCTACATGAAATTGAATCAAAGTCAAAAATCATTAATAGGGCAAGGCTCACGACAACAACAACAACAACAACAACAATAAAAAAAAGGATTAACAGAGAAATCAATCTCAGATTCATCCATCCATCTAAAACCATAAGAAACCGAATTAGAAATCAGAATTAACAAATAAGGCTCATGGTGGAGAAGAAAGAACACCCAAAGATCTAAACGAAATCATCCAAAACTCAGTAGAAAAGCCTAATTGAAGAAATCACTTACCTAGGATGAGTCGTCGGCGTCAGATATCTATAGGGAAGGAGGATAGGCGGTCGGCAGCGTCGCCTTTTGCGACGGTAGCAGTCGTGGCTTCGCCTCACGCAAAGAACGGCGGTCGCGCGTAGGAGAAGAAGGGGAGAAAGAAGATCGTGAGGGCGTTGGCGTGGATTGGCTAGCTCGTGCGAGGATGAGAAACCGCAAAGGATCGGGCGAAAAAAGAGAGGAAAAGGGTTTGCAACAGAGAAAGCTTCAGAGGGGGTGGTTTGTGAAGAGGTGAGTAAAAAAAAATAAAAAGCCAAAACAACTCCTCTGTCTAATATTTGCAATCTGCCCCCTAAAGTTTGGTTTTTATGCATTTAGCCCCTCATAAATTTCTATATTTAACATCAAACATGAGACAGTTTGGGAGTTGATCTTGATCACCTTGTTGTGTATACCTTGAAACTAGTATCATTTGGATTCGAGAATTTGGGTGATAGTCGGGGGAGTTTCTTGGGTTAATTCAGGAATTAATCTAATAATCTAATTGTGATAATTAGGTTAGAAAGGAACTTAATGTTGTTTATGATTTAATTAAATGCATGTTGAAGCTAGAATTTGATCTTAATTATGTTTAGTAGCTAGTTTTGCCAATTTATTAATTTTGTAAATAGCTAAACTTTATCTTTGATACAAGACTTTGATCGGATACATACGTTGATCGTGAGGGGGGTTTTCTCCAATATTATATACTACATTATGAGGCAGGTACTTTGTATTCTGTAGTACATTGTACTTAAATGCATGATTTATTTTATTTCCAATTAGGTTGTTTTATCTTGACTCTGTTCTGTTTCATATCATTACTTAATATTTGTTACTTGATCTTTGAGTTGATCAAAATCATGTCTATACAGTCTCATTTGTTGATTTCCTTATTTGTAAAATAGCGCATATACGTGAGTACTTAGAAACGATCATTAAACATATTTAGGGTTTGGTTGACATTAAATATATCTTACATAGTAGATTAGTTGCATGTTTATTGATCGAGTTATTAGTTGGATATGTGTGTATCAAATTTGTTGCACAGTAGTTGACCTAGTTGGGATTGCACATTTTAGTATCATGCACTGCAACTGCATTTTTGCATGCTGACGATTATCGGCTGTCTTATGGTTTGAACTTATTGTCAATCATATAGTTTCTGTCCACTCAACCATTCAGGGGTAGTGGTAATTATTAGAGTGTGAGTAGTCATCCCACTTACAACATTCGACCACTCAAGAGTAGTGGATGATGGATCTCTAGGCATGCAGTTGATATCCTCTCCGTTGTTTATGAGGGATAGTAGAGCTGTTGATGGTTGCCCTTTTTCTTGGGATTTTGTACCCTTTTTCCTGGCAAATATCCTCTCCGTTCTTATATTTACTGTATTTGTTTGAACTATGATTATTGCGCTTGATATATATATATATATATATATATATATATATATATATTGTTATTTGCACTTCATTCAGTTGTATATGTTCATATATTATTCTATTTTAGAGCCTGTATACCGTTGTTTTTATCTGCTTATTATATCCTTTGATATCATGCATTTATTGTCTTTATACCTGCAGAGTTCGTCTGGACTCACCACCATTTGCATTTATTTCTTTTTCAGGTAGTTGATAGTCGCGTTTCGTGGAGCCAGGAGAGGATCCATCTGTTAGTTCCTTAGCGTCGAGTATTTTAGTCATTTTGTATTTTCGTTATTAGACTGGTTTTTTATTTCAGCGAATTTGTATTTATTTTATTGAGTTAGAGTTATGATTAAGTATTTGTGGGCGTGGTGTGTATGTCGTTGGATTTGAGTTTCATTCGAAGTTTCACTCTTCTGGTAGGTCAAGTAAGTTTTATTGAGTTGTGTGTGTTTTTTTTTCTTATTTATTTTGTGTAGTTGCCAGTCATGTGTGCTGTATTGTATTATTATTATTATTGTGTGGTGTGTTATGTTGTGACGTATAAATATTTCATATCGGACATGTGTCTCACTGAAACTTGACAGCAACTTGACCTTCATTGCACAAAATAGCTCCATTATGTGCAATGAGGGTAAATCAGGAAGTGTTCGTGATAGGTGGTCTAGAAGTCCAGCGTCCAGGATTCGCGTTTCATTTGAAGGAAAAGTTTTATTACGATTAGAGAATGACATGTAGGTTGTTTTTTCTAATAGCGACGTTGAGCTGTTTTCACACCAAGATGGACAAAGTAAAATCAAGCGCGTAAAATGATTTTAAAATGTGTTTATTGACTCATTTACATTCAAAATCGGGTGTGTAAATATGTTTGCATTGAAGCGTGTGTTTAAGATCTAATTCATCGGGAAAGACTGAAGATGTAAAATGCATGGGTTAATAAATTAAATTAAAAATTGACTTACTGGATGTAGAAATGTACGAAATAAATACACTTGATATGACCCGATAAAAAAAACAAATCTCAGAAAATGACACGTACCAGTAGAAACAAATAGCAGTTCAATGGAGACAACAAGTGCAACAAATCTCAGAAAATGACACGTACCAGTAGAAACAAATGGAGACAACTAGTGCCAGTTTTCCCTCGTGAGTGTTGTCGGATAGTCTCAGTGAGAGATATGGGAGAATACTCTGATTGAAATTATAAATTTATTTTAGATTTATATGTGAGATTATTGGAGTTGGTAATTTTAAGTTGTCTGTTTCTAATCCGAGTGGGGAGTCATTGAGTTGCTCTCCTGATTCCCGAATATCGTGAGGTCTGAGAGGCTTTAGTGTTTCCTACGTTCGAGTGGGATGTCACAATGTTTCCTAAGTCTGAATGAGATGTCACTGGTTGAAGGCTTGTGGATGTCGAGTTGGAAAACCAAATTCCAAGTTGAGAAGTTGAGAGTTGAGTTGACAGAGTGGCTGACCGCCGAGCTCGCTGAGCACTCCCGAGTGGACGTTGAGTGCAGTCGAGTTGACATGTCGCTCAACTACCAAGTTACAGTCAAGTCCGAGGGGGTCACCTTTTCTTGAGCGTCAAATCGAAAGAGAAATCACATAACTGTCCAATCTGAATGGGTCACCCTGTCGGGAAAGAGAGAAACTATGATTTGTGATTGGCATAATTTCCTTAAAACAGGTTCGCTTCTCTCCGACAATGCTTCAAAATTACATGGATAGTTTGTTTCCCAAGATTCAATAGCAGACGTCGATCACCACCAAGTGCGGATTGGTCACGATGACGTCGATCACCACCAAGTGCGGATTGGTCACGATGAACTGAGTTTGTATTCAAATGCTATCATGGGTCGATTGACGAGTAGAAAAATACACTGTAGAGAAGAAAATGAGGGGAACTAAAGTGGAAGACATATGCATCTTCTTATCGTTTTGTGTCTTTATTGTGTGAGATTGCAACCTCCTCATATAAAAGATCAAATTTTTGGCAGTTTACCTCCTTTATGTTGACCCTGGGACGAGTTGACGGGGGCGCTGGAGGCGAGCGATTCGCCTTTTACCATCAAACTTTTGGCAATAAGAACCCTCTTGCCAAGGGTTTTTAGTCTCTCAACAAATATATTAGCCATATTAATCCCTCTTCCCGGATTCTTTATGTCCCTACAGGATGGACTGATAGCTAGTACATAAGGCATTGCCGCAAGAACTCCGGGGGTCAAATCTCAACGAAGTCATGTGCCTGCCTTCTTTTATGTACTAGTTAGTCACTATCCGGGCTAATAACCCCGTGATTTACCTCCTCCATGTTGACCCCGAGATTGGTTGGCCGGGGTGCTGGGTGAGCAAATCACCTTTTGCACTGTTAAACTTTCAGTAGCAATAATTGACCGAATAAAGACCATTACTCGCCTGGCTTTGAAACATCAACTACCAACCATCAATGGTAGGCTGCGCGTTTCACTCAACGGTTACGAATTCTTAATTATTCGCTTGGGCATTTGACGTGCATAGGTCATGATCGCACATGAGTCACTCTAGGTTCAGTGCAATTTGAATCCTATATTTGTTTCAAAAGGTGGATCCACCACCTCAGCGACCCCCTGGTCCCTGCCCCACAGGTGTCCAGAGGGAGCAAATCACGGATTTACTGGCGGGGGTAAGGCGCCTGGGGCCGAGAGGATTTAAGCCAGCAGACCAGGGTTTTACCCCATGTGCAACTGGCGACTCTCGAACCTGAGACCTCCGTTTCAAGCGGCAGACGCCTTACCCACCGAGCCAACCCGTGGGGGCATTTGAATCCTATATTTGTGCCTCCTATCCAAGTGGGCGTGAGAGAAAATTTCTCCCTATGCATATGTTCACAACTTTAATACTTATGATTCCATAAAAATAAACCATCATATCTTAAATCTCCTATCTGAGAGTATATTTTCACGGCTTTTTACCAAAGGAGGTATCTAAGAATTGGTATTTACCAAAAGATGTATCATGGTTTCATTTTCACCAAAGGGTGCACTTATTTTAGTGAACTTCATTTTATACCACTCCTGCTAACTACTGCCTTTTTCTTTCTATCTCAGTAACAAATTCTGAGACGTCTGCACATGCTTTTTCAGACTTTTATTTTAAAATAATATATTATGAAATCGGCGCTAAAAAACGTAAGGTAAAAATCGAAAAAATATTTCAGTTAAAAAATATCTCATCCAACGTGATTTAAAAATATAAATAAATAATTTTTTATATTTGAATAATAAAAATTAATATATTAAATAATATTTAATAAATATATTAAAATATAAAAAAATTGAAATTAACAGATTTCAAGCAGCGTGGGCCTGAAATCTTTTGATTCAGGCCCGACGTGGACTCAAAATTTTTTTTTCTATTTAAAAAATATATTAATATATAAAAAAACCTATCAAAACATGTAATTTCAGATTAAAACGCAAGGTCTGAAGTCACGCTAGGAGAGCCTGAACACAGATGTGTTCAGGCCCTCCAGGCCTAAGGAATGTTCAAGCCCTCTTTGGGCCTGAACACAATCTTGGATAAATATAAGTAAATTAAATAAAAATATCAATAGTTCTAGATAGAGTTGAGCTAGGAGATGATATTTTTGGTGTCCAAACTTCTAATGATTATAAATTATGTTGCAATAGGAGATTTTTAGGTCCATCAATGGGTTTTCACCAAAACCCACCGATGGACCTAGGATATTTGGATTTCTCAAAATCCAATATCAATAGTTAGAGTTGAGCTAGGAGATGGTATTTTTGGTGTCCAAACTTCTAATGATTATAAATTATGTTGTAATGAGAGATTTTCAGGTCTATCAGTGAGTTTTCACCAAAACCCACTGATGGACCTAGGATATTTAGATTTCTCAAAATCCAATATCAATAGTTAGAGTTGAGCTAGGAGATGGTATTTTTGGTGTCCAAACTTTTAATGATTATAAATTATGTTGCAATGGGAGATTTTTAGGTCTATCAGTGAGTTTTCACCAAACCCACTAATGGACCTAGGATATTTGGATTTCTCAAAATTCAATATTAATAGTTAGAGTTGAGCTAGGAGATGGTATTTTTGGTGTCCAAACTTCTAATGATTATGAATTATGTTGCAATAGGAGTTTTCTAGGATGAATCAGTGGGTTTCGGTGAAAACTCACTGATGGACCTAGGATACTTGGATTTCTCCATACTTGATATCTCTATTTAGAATTTACTTAGGAGATATTATTTCTGATGTGCAAACTTAGTACCAATAATTTTCAGTTATGTTCTCTGACCATATCAGTTGACACACAAAGATCTATAAATATGACTGCATCTTGGGCACAGTTAAAAGAAACCTCTCTTTCAACATGATTTCAAAAATATAAAGAGATAATTTTTTACATTTGATTAATCTAAATTAATATAATAAATAATATTTAATAAATATATTAATATATAAAAAACCTATCAAAACACGTGATTTCAGATTCAAACGCAGGGCCTGAAGTCATCCTAGGAGGACCTGAAGTCAAATAACTTTAGACCCTATAAATAATTAATTTAATAAATAATAATTAAACATAAAAAATATTTTTAAAATAAATGAATTTTCAGTGCCCTTGGGCCTGAAGTCATTTAACTTCAGGCCCAAGGAGGACCTGAAGTCATTTGACTTCATGCCCATGACTTGGCTTCAATAACTCTTAGTTATTGTGGCTCCATCTGAAACTGAGATGTTGACTACCTAAGAAAGTACTGAAGAGGAAAAATAAGAAAAGGTCCTTAAATTTGATTGGAATTTTAAGTATTTGCATCTTATTCTGCTCTAGTTTGCCTGAAGTCAGATGACTTTAGGCCCAAGGGCACTGAAAATTCATTTATTTTAAAATATTTTTTTTATATTTAATTATTATTTATTAAAATAATTATTTATAGGGTCCGAAGTTATTTGACTTCAAGTCCTCCTAGGATGACTTCAGACCCTGCGTTTGAATATGAAATCACGTGTTTTGATAGGTTTTTTTATATATTAATATATTTATTAAATATTATTTATTATATTAATTTAGATTAATCAAATATAAAAAATTATCTCTTTATATTTTTGAAATCATGTTGAAAGAGAGGTTTCTTTTAACTGTGCCCAAGATGCAGTTATATTTATAGATCTTTGTGTGCCAACTGATATGGTCAGAGAACATAACTGAAAATTATTGGTACTAAGTTTGCACATCAGAAATAATATCTCCTAAGTAAATTCTAAATAGAGATATCAAGTATGGAGAAATCCAAGTATCCTAGGTCCATCAGTGAGTTTTCACCGAAACCCACTGATTCATCCTAGAAAACTCCTATTGCAACATAATTCATAATCATTAGAAGTTTGGACACCAAAAATACCATCTCCTAGCTCAACTCTAACTATTAATATTGAATTTTGAGAAATCCAAATATCCTAGGTCCATCGGTGGGTTTTGGTGAAAACTCACTGATAGACCTAAAAAATCTCCCATTGCAACATAATTTATAATCATTAGAAGTTTGGACACCAAAAATACCATCTCCTAGCCCAATCGATCTAGCCATATTTTGTTCTCGCAACTTATTTCTCCCAATCGATTACCCAATCGATTCACACCTTCCTTAATCGATCACCCAATCAATCAAGAAGGCTTCTGTTCGCGAGAAACCAAACCCAAATCGATTACCCAATCGATTGAGTCCAACCCTAACTTGTGTACACAAGTCTAGGGTTCCCTTGCCTAACCTTGGACGATCGTGACCTGTTAGGACTTCCCTACCAAGTGTCCGGTCAACCCCTTTGACCAACTTGGATTTCTCCTGCCTAGCTCCCAGCTAGGACTTAACCTGATTCCCAACCAAGTTTGTCTAACCCTCGAGTTAGGTCTAGTCTCTCGGTAGACTTCCACCTTGCCAGGGTGCGATCTCCCCGATCCACCTGGACTTCTTTTCCCATGCCAGCGTGCGATCTCCTTGATCCACCTAGACTTCACCTAGTCCCACTAGGTGTGCCTAGTCCCCCTAGGTCTTTTCCCATGTCAGCGTGCGACCTCCCCGATCCACCTAGACTTCACCTAGTCCCACTAGGTGTGCCTAGTCTCCCAAGGTCTTTTCCCATGCCAACGTGCAACCTCCCCGATCCACCTGGACTTCACCTAGTCCCACTAGGTCTTTTCCCATGCCAACGTGCGATCTCCCCGATCCACCTAGACTTCACCTGGTCCCACTAAGTGTGCCTAGTCCCCCTAGGTCTTTTCCCAGTCAAGTCTCCAGTCAACCTTGACCCACTTGAATCATAGGATATTCAAACATCATGCGGTATTCAAACATCATTATCAAACATCGAAACATCCAACCTTAAGCTTACCAAACTTACTAGACATAAGCTCACCCGAGCCTAGTCAAACTAGGTCAACCCTGACCTAACAAAGATTGCACCAACAGTTTGGTTCCTTGTTCTTGTTTAATTAATTGTATGATTATTGTCATGGACCCCGATGATAAACATAAAAATCGGCAATCCATTCATCGTCTATTCCGCAGCAAATCGGTTAGACGAATTAGATTGCTTGAACAACTAGTTTGTTCAAGCAGTCACTTGAATCGGTTAGCACGATGATGAGTCGGTTGTTTGGAAAATTGTTCTCCATTCGGATTGAAGAAATTTTAATCCGGGGACATGGAGAGGTTTCCCATGCGCGCAACCGCCCGAAACCAACACAACTAAGAGCTGCTAAAACCCTACTACCTCGCGGTGCTGCGGTTGCCCAAGGTGAATAGGCTTGATCTGGGTGCTGCGGATACCCAACCAAGAACTGTTAAAACCCTACTATCTCGTGGTACTGCAGATGCCCAAGGTGAGTAGGCTTGGTCTGAGTACTGCGGATGCCCGACCAAGAGCTGTTAAAACCCTACTACCTCACGGTGCTACGGATGCCTGAAGTGAGTATGCTTGATCTGGGTGCTGCGGATGCTCGACTAAGAGCTGCTAAAACCCTACTACCTCGCGGTGCTGCGGATGCTCGAGGTGAGTAGGCTTGGTCTGGGTGCTGCAGATGCCCGACCAAGAGCAGTTAAAACCCTACTACCTCACGGTGCTGCGGATGCCCAAGGTGAGAGGCTTGGTCTGGGTGCTGCGGATGCCCGACCAAGAGCTGTTAAAACCCTACTACCTCGCGGTGCGGCGGATGCTCGAGGTGAGTAGGCTTGGTCTAGGTGCTGCGGGTGTCTGACCAAGAGCTGTTAAAACCCTACTATCTCGCGGTGCCGCGGTTGCCCGAGCTGAGTAGGATCAGTCTGGGTGTTGCGGATTCCCGACCAAGAGCTGTTAAAACCCTACTACATCGTGGTGCTGCGGATGCTCGACCAAGAGCTGTTAAAACCCTACTACCTTGCGGTGCTGCGGATGCCTGAGGTGAGTAGGCTTGGTCTGGGTGCTGAGGATGCCCGACCAAAAGCTGCTAAAATCCTACTACCTCACGGTGCAGCGGATGCCCGAGGTGAGTAGGCTTGGTTTGAGTATTGCGGATGCCCAACCAAAAGCTGTTAAAACCCTACTACCTTGCGGTGCTGCGGATGCATGAGGTGAGTAGGCTTGGTCTGGGTGCTGCAGATGCCTGACCAAGTGCTGTTAAAACCCTACTACCTCACGGTGCTGCGGATGCCCGAGGTGAGTAGGCTTGGTCTGGGTGTTGCGGATGCCCGACCAAGAGCTGTTAAAACCCTACTACCTCACGGTGCTGCGGATGCCCGAGGTGAGTAGGCTTGGTCTGGGTGCTGCGGATGCCTGACCAAGAGCTGTTAAAACCCTACTACCTCGCGGTGTTGCGGATGCCCGACCAAGAGCTGCTAAAACCCTACTACCTCGTGGTGCTGCGGATGTGTTAAAACCGTACTACCTCGCTATGTTGCGGATGCCCGAGGTGAGTAGGCTTGGTCTGGGTGTTGCGGATGCTTGACCAAGAGCTATTAAAACCCTAATACCTCGCAGTGCTTCGGATGCCCGGGGTGAGTAGGCTTGGTTCGGGTGTTGCGGATGCCTGACGAAGAGCCGATTTGAAGAACTTATTAGATGTCATTTCTTTGTGGCTGTCCGGTGGAGGCTCGTGTTGATGTGTAGCCGCCTATTGGCCACTAAGCTCGGGGGTTCTTGAGCTGAGAGTCATCCTTGCTGCGCTGGTGACCCCTCGGTCCGTGGCTAGAATAAAATGATCTCACTTATGAAGATAAAAGCGGATTGTGTAAATGCACAAGGAGATACAGATTAAAGAAAGACTCTAAGTGCACAAAGGAAAAGGATATAGTGTTCCATTAAGAATTCCGGTGTACATTTAGTAGTTACACTTTTCAACAACAAAACAAAGTACGAGGAGACACAACTACTATAGCTCCTCCATCTAGGTCGACGCTTGTCTCAACCGGGTCCTCCCGGCCTGCTCGACTTCACCGGGGGCCTCCCTCGGGGTCGCTGGCTCCTTGGATTGAAGGGTTTCTCTTCAACATCCTCACTCCTCGAGTCAGGGAAGAACACTTGTTGGCAGTTCCCTTGCCCCTCACGTCGAGGACAAATAATACATAGGGAGCAAAACAGAAAAGATGCTCAAGACAGTAGGCTAAGAAATGATTTCATTACAGTCAAAATGATTACATTAGAAAAATGAAGAAGATACTAAGAACAAAAAATAGAAAAAGGCAAGGTCGGGGGGGGGGGGGGGAGAGCTTTATATTAGCTACAACACCTTGTCTTCGGGCGGGAGCTCCTCCCAGACCTGGCCGATGCTCATGAAGCTCAAATCAGAGTCCGGCTGCAAGAGTTGGGCCTTCTGCAGTTGATCGATGGCCCCATGGAGGCCCTGCTTTAAACGCTTAATTACCTGGCCGGCAAGGATATCACCAAACTCGTCAGACTCCAGGAACCTGACCTTGAACTCCTTCTCGGCCTCCTTTGCACGGGATGCCTCGGCAGCTTTGAAATTGTGCAGTTCAACCTCGGCTGCCTCCTTGGCAATCTTTAGCTGAGCCACCTCAGAAGACATTTTGTCCTGGTCTTCCATGGCCTCTTTGAGCCTTTCTGAGGTGGTCAAGGCTTACGATCGGGCCTAGGCCATGTCCTCCTCGAGGTCGGTCATGCGATCAGCTGCCACTATGATGTCTGATTCTTTCTGGGCTAGCTGGTGTGCTTAGTCTTTGATGCACTCATTCAGCTTTCCGGCTGAAGTCTCCAAGAGTCTGACATCCCCCGACACCTTCTTCTCCTTTGCTTGGAGCTGGTCCCGCTCTTGAGTCATCCTGAGCAGGTTGTCCGTGAGGGTCACTGCTCTCTCGGACATCAACCGCTCCCTGCGGCGGGAACTATGTAGGGAAGACTCCAGAGCCAGCAAGGTCTCCAGCTGATGCTCCACCTTCACTCGGAGAGCTCTGCTGACCTTCGCTTGCATGAGTCCCATTCTATGGGCATGGTTGGCCTCGACCTCCGCCTTCAGTGCTCGACGGGTCAAGGCCTCAACCTCCCGCCAGGAGTACAAGTGGCGATCGGTCGTCAAGCAGTCTTGAGCCACCTGTTGTAGTGCAAAGGAGTTATACAACATAAGAGAAGTAATCTATGAATCCGGGAACCCTTACCTTCAAGAGAGACTCATGGAGGTTGGTAAGAGGTCTGACAGAGACACACATGACATCCCCTCCCACGACTCCTTGAATCCTCGTGGTGTCGTCCCGGCTCACAGAGGGTAAGGTGTCTTTGAGCGGGGGAAGTGGCTGGACCGTAGGAGCTCCAGGTGGGATTGTGGAGGGGCCGAAGTCATCCTCATCAGAGCTGGAGGCCCCCTCGGAAGAAAGACCCTTGGCAGGGACCTCCCTAAACTGCACCGGGGGGGGGGGGGGGGACTGCGCAGCCACCTCCAAGGACGCGTCAAGCCTCTTACATAGGCGATCGAGCTACATGCGAGGTTGGGCAAGCAATGCTTGCTTGCCTTTAGGGGCCTCGGAAGAGTCGACCGAGGTGGAGCTGGGGGCTTGACCTCCTGTCTCTGGAGCGGTAGTCTACTAGAAATGCTGAGATAGGGGGACAATGTCCTCATCATCGGAGATGGGGATGCCCTCCTCATGGATGGAGGGGAGCATGCTAGGATCGATGCGGCACAACCTCTTCCGTCTCAGCGAGCGGTCTTCTGGGACTTTCCTCTTTTGCCGCCTGGAGAATTTAGTCAGCTGTGGGTCGGCGGGAGACGTTGACTTCTCTGTAGCCTCTCCCGTATGGACGGTAACGTGAGGCGGGTCGGTCTCCGAAGGGATGTCGGTCTCCGGGTCGACGGACAACTCCGGAGTCCCTTGGTCGGCAGCTATCTGAGGCACAACAGGAGCATTTGTTCACTCCTGCGCTGCGTACTCACTGGACGATTCGACAGTCTCCTCCGAGGCCTTGGCCGAGGCAGAGGGCGAGGCGATAGGGGCTGGAGGGGGATCCAGGGCCTCCTTGTTGGCTTCAACCCACTTGATGAGCCGGTTCATCGCCCTCGAGAGCATGATTTCCTCTGCAATAGACAAGCAATAGAACATCAATTAGAATTAGTGGGCATTGATGGAAAAGACAAACTTACCAAGGTTGTGGCTGATGCGGGTGACTTTAGGGCTGAGGCCCGCTCGGTACATGAGCTCGTCACTATGTACCAGACTCGGGCCGCTGAACTCCATGCCAGAATGAAGGCTCCTAGCTCGCTGGTAGGCGGGATCCTGTTGAAAGTTCCCTAGTTCTGGGGGAACATGCAGGTTCTTCATGCAGCGATGAGGACGGAAAGGATGGTAGGGTAGTCGGATGAAGAAAAATTGCTCCTTCCACCCTTTATGAGAAGAAGGGAACCCTCCTAAGAACCTATGTCTTAGGCACGCCGTAAAGCTAAATGCCACTCGCTAGCCAATCAGAACAAAGAAGAAATGGAAAAGGCAGGGGGGGTCAGAGGGATGTCGAAGAGTTTAAAGATGATGTACGCCCCGCCCATCTGAGCGAAGGCATTGGGAGCCATCTGGTGGAGAGGAATGTCAAAATAGGAGGATACGCTCATGAAGAAAGGGGGGATAGGGAAACAAAGCCCTAACTCTACTTTTCCTAGGAAGATGGCAATGAAGTCTAGTGGAGGTTCTACAGGCGATTGGTCCACCCTAGGGATCACCACCGCCATCTCGGCCGGAATGTCATAAGTCTCACAGGCCGCTTGTAGAGTCTCAACCTCACTCTAGAGGAGGTGGACTCGTACCACTCTGCCCGGTATCCCTCCTCCGGAGCCTCCTTTCTACCTTGGTCTTTCTGGCTCTCTTTGCCCATAGTTCCTAGTGAAGAAGATGAGAACGAAGAAGAAGACTTACGCGTGAAGGAGAATCCTTAGAGAAAGAAGACGAAGATGATGTTTGCTAAGCAAAGATGCTGGAGGGTAGACGAACGGCTTCGCCTCCCCTTTTTATAGGGAGGAAGTCGCCTGCGTGTGTACAACGGGGGTAAGACACGTGGATGGCATGGGACAGCCATATCGAGGCGTCACCACTGTCTAAGCAGCCGCTTGATATGAGCCTACCGCGCATGTCTGCAGGAGATCGCGAGGAAAGAAGTTAGGGCACGTGGCAAAAGCGCATTTGCGAGGGGGTTTTATCACCATTAAAGGGCTCCATACGTATTTATGGGTGATGGACGACTATCATTGCTATCCCTCGAAAGTCACAGAAGCCTTTTTGGAAGACTAATTCAAAAAGGGATTGCCTCGAACCCAGGGGCGAATGTTTCGATTCCTCGGACCCGATGCGCCGCCAACGAAGTAGTAAAGGGTGTATAGACCCTCCACAACATAGCTTCTTCATTACACCACTAGTCTAATCAGTCAGTTACACTTCCTTTGATTAGACTTGAAGGGATGGACTTGTGATGGGGTTGAGCACCCCGTGGTGGACATGTTGACTGAAGAAGCTATGTGTCAAAATCTACCAAGTATGAACGACTCTCGCTCTCCCTCTCTCTCTCACTCCCAAGACCCTCTCGGGATGGTAGACTCCCGAGACCACCTCAGGCAGACCTACTCTTGAGATCACCACAGAAAGACATATATACCCGAGATCATCTTGGGAAGTCAGGGCCCCGAGATTACCTCGGGAAGACAGACGCCCGGGATCCTCCCGAGCCAAAGACCTCGAAATCACCTCAGGGTAGCGAAGCCCAAGGATCATCCTATCCTATGATCTGTCCTCAGGTAACCGTTCTCCTTTCTTTGGATTTGCGGATAATTACCACCAATAATTATGGGATAATCATAACCCCATAGTATGCGGCCATTAAAACCTTAATTATCACAACGGACCGTATTTAATTATCGCAAGGACCGTTACAAGGATTATCCAGTAACCGACAATTGAGGAGACGTAGAGAAGAACGTGGGGGCACGTGTAACTGCCGCCTTAGGTATAAAAGGTACTCCAACCCCCCAAGTAAGTGGGTTATGCTCACTTTACTCATACTTCTCCTTATTTCTTTCTCTCTCAGAGACTTGCGTACTGACTTGAGCATCGGAGTGGGCTCCGCCAGATAATCTCCGGCGTGTTCCCATTAACGCTCGTGTTAATCTCGCAGGGCAGTGTTGAGGCAATCTATGGTCCGGAGTGACCATGAGTTTTAATGTTTGGGCAAAGGGTTTAAGTTAGGTTTGCTCTTGTGTTCTAATATGTGTATTTGAGTGTGTAGGATGTGCAGGTAACACATATTGACTTAGCTGGACGGCTTCGGTATGGTGAAGGGTGGCATGTGTTGGGATCTTCAGGTGACATAAACACAAAAACGCAGCAGAAACAAGATCCCTCGAGCGATCCATGCGAAAGAAAAACTCGTACGAAATCATCTATCTAATAGATCTATCTAAAGCGTATACCTTTGGAGCGTGCCCTTACGTTTATCCCGCTCGTCCAAGCGCCGCGGATCTCTTGCACGTTCAAGTGTCCGTGCCTCTATTCGTATCCACACGAACACAATATCTCTACTTCGGAGAAGAACTACCTTAGTTGTGCTAGCAACTTGAGGTAGTTCACAAAACACCAAGAACCCAAGATGTGGGTTTCGGCCAAGATGGAGAAGAGAAGGAAGAGGGGAAAGAAAATGAGAAGTTGTCATCCAAATGACAAGGGACAAACTCTTTTATACTCATATCAAGAGGAGTTTTTGCCTTTTAAACTTCCCTTTATTAAACATTTTAATGTAACTCTCTAACTTTTCATGTAACTCTCTAATGGTGAGAAACTCTCCATCTTCCTCTCTTATTAATTCATTAAACATTTTAATGAATTAATATTTCATCCAAATGTGGTTGAGTCTAATCTAAATGAGTTTAACTCAAATTAGATCTCAATCCATAACCAATTGGGTTCACTTGAGTCTAACTCAATTAATCCAATTCCGATTAAATCTTAGCCAAACCAAGATAAATTAATCTCCGAAGCATCGTGTCCTTAGTGTGTGACCCAATAGGCTCTCGTAACGTTGGCAATGTGTCTAAACCAATTTAGACACAAAAGCAATGAGCGGCATCTAGCAATGCATCAATGCTACCCAAGTAACAAGAAAGTCGAGATCCGACTTAACCTCCGTGACTATGGCAATGTATGACCTTGTCCTTCTATCCTCGATATCTAGATTGACCAATGAGGCATAGACCATGTCATCCTCGATCAATCTTTGTGTTTCTTGATCCCCGAGTAGACTCACTCAAACAATTGAGCTCAATATCTCATATTGACTCATTTGAGCATGACCATGCGTTTTAGCAGTCCTACTCGATCAAGGGGCCTACAGATATCACTCCCGTCATATGGGAGGGATAGATCCCATCTACATCACTCACATCCCTCCGCATAATTTATTACATACCCAGTGATCGCCTTTATAGTCCACCCTGTTACGGGTGACGTTTGACGATACCAAAGTACATAACTCCTTATGTAGGGAACCGTAGTGACTTCATGTCTAAGGACTATTCATACCAATAGTCACATGAAAAAGTTTATGACACTCATATGACAATCTATGAAACTTTCTCATGGCGGGTCATTCAGTACACATTCTCCAATGTATACCCATGTATCAACTTGATATCACATATCCATGACTTGTGAGCTCAAGTCATCAGTTGACCTACATGCTAGTCTCCATGTATTAATATTGTCCTTGAATATTAATACTTGACTAGGAATGGTTTAGAGTAGTGTTCTCTACATCATCTCACTATCGATTCAACCAATCGATATAATGTAGATAAGAACCTACTACCCAAGGACATTATTATACTTAGTTATTTGGCACAAATACAAAGTAAGTATAATAACTAAACATGCCTTTATTAATAATAGAATATGATACAAAATGTCCCTAGTCAATCATCATATAATTGGCTCTAGGGCTCCTACTAACAATCTCCCACTAGCACTAGTGCCAATCACTATAGTATCTAATACCGAGTGACCTGGTATGACCATCATGCTTCTTTTGTGCCAAAGCCTTGGTCAAAGGATCTGCGATATTAGAATCAGTGTGTACTCTGCATATCCTCACATCTCCTCTATCGATGATCTCTCGAATGAGATGGAAGCGCCGTAGTATGTGTTTGGTCCGCTGATGGGAGCGAGGTTCCTTAGCCTGCGCAATAGCCCCATTGTTGTCACAATAGAGGTCTATCGGGTCTGCTATGCTAGGAACCACACCAAGCTCTGTAATGAACTTCCGGATCCAAACAGCCTCTTTTGCCGCCTCTGACGCGGCAATATACTCGGCCTCTGTTGTAGAATCTGCGACTGTGTCCTGCTTCGAACTCTTCTAGCTCACAGCGCCACCATTCAGGCAAAATACATACCCTGACTGCGATCTATAGTCATCCCTGTCTGTTTGGAAGCTTGCGTCACTGTAACCCTTTACAGCTAGCTCCTCATCGCCTCCAAATATCAAGAAATATTCTTTCGTCCTTCGTAAGTACTTAAGAATATTCTTGACAGCTGTCCAGTGACATTCACCTGGATCTGACTGGTACCTGCTCGTCATGCTCAAAGCATACGAAACATCTGGACGAGTACATAGCATGGTGTACATGATAGACCCTATAGCGGATGCATAAGGGATCTGATCCATACGGTCTCTCTCCTCCTTAGAAGAGGGACATTGAGTCTTTGAAAGACTCACACCATGTGACATTGGCAGAAATCCCTTTTTGGAATTCTGCATGGCAAAACGATTAAGCACATTGTCAACATATGTACTCTGACTTAAGCCAAGCAATCTCTTAGATCTATCTCTATAGATCTTAATGCCTAGGATGTAGGCTGCTTCACCTAAGTCTTTCATTGAGAAACAATTCCCGAGCCACGTCTTCACAGACTGTAGTGAAGGGATATCATTCCCAATGAGGAGTATGTCATCTACATACAAGATTAGGAAGATAACTGTGCTCCCACTAACCCTCTTGTAGACACAGGGTTCATCTTCATTCTTGATGAAACCAAATGCTTTGATTGCATCATCGAATCGAGGATTCAGCTTCGAGAAGCTTGCTTTAGCCCGTAAATGGACCTTTGCAACTTACATACCTCTCCAGCATGCTCTGGATCTACAAAACCCTCAGGCATGTCATGTACACATCCTCGAGTAGATTCCCATTTAGGAATGCGGTTTTGACATCCATCTGCCAGATCTCGTAATCATGGTAAGCTGCAATAGCAAGCAGGATCCTAATAGACTTAAGCATCGCAATTGGGGAAAAGGTTTCATCATAGTCGATACCATGAATCTGCTTGAAACCTTTAGCTACCAATCGCCCTTTGTAGGTATGCATGAGTCCATCCATGTCAGTCTTTCTTCTAAAGACCCACTTACACCCAATGGGTTTAATCCCCTCAGGTGGATCAACCAAGGTCCATACCTGGTTAGTGTACATGGATTCCATTTCGGACCTCATGGCTTCTAGCCATCACTACAAAAAAAACACCCATATAGAAGTGGTTTTTTTGACTTTCAAGAGCGGTTATCAACCACTCCTACACTTTTACCAACGGTTTAAAAACCGCTCCTCTTATTGCCATCCCTATATCTTATAGTAGCGGTTTTTTTAACCGTTGGTAAAAGTTATAAAACCGCTCCTATTTTTACTTTGTAGGTACGGTTTGAAACTGGTCTTACACATTATACATATAACAACGGTTTCAGACCGCTTCTGTAGTTATAAATTTAGGAACGGCTCAAATCGCTGCAAAACCCTTTAGCTGTTAGAATGGTTTTAAACCGCTTCTATACATCATGGATATAAGAGCGATTTCAAAATGCTATTAATACTAGAAATTAAGGATCGATTTTAAACCGCTCCTAAATATGGGAATAGGAGCACATTAAAACGCTATTAAAGCTTTAAATTTAGGAGTTGTTCAAACCATGATATTTAATATTTCAATCCACCAAATCAATAAATAACATTATTAAACAATTATCCTCCAAAACAATAATAAGTGTACTCCAAATGCTAATATAAAATAACAGTCATAATGTTCCAAATTCAATAGTTATTAAAAGTACTAACATCAGACAAATACTTTTTTTTCAAAATTCTATCTAATCTTTATCTGGCTCTGATACTGGAGGAGATCTATGACCACTTTCATGTGCATTTGATGGAGAACTTCTATGTTGCGCATAATATCTACCAAGATAGTTGTCATCTGAAAATAAATTTAATTCAATATATCATGCTTCTATATAAGTATTTTTGAACATTAGTATTCAATATGTAACTACCTGTGTAGGTAATAATTCAGGCTCACGAGATCCCCCAGCAATTCCAGATATCATACTTTGGATGATATTGGTAAAATTTTGAATCTGTTGTTCATGTATCTGCCTCATCCGCTCCATTTCTGCCTGTCTCTGTGCTTCCATATTTTTCATTTTTTCTTCCATTTCTCGCAACTTATCATTAACATCAGACGTAGAAGATTATCTTGTCTAAAAATTATTCTTCGATTACACTGCTCTGGGAAAACTTGGCTAGGTAATACACTAGCTCCTAAACATCAAACACGACCAGAATGCTCCGACCTAAATACCTCCCTGAATAAAAATATATAATTAATATTGTATAATATTTAGTAATTTTTATAAAAATTAAATTCTAAATGGATACCGAAATGCATCTTCGTGTACTTCTGTTATTTGCGTTCCCTCAGGCTTGACTCGGAGATGACGTTGCACAACTTTATTTAATTCATCCTAACACAAAAATTGTGTCAATAAAATAAATAACATATTGAAAAGTTATTTCGAAAAGTTAAAACAATTATTACCTCAACTCTTATTGTTTCATCATCAACAAGAGCACCTCCTTTTTTTTTACTTTGTCGACTGAGATGAAATAGTTCAATGCGAGTTGGCTTTCTACCATTTTCCTGAATCTAAGTACAAAAAAAAATCATTTTAGATTGAATATGCAAATAATAATAGCTCGAATACATACAAATTGATATTAACATAACAAATTGATCAAATAAATATATACAAATTTGTCTTCCAATGAGGGAATATTTGTTCGTCCTCGTGCATGAATCCCTCGTTTTTTACTCCCATTTTCTCGATTTATTTTTGATGTCCTCTGAAACAAAAAAAAATTGCAACAAATTTATGCATACCAATATATAAAAATTAATCAAAACAAGAACTACCTCATTAGACTTCCAATAACGATATAAAATTTCCCAAACATATGATGTGAGATCATGGGGAATGGGACGGATACGCATAAGTTCATTTAATAGAATATTTGCATCATAAGAAATAGCCTTAATTTCAGCCTTCCACCGCCTCCATGAACCTGTCACGCCTCCAGAGGCCCGTGCTAGCTCGAAAATCGAACATCACCTCCCTTGTACGACGGATAATCTGAAACTCATACATACATCACTCCACACATATATAGCTCAGCCACACTCGGCTGACATTCACAGATCCACAACCACGCAGTTATATAAAATAACTAACAAATAATAAACATAATACATAAATCTCTATAACTAAGCGCAGCAAACCGAAATCCAGCGGAAATAAATAAATAATATCTAACGAAAGCCCAAACACCATCACAACACCAATACGATAAAAATAACACGAAAGTACAAATACACATCTATAGAGAAACAAATATTCTCCGAAACAAAACATAGGTAATTTCAACTAAATCTAAACCACTTATTTAAATCAACCCTAATTAATCCAACCAATACTCCTTAATTAATCAAGAAATTAACCCACTAATTTAACCCAACCCAATTAATCATCAATTAACACATCTTATTAAAAACAACTTAATCAGCCATCACAATTAATCATTTTTAATCCATTGCTAATTGAGTAACCCAATCTAATGGTTGATACATCTATCATCCATATCCATTTCAATCTAACATTATATCCTAATCAACACTTACCTTAATTTGATGCCAGTGGTTTCACCTGCTCAGAGTCCGGTGAAGAAAATCAGAGAACACACAGACACAAAATCAGAAGCTCGAGGTCAACACGACCATTCTTACTTGCGATAAACCCCTCTTTCCCTTGTTCAGACCTGCTAAAACCTAGCCACCTTAGCCTCTAGTCCAAATCAATTCAAGGAAAGGAAAAACTCCTTACTAGTCTGATCCGGTCGGATGATTTTTTGGAGAGGGATCGGGGGCCCGGTCGGGTTCGATGGAGAATAACCCGGATCGGGGTCGGCCACTCGGGGTCAGTCACCCGAGGTCGGCCACTCGGGGTCAGTCACCCGAGGTTGGCCACTCGGGGTCAGTCACCCGAGGTCGATCACTCGGCTCGATCGTCTCTAGCCGAACGCCCCAAGTTCGCCCCGCGCATAAAGACCTATGACCCGAACTATGGTTTAGGGCTTGCTGGCTAAGTAATAAAAGGATCCCCTCTGTAATAATAAGGTAGTAGACTGTTGACATAATCATGACCTGACACAACCGCCTGACAGAGCCGCATAACATTAAGGAGGATCAGAAAGGACAGACCCAACAGGGGTGTCAGACGGCTGTGTCAGCCTCACGAAGCCACCAAAGCTGCCAGTTATACAGTCTGACAAATGACTGATCCTTAATGAGACAAGACATCTCTGACAGGGCTGAGGGCCTTCTTGCCCTCTATATAAACCCCCCTTTTGGACTCCAGAAGGGATCGCTACCATTTTGCAACCACACCACTACTTTGTGAGCCCCGTTTTGGTCTGAGCCGAGTAACTAGAGCCTTAACCTTATTTGAGCCCGAGTCCGACCTCCCGAGCTCTAGCAGACCGGGTCATCTTGGTCAGACCGAGTCATCCGATTGAGAACCGGTCTTCGCTTGTCGACAGGATCAAATTTGGCGCCGTCTGTGGGAATCAGCCTGATCGAAAGCCGAAGATGAGTGAATCCAACCAGGTGACCGTTACTCTCTCACAAGAAGACCTCGACCTGCTAGTGGAAGCAAAGGTGAAGAAATTGGCTGAAGCACAACAAGCAGTCGCCCGACTCACTCAGGCGGGCCCAGCCGAGCATACTGCTCGTGTGGGCACTGGGGGGGGGGGGTTCGCCAAGAGAACATCCCTCATTTCCACCGGGCACTGTTTGGCCCGACTGAGGGAGCAGGACAATCAAACCCTCATGAGGCTACATCCAGCCATACCAGAGTTAGCAAAGGGAAGGCCCCCCTTGTGCTGACCCCAACGGAGCGCACGGGGTTCCCCTTCTCCAGCCGAATCTTACAAGAGCCGCTGCCCAAGCATTTCCGAACCCCGTCCATCACTGAGTACGGTGGAGTTGCTGATCCCGAGGAGCATTTAATGAAGTTTGAGAACGCTTCAATGCTACATCAATATACGGATGGGGTAAAATACCGAGCCTTCCTGACCACTTTGGCCGGGCCGGCCCAGCGATGGTTTGACAGACTGCCGGAGGGATCCGTGAGAGAATTTGCTGACTTCAAAAAATTGTTCCTCCAGCATTTCGCGAGCAGCAAAAGACACCACAAAACCAACCTCAACCTTTTTACCCTGAAGCAAGGCTCCAAAGAGCCCCTTAAGGCGTACATCAAAAGGTTCAATCAAGTTGCATTGGACGTACCCACTGCCACGTCTGAGGTGCTAGTCAGTGCCTTTGCACAAGGCCTACAGGAGGGCGAGTTTTTCAGATCCTTGATCCGAAATCCCTCGAAGGATTTTGAGAGCCTCCTTGGCAAAGCCAGTAAATATGTGGACATGGAAGAGGCACAGGCTGCCAGGCGACCAGAGGTCAGATCGGCTCCTGAAATCACTCAGCATCATCACAGGAGTGCGCCTCCTAGAGGACCTCTTCGAAGTCCCAGAGCTGTGGGACACCGACAAGGAACCGAGAGGGGAATAGTTCAGCAAGTAGCCCAGGGTTGTCTCCCTTCCAGGTGGCAACCCTACTGTTCTTTTCACAACAGCCATACCCATGACCTGCAGGACTGCTGGCAGGCCGGAAGAGGTCGGGGTCGTGTCGGACGGGGCAGTCCGAGAGGAGCCCAACAGGGAGGCAGCCGAGGTCGAGGGAGAACAGCGCCGAACCAATCAGAGGTCAATGCTCGATTGACCACCCCCACAGCCAGACAACTGTTCCCGACCTCCACCTCTCCGGGGGGCGGCCATGCTAATGAGGAACAGGCCAACCAGCAGAATGCAGTACACGGGGCCATTCACGTAATTTCCGGTGGCCCACCTATGGAGATTCCAACCGAGCTCGGAAGTCGCAAGTTAGGCGACTCGATATCTACCAAGTGGGCTGCAGCTCTGCCCAAGCTCAAGGACCGCAGATCAGTTTCGGCCCCTCAGATTTTCAAGGAATAGAAGTACCTCATGACGACGCCCTGGTCATCACCGCAATCATAGCTAATTACCAGATTCATAGAACCATTGTGGACACGGGAAGTTCAGTAAACATCTTGTACTTGAAAGCTTTTGAACAATTGCAGATTGAAACTGCTGAGCTCCAGCCCGTGGCCACACCTCTGTTCGGGTTCACGGGAAATGAAGTCCAGCCGCTGGGCCAAATCAAATTGGCCATCTCACTCGGTCAGGAACCTTTGAGGAGGACTCGGTGGTTTACCTTCCTGGTGGTGGATGCCCCCTCGGCCTATAACGCCATTTTGGGCCAACCGGCTCTAAATGAGTTCCGAGCCGTGACGTCCACCTTCTACTTAAAGGTTAAGTTCCCCGTGGGTGATCGAGTCGGCGAAGTTAAAGGAGATCAGAAGGTTGCCCGCCGATGTTACGTGGATGATGTCCGAGTGGAAGTAAGGAAGACCTTCCGAGCTCCGCCGGCCAACTGCAACATGGTACAGTTCTCTCAGCCTTCCCCCTGGGCTGAGCTGATAGAAGAAAAAGAAGAGGTCCAACTCTTGCCTAACCGAGAAGAAACCAAAGTAAGAATAGCTCCTGGGCTACCGCCCGACCTCCGGCAACAGCTGATAAAATGCCTAACTCAGAACCAGGATGTCTTCGCCTGGTCCCAGCAAGACTTGAAAGGGGTTAGGCCAGAGGTCATGGAGCACAAGCTGCACGTTTACCCGGACGCCCGGCCTGTGAAGCAAAGAAAAAGAGACTTCAGTCTTGAGCAGAACAAGATCATCCAGGCCGAGGTAGAAAGGTTGCTGGAAGCGGGACATATCAGAGAAGTACAATTCCCTGCCTGGCTGGCCAACGTGGTGATGGTCTCCAAGCCGGGAAACAAGTGGAGGGTATGCATTGACTTCAGAGACCTTAATAAAGCTTGCCCCAAGGACTGCTACCCGCTTCCCCGAATAGACCAGATGGTAGACTCCACCGCAGGAAGCGAGCTCATCTGCATGCTGGATGCTTACCAAGGATATCATCAAGTGCCATTAGCTTGGGATGATCAAGAGAAGGTCAGTTTTGTCACAGCAGAGGGGACCTATTGTTATACTGTCATGCCCTTCGGACTCAAAAATGCTGGGGCAACCTATCAGAGGCTGATGAACAAGATCTTCAAGGAGCAGCTCGGGAAAAATGTGGAAGTGTATGTGGATGACATCCTCGTCAAATCCCTCCGCGCTGCCGACCTGATAGCGGATGTACAAGAGACTTGCTGCACCCTCAGGAGGTATGGCCTCAAGCTTAACCCAGCCAAGTGCTTGTTCGGAGCTAAGAGCGGAAAATTCCTGGGCTACATCTTGACTGAACGAGGAATAGAAGCCAATCCAGGTAAGGTGAAAGCTCTGCTGGACATGCCACCGCCCAGGAACCTAAGGGAGGTTCAGCGCCTGACCGGGAGGATCACGACCTTATCTCGATTCATCTCCCGGTCGGCCGACAGAAGTCTACCGTTCTTCAAGATCCTGCGCAAGGCCTCCAAGTTCCAGTGGGACGCCGATTGCGACCAAGCTTTCGAAGAATTGAAGGCTTACTTGGTCAGTCTGCCAGTGCTAGCCAAACCGGACGAAGGAGAACCCTTGTACGTTTACTTATCTGCTATTGAAGGAGCGGTGAGTGCAGTGCTTGTAACCCAGAAGGAGGCCGAGCAACAACCGGTCTACTTCTTTGGGCATCTACTTAAAGAAACCGAGTGTAAATACACTACACTCGAGAAGTTAGCTTATGTGCTTGTGTTGATGGCTAGGCGATTGCGACCATACTTCTTAGCTCATCCAATCCGAGTACTGACCAATAGCACGCTCGGGAAGGTGTTGATCAACCCCGAGGTCTCCGGTCGGATGGTCAAATGGACGACTGAGCTGAGTGAATATGATATCCAGTACCAGCCCCGAACTGCGATCAAAGCTCAAGCCTTGGCAGATTTCTTAAGTGAACTCCATGCAGAGGAAGAGGAAGGGATATGGAAGATCTATGTGGATGGGTCAGCCACTCGGGCAGGTAGTGGCGTGGGAGTCTTATTGGTCTCCCCGGACGGAAACTCGCTACACTTAGCCGTACGCCTAGAATACCAGGCTACCAACAACCAAGCAGAGTATGAGGCTCTTCTGGCGGGTTTACAAGCAGCCAAGCACGTGGGGGCTACTCGGGTCATCCTGTACTCCGACTCCCAGTTGGTGACTCGACAGGTGACCGGGCAGTTCGAGGTCAACGATGAAAAGTTACAAGCTTATGTGGAGGCTTATAAGCAATTACGTGCAGAGTTTCAAGAGGTCCAGATCTTACAGATCCCTCGAGGGGATAATGCCAAGGCTGACGAACTGGAGAGACTAGCCAGTTCGGTCCATCCCTGGGTCTTCCGCGAACCGTCACCTCAAGTCATGCCGGTAGCTCAAGTGGAAAGAGAAGCAGAAGTGGAAATACAAGGAGACTGGCGAGCCCCTTTCATAACCTATCTGAAGGAAGGGACTCTTCCGGTCAGCTCGGAGCAAGCCAGGGTATTCAAGATAAGGGCTGCCAGGTTTACTCTGATAGGAGACGTGCTATACAAGCGAGCCTTCTCCCGACCACTGCTCAGATGCCTGGGGGAAGAAGATGCCGATTATGTGCTGCGAGAAGTGCATCTGGGGTCCTGCGGAAACCACTCGGAAGGTCGGTCCATGGCTCGGAAGGTTTTACTAGCAGGTTACTTCTGGCCGACCCTCCAGAAAGACGCTGAAAGATTGGCCCTTTCCTGCCTTTCTTGTCAGAAGTACCAGAACTTATCGCACCGACCTGTCGAGATGCTGAGAGCTTCTACTGTGTCCTGTCCTTTCGACCAGTGGGGCATGGACATAGTAGGACCGTTCCCCAGGGCAGCCGGTCAGAAGAAGTTCTTGTTGGTAGCAGTGGATTATTTCTCTAAGTGGATTGAGGCAGAGGCCTTAGCCCGGATTACTGAACAAGCCGTGAAGAAGTTCCTGTGGCAGAATATTTTATGCCGATATGGCATACCGCACAAGCTGGTATCAGATAATGGTCGGCAATTTCAGGGTCGGATAATAAGGGAGTGGTGCAAGGAGTTCGGGATCAAACAGGCCTTCACCTCAGTGGCATACCCTCAAAGTAATGGTCAGGCTGAGGTAGCTAACAGAGAGATTTTGAAAGGGCTCAGGGCCAAGTTAGATCAGGTCGGCGGATCCTGGGTGGACGAGCTGCCGGGTGTTCTGTGGGCCCTTCGAACCACCCCCAAGGAAGGGTCAGGATGCACTCCCTTCCAGTTAGTCTATGGTAGTGAAGCGGTGGTCCCCATGGAGGTCGGCTGTGAGTCTGACAAAAGACATATATATGGAGAAGACAATTCGGAGAAGAGACGAGCAGAGCTAGATCTGATCGAGGAAGTCCGAGCTAAGGCTGCGGTCCGCATGACTGCTTACCAACAAAGGATGCGGAATCGGTACAACCAACAGGTTATACCCCGAAGTTTTCAAGTAGGGGACAAGGTATGGAAAAGAGTCAAGCCGGTTGGAGAGGTAGGCAAGCTGGAGCCTCAGTGGAGTGGTCCTTTTCTGGTGGTCAAGGCACTAGGATCGGGAGCTTACTACCTGCAAGATGCTCAAGGGAAACGGCTGGGAAGGCCCTGGAGTGCAGTACACTTGAGAATGTACCGTGAGGAGAGTTGAGTGAACCAATCCTTGTACTTGCACTCAAAAAATATGATAGAAGGACACGAAGCCTGTGAGATAACAGTTTCAGCAAGTTATAAGTGGGCATGCTCCCACGCACCCACCGGACTCGACGCCGGTCGGGCGTGGCGGTCCACGCTCGTTCAGGGTAAGTCGGACGGTGTCCAGACTCTTGCTCAAGCAAATTATAAGTGGGCTTGCTCTCACGCACCCACCGGACTTGGCGCCGATCGGGCGTGGCGTTCCACGCTCGGTCGGGCTCGGACGGGCGTGGCGGTCCACGCTCGGTCAGGGTAAGTCAGACGGTGTCCAGACTCTTGCTCAGGCAAGTTATAAGTGGGTTTGCTCTCACGCACCCACCGGACTCGGCGCCGATCGGGCGTGGCGTTGACGCTCGGTCGGGCCCGGTCGGGCGTGGCGGTCCACGCTCGGTCAGGGTAAGTCAGACGGTGTCCAGACTCTTGCTCAGGCAAGTTATAAGTGGGCTTGCTCTCACGCACCCACCGGACTCGGCGCTGATCGGGCGTGGCGTTCCACGCTCGGTCGGGCCCGGTCGGGCGTGGCGAGCCACGCTCGTTCAGGGTAAGTCGGACGGTGTCCAGACTCTTGCTCAAGCAAGTTATAAGTGGGCATGCTCCCACGCACCCACCGGACTCGGCTCCGATCGGGCGTGGCGTTCTACGCTCGGTCGGGTCCGGTCGGGCGCGACGATCCGCACTCGGTCAGGGCAAGCCAAGCGGTGTCCAGGCTCTTGCGCGAAACAAATACGAATCAATATATTCCCCGAGCACCAATTGCCGAGTCAGGGTGCCGACCCGGCCGAGTACCAATTGCCGAGTCAGGGTGTCGACCCGACCGAGCACCAATTACTGAGTCAGGGTGTTGACCCAACCGAGTACCAATTGCCGAGTCAGGGTGCCGACCCGACCGAGCACCAATTGCCGAGTCAGGGTGCCGATCCTTCCGAGCAACATAGTTGGGTTGGGACATCAACTGGATCGAGTGGCTGATAACGCGACTGTCTTGAGCGCTCAACACTTAGCGAGATTTTCTGGTCGACCTAAAAGAATCGAGCCCGAACGAACGAGTTTTAATGAGGATCTCATACATCGTATATTAACAGAGACGGTACACGAGCAAAAAGGGTGAGAATGCGAAAAGTCAAGATAATTGAAATGAGGCCATCAGACATTGCAAAAATGGGGCCCCGGGGGCCAAGCAAGACACGCGCAAAAGTTATAAGGCCTTAGAGCCCAGGCAGAACAAAATAAGTAAAGGAAAGGAGTTAGTCTAAGTAAATGGGGGAAAGGCATCCTCAGGAATCGACGCCTCGATCCGTGTCGGCTTCACCGCATTGGAGGGAGATCAGGAGGAAGGTGGCCGGCCTCAGTCAATTGTTGAATGGTGCCCCGCACGTCGTACAAGATCATACCGCCTGTGCGCTCCGCCACTTGGTCGAGGAAAGGATCTGATCGGATATAGGCCAGGCGGGCTGCTTCAACTCGAGCCGACTCGCCTGACCGATAGTCCTCGAGCTCCTTCTTTAGCCGGGCATTTTCCGAGTCCTTGCCTTGTAGGGCAGCGTCCCGCACCGCCAGTTGTTTCCTGGCATCAGTTAGTTGAGACTCCAGGGTATGAGAGGTCTCTTGCAGGACAGCCAGCTCGACCTCTTTGTTTTTCAAGGCCAACTGGGTCTGATGGTGAGCTGCGGCCGACTCCTTCAGCTGCCTCCGAAGACCCGTCGCCTCGGTGACTTTCTTGTCCAAGTCCGAGCGGGTTCGAGCATTGCGAGTCTCCAGGATTTTCTTCTCGCCTTCCAAGTGTCCCACCCGATGGGACAGGCGTTCCCCTTCCATGGCGGCCTGAGCCATGACCCGTGTTCTTCCTCTGAGCGAGCTTCCAAGTCGGATAACTGGAGCCTCAAGGCGGTTATCTCCGATCGTAATTGATCTCGTCCTTCATCACCCGGAGGAACAGCACATTGGGCCATCTTATCCTCTAACTCTTTCACTTTCCATTCAGCCGCTCGGCGTTCCCTGATGTTGACGATTAACGCCCGACTGACCGCTTGGCTCGCCGCCCAATGCTGCAGGATGAGATTAGTATCGCAGGTATTCACATAAATGGCCAGGCAGAGGAAGGATATACCTGAGTCGAGTCTAGGAAGAAGCTGTCGGCTAGACTCATGGGATTCGTCACGGAGGCTATAGCTTGACCCTGATCCCAACTGGAGGCCAGATGGCCGTGCAAGTTAATGGGTTGAGGTTGAACTATCCGAGTCAGTACAGTTGCTGACGGGACGTCGATATCCAGTGCCGCCCGGGGGGGTGAACGCATCGACAAGAGAGCCTCCACCGCAGTGACGCTTGCAGCACCCGTCGAAGGCACCTGTCGAGATGGTGCGGTGCCTGATGTGGAGGCCCCAGAAGGAGGTACTATGGAAGGAGGGGCCATAGCTCCCGAGCGAGGGGTAGTCGGAGTCGACCCCCGAGTACCGGATGGGGGTGGAGCCGGGGCAGCCGCTAGTACCCGAGTGCCGGGCGCGGCTGGTTCGGGTTGAGCGATCGGTGTAGGGGTGGGGGACGTGCCCGGGGAAATAAGCAGCCGGCGGCGTTTCCTGACTATGCTCTCGGGGGCCGGCTGCTCTACCTCAGCCTCTCCTGTTGGCCCTACGGACCCCTCGTCTACGACTTGGGGGGTCTCGTCTGAATCGCCAGCTGGGAGATTTTCCCACTGAGCATCGTCCCCTGACTGCCAGTCGCTCAGGAGCGGGAGCAACATTCACTGGAGGTACGGCCCGCTCGGCCGCTAGCCGGGCAGCCAAAGCCTCTATGGCTGCTTCCTCCCGAGCCATGACATCGCCGACCCGAGCTCTATACATTGTCTCAGCTGCAATAAGGAGAGAATTTTAGTTAGCATTAACCAGTCGGCTAACCAAGTAGAGACTTACCAAGGGTGCCGGGCAGCTCTGCCGGGATCTGGCTCAGCTGGAACAGATACAACATGCCGTCAATCAGCAGCTTGCCTGCATGGTATTGGGTCCCACCGAGCTGCGAGAAGGCCAGTTGATAGCCCGGGTCCGAGCGGAGGTTTTTGGGCAATGGGGGCGGGTTTGGAAGGTCTTCTACCCACACGGTGGGCCAGGTCGGGGGCGGGGTCGTCTGGATATAAAAAAAGTGGGATTTCCAACCCTTGTTGGAGGAAGGGACTTTTTCCAAAAAGGCTGAGTTAATACGGGCTTGGAAATAGAAGTTCCCGGGCTCTTGCTTCTTGAGATAGTAGAAGTAATTAAATACCCGGGGTGTGAGGGGAATTTCATGGGCGGTAAAAACGATTACTGTGCCACATAGGATCCTGATTGAGTTTGGGGCTAATTGGGACAGGGACACCTGAAAATACCGACAGACCTCCCGAAAGAACGGATGAAGTGGGAAACATAGGCCGGCTAGCAACTGGTTGGAGAAGACGGTGAAGTAATTCATGGGGGGTCCGTGCGGCCGACCCCGACGGTCGGGGAGGGCCATGGGGTAGTCTTCGGGAATGCGATAGTCCATGCGTAAAGTCTCCAACTGGCCTAGGGTCAGCGAAGAGCGAGTCGTTATGTACCATGGCTCAGGGGGTGCGGATGACTCGGCCATCGAGACAAGGTCAGGAAATATGAAGCAAAGACTCGGGAGGGAGAAAGAGTACCTAGGGATGAGGTTCACCGGAAACACTGTTCGCCGGAAATCGAGGATGTTAGGTGGCGTAGGTCAGACAGGAAGGGAATAAAAGAGCAGGGGGCGAGGGCGGAGAGGATGAAAATAAAGAGGTGGGACTATTTATACCGGGACCAAAACAACAAGGGCCGTCGGATATCGAAGGGGTAAAAGGCGGGATCCAATCCGGGTCGTCCATCCCCTACTCCTTCCCGAGGCCACGAAACTCTGCTCCGGCGGCACTCGCGCCATACCGATGATGCCTCGATGTCGGGGATTCCAGTCGGGAGGCGACGCGTGCCCTTGCATTAATGTGTGATTTGACAGAAGATACAACATTTAAGAGAGAAGATTAGAAGTACGAAGCGATGCTCGGGAATGCGAAACGGAGCCCGGCCGACCGAGCCGAGAGTCTAGTCAGTCGAGCCATGAGCCTCCTTCGACTAGACTCGAAGGGGAGGCTTGTGATTCGGTCGGATGATTTTTTGGAGAGGGATCGGGGGCCCGGTCGGGTTCGATGGAGAATAACCCGGATCGGGTGAGGCCACTCGGGGTCAGTCACCCAAGGTCGGCCACTCGGGGTCAGTCACCCGAGGTCGGCCACTCGGGGTCAGTCACCCGAGGTCGGCCAATCGGGGTCAGCCACCCAAGGTCGATCACTCGGCTCGATCGTCTCTAGCCGAACGCCCCAAGTTCGCCCCGCGCATAAAGACCTATGACCCGAACTATGGTTTAGGGCTTGCCGGCTAAGTAATAAAAGGATCCCCTCTGTAATAATAAGGTAGCAGACTGTTGACATAATCATCACCTGACACAACCGCCTGACAGAGCCGCATAACATTAAGGAGGATCAGAAAGGACAGGCCCGACAGGGTGTCAGGCGGCTGTGTCAGCCTCACGAAGCCACCAAAGCTGCCAGTTATACAGTCTGACAAATGACTGATCCTAATGAGACAAGACATCTCTGACAGGACTGAGGGCCTTCTTGCCCTCTATATAAACCCCCCTTTTGGACTCCAGAAGGGATCGCTGCCATTTTGCAACCACACCACTACTTTGTGAGCCCCGTTTTGGTCCGAGCCGAGTAACTAGAGCCTTAGCCTTATTTGAGCCCGAGTCCGACCTCCCGAGCTCTAGCAGACCGGGTCATCTTGGTCAGACCGAGTCATCCGATTGAGAACCGGTCTTCGCTTGTCGACAGGATCATAGTCCTTGGCCGGAAAGGAACAACAACGTTGTGAATGTCTCCGGCGACAATTCGACTCGGGCAAGCTACGCTCGAAACGCGATGGAGGTGGCAATCGGACGGCACCATCTTTGGATGAAAACAAACCCACCATCAAGAAGCAGGAGGGCTGGCGGCGCTCACCATGGCCGGCGTGCTGTCGTGCAAGGCAAGGGGGTAGCGGTGTTTCACAGAGGAGGCGGCGGATCGAAGAAAAATCGATCGCAACTCCGGAGAGGCTGGGCCGACTGGGGAACTTGGTGACTGGTGAATGTCGCCGCTGGCGGTCGAAAGGCGCCGGGGAACGGCAGCGACGATCGGGGAGGAGGAGGTTGGCGATCCGCGGCTTCCTTTGTGTGCGCGAAGAGGGGAGGGATCCGAGGGGAGAAGTCGGTGCTTCTTTAGGACTTGGAGACCAGTATCCATTGCTCGCCGGCAATTCGGAGGTGGCGGCGAAGGGCAGCGCGGCATCGGTCGATCGCCGTGCGCGAAGAAGAGTCGGCGAGGATGGGTTCGGGCGGAGAAACTAGGGCACCGGGAGGAGAGGTTATTTTTTTTTTATAAATACTTAAACTTTTACTTATATATATATATATATATATATATATAATATATATATATATATATATATTCCAAAAAATCAAACTTTTACTTAAATAATTCTCAACCAACTCATCTTGCATCCAATTAAATCCGCAATTATTTTCAAAAATTTCAGAAAATTCTTTCAAAATTTTTCCCTCTGATTGTTTCCAATTTTCAACTCCTATTTATGGTGATTATGCAACAAGTGCTTTTATTTAATTTTTTAATTAAATAATGAAGTCAATAAAATTTTATTTTTAGGATTTAGATATTATATAATAATAATAAATATATAAAAATTTCAAATTGACAAAAACATAATTACAATTAAGTTGGATGCATGAGTAGTATTTTTATTTAATTTTTTTAAAATAAATAATTAAGACAATAAAATCTTATTTTTAGGATTTAGATATTATATTATAATAATAAATAAATAAAAATTTCATATTGAAAAATATTTGAGATGCTCCGATGTAAAATGTCCGGCATCACATTTTTCATAATATATAAATATATAAATAAAATGTATTAAAAATTTAAATAAATTTGAAACATGGTACAAGTTTATTTAATTGTAGGAAAATATTATTTTTTCACTATGTGAGTAAAGAGTATAAAATCCTCTGTAAAAATTAAATGGTGATATACAACTCTGTATTTTTAAAATTTGATTAAAACATTCTTTCTTTTTTAGCATCATAATAATTGTATATCTAAATTATTTTATCATAAATTTTAAGTCATATATGAGTATTTTAATTTGAATAACAGAAAATAATTTTAGTAGAAATGTTTGATACAGAATCGCTATTAAAAGTATCCAATATAGCGGTTTCATGATTGTTTCTAATAGTTGTAGCAATAAGAGCAATTTACAATCCCGGTTTTATAAATCAATGCTAAAACTATACAATTAATGTAGATTAAAAAGCAATTGTACACGATTAGAGTAACAGAAGCGGTTTGTAGCAACACTTGATACAAATTTTGTTCAAAGAATCCAATAGGAGCGATTTGAAAATCGCTCCTAAAAGTTAAAGCAATTGGAATGGTTAGTAACCCAGAACCGCTACGAAAAATATCCAATAGCAGCAGTTCTAAGATTGCTTCTAATAGTTGTATCATTAAGAGCGGTTCACAGGAGCGATTTTTTCAAACCGCTTTTGAAACAATTCAATAAGAGCAGTTTTAAAATTGTTTCAAAAAGTTAGGCAATAGAAACGGTTTAATTCAAACTGATTTAATTGGTCAATTTTTAAAAGCAGTCTTATAACCACTCCTAAATAACCGCTCCTATATAGGTGTTTTTTTGTAGTGCATTTCTCAGAATCTGGGCTCATCACAGCTTCTTGATAGGATGTAGGCTCATTCAACTCAATGAGCGTCACGTCATCATGGTCAGACAAGAGAAAAGAGTATCTCTCAGGTTGACGACGTATCCTATCAGATCTGCGAGGAGGTTGGTCTACTTGAACAGCCTGTTGTTCCACAACTTCTTGTGTAACAACCTCATGATCCACAACATCTTGTGGTGTCTGTTCAATGTCCATTAAGGCCTCAGTACTATCTGTATCTTGAACTTCTTCAAGATGGATTTTACTCCCACTAGTCCTTCTAGAAATAAACTCCTTTTCTAGAAAAATACTATTTCTAGCGACAAACACTTTGCCTTGTGTGGGATTGTAAAAGTAATATCCCTTTGTTTCCTTGGGATATCTTACAAAGTAGCACTTATCAGATTTGGGTCCTAGTTTATCTGAGACTTGACGTCGAACGTAAGCCTCACAACCCCAAATCCTCATAAAAGACATCGTGGGACTCTTCCTAGTCCATATCGTATATGGTGTCTTTATAACAGCCTTTGATGGAGCTCGGTTAAGTGTGAAAAGAGCTATCTTTAGAGCGAAACCCCAGAAGGAAGTAGGAAGATCCGTCTGACTCATCATCGATCGTACCATATCTAATAGAGTACGATTTCTCCGCTCGGACACACCATTCCACTGTGGTGTTCCAGGTGGAGTGAGTTGGGATATGATCCCACACTCTGCTAGATGGTCACGAAACTCTTGGCTAAGGTATTCACCACCTCGATCTGATCGAAGCATCTTAATATTTTTGCCAAGTTGGTTTTGTACTTCACTCTTGAATTCTATAAACTTTTCAAAGGATTCTGACTTGTGTTTCATGAGATACACATAGCCATACCTACTGATATCATCAGTGAAAGTGATGAAATACTGATAGCCTCCTCTAGCTGCGACATTGAAAGGGCCACATACATCAGTATGTATGAGTCTTAACAACTCTGTCGCTCTTTCGCCGTGTCCACTAAATGGAGTATTGGTCATCTTGCCTAAAAGACAAGATTCGCATGTCTCATATGATTCAAAATCAAATGAGTCCAGTAATCCATCCTTATGGAGCTGGGATATTCGACTCTCATTTATATGTCCTAACCGACAATGCCAGAGATATGCTTGGTTCAAATCATTTGGTTTGAACCGTTTGGTATTTATGTTATAGATTAGGTTATCTAGATCTAGAAGATAGAGTCCATTTATCAATGGTGCATTACAATAGAACATATCATTTAGTATTATAGAACAACATTTGTTCTTTATGGTAAATGAAAACCCTTTCTTGTCCAAACAAGATACTGAAATAATGTTCTTAGTTAATGCAGGTACATAAAAGCACTCTTCTAGTTCTAGGATAAGCCCAATGGGCAAAGACAAGAAATATGTTCCTACAGCAATAGCAGCAACTCTTGCTCCGTTGCCTACTCGTAGGTCCACTTCACCCTTGGTCAATGATCTAGCTCTTTGAAGGCCCTGCACATTAGTACAAATGTGAGAAGCACATCCGGTATCTAATACCCAAGAAGAAGAGATAGATAGATTGACTTCTATAACAAAAATACCTGAGGTAGAAGTCTCACTTTTTTTCTTCTTTGCTTCCTCCAGGTAGAGTTTACAATTCCTCTTCCAATGTCCGGTCTCACCACAATGGAAGCAGGTCCCTTTCTTAGGCACTTTGCCTTTGGCTTTGGATGTAGTAGAATTGACCTTGCCTTTGGCTTGGGTCTTACCCTTGCCTTTAGGCTTCCATTTTCCTTTGCCTTTGTTAACCATCAGTACATTACTGGTCTTGGCTTTCTTGAGATTGGGCTCAGCAGTTCTCAACATGTTGAGCATCTCAGGTAAAGGCTTATCAATTTCATTCATGTTGTAGTTCATGACAAATTGATTATAACCCTCCAGCAACGATTGCAGGATAAGGTCTGTTGCCAATTCTTGGCCCAGTGGGAATCCTAGTTTTTCAAGGTTCTCCACATACCCAATCATCTTGAGTACGTGAGTTCCTACAGGAGTTCCCTCTTGCATCTTGCATGCAAATAGGGCTTTGGACACCTCAAAGCGCTCGTGCCTAGCTTGCCCTTGATATAGTTGTTTTAAATGCTCAACCATATCATGTGCATTCATGTTCTCGTGTTGCTTCTGAAGCTCAGAGTTCATGGTGGCAAGCATTAGGCATGATACATCCAATGCATCATCCTGATGCTTCTTGTAAGCATCTTTTTCAGCACGGGTGGCAGTAGCGACGGGTGCTTCTGGAAGGGGTTGCTCTAGAACGTACAGTTTACGTTCTTGTTTGAGGACTATCCTCAAGTTCCTGTACCAGTCCAGGAAATTAGCTCCGTTGAGTTTGTCCTTCTCAAGGACAGATCGCAGAGAGAGTGTGTTCGACGTATTAGATGACATGGTGATTACAACAACACAACATGCAAAAATAAGTATCATATCTAGATCATTTAATTAGGCCTTTAATTAAATGATGCTCCCACTAAATCGTAGAGCTTTTGTAGGGGCTAGTCATGGATGTAGGCAAACTTACTTTGCTCACACTACTAGCTCCAAACCAAACAGCGACTACATTTATGTGGGACAAGATCCAAATTATACTTCATCTTGAGTTAGCTTTGGCTAATCGCCCAAGACTCAGTACAATTAGGTAGGTAATATTTTACCAATTACATCGTATGCAACTCTTGAAAAAGGGTTAAGATTCACATTACACATCATCTTGAGTTAGCTTTGGCTAATTGCCCAAGACTTAGTATAATTTTTCTTCTTACCCAATTTTCCCAACTTTTGGGATATGCCTATATGTTTCTCAATCCAATTGAGGTGACTTAGTTAAGTCTCACCCAAAGTTCGATAGCGGGACATCACAATTGTCCACTCGCACTCTACCAAGATAAAATGCGTTGCTTTGCTTAGGCAAACCCAACAACAAATGATCGAGGTAGTTTATGAGTACCGAACCTTGGTAGGCATATTGAGTTGACTTAATTAAGATTAACATCTAAGCATGCATTACATACACACACATATCAATATATAAGCAAGGAAATGTGACATGGTTATGGCCAGTATACTACGATCTTCTCAAGCCAATGAGAAGATCGATGGTCAACCTAAGGATAACTTCTTCTCCAAGAGCATCCTCCGGACATCATGTGAGGTTAGCATCTTCCTTGTAACTTCATTCTTCAATGGACACTCCATTCCTCTTTTGTACATTACAATGTTGGAAAACTCGAGTTACATTCGAGTCTAAATCTAATTTTACAATTAGGAAGAATAGATACAAGGCACGGCACGCAGGCCGTATTATGAATTACAACATGCACACACACACATACATCCAATCACATTGGGGTTAAGGCCATAACCATTCACCATGTCATCATTTATACACAATAGATTTAGGACATTGATTTTATTATGAGTGCAATATAAAATTCGCTCAAGAGTAGAAACTCCGTTGGTGCATTCTTGCGACAAAATTGCACAATCTGTTCATAACAGATTGACACAACTTCATCAACATTAACACCAAAGGTTATAATATTTTGTCAAGAGCGATCAGACTATAGCACGCTATCATATGAATGATGATGTTATAGCCTTTTAGTTTGATCAACACAAACTTTTGCGTAATGACAAAATATTCACACTATTATATGCAACCCATAAAAAAATTTGTCCTACTTCTATATCACATAGAAAAGTGCATAAAACTTCATACGATCTTTCGCAAGTGGCTCTGATACCACTGTTGGGATCTTCAGGTGACATAAACACAAAAACGCAGCAAAACAAGATCCCTCGAGCGATCCATGCGAAAGAAAAACTCGTACGAAATCATCTATCTAATAGATCTATCTAAAGCGTATACCTTTGGAGCGTGCCCTTACGTTTATCCCGCTCGTCCAAGCGCTGCCGGATCTCTTGCACGTTCAAGTGTCCGTGCCTCTATTCGTATCCACACGAACACTATATCTCTACTTCGGAGAAGAACTACCTTAGTTGTGCTAGCAACTTGAGGTAGTTCACGAAACACCAAGAACCCAAGATGTGGGTTTCGGCCAAGATGGAGAAGAGAAGGAAGAGGGTAAAGAAAATGAGAAGTTGTCATCCAAATGACAAGGGACAAACTCTTTTATACTCATATCAAGAGGAGTTTTTGCCTTTTAAACTTCCCTTCATTAAACATTTTAATGTAACTCTCTAACTTTTCATGTAACTCTCTAATGGTGAGAAACTCTCCATCTTCCTCTCTTATTAATTCATTAAACATTTTAATGAATTAATATTTCATCCAAATGTGGTTGAGTCTAATCTAAATGAGTTTAACTCAAATTAGATCTCAATCCATAATCCAATTGGGTTCACTTGAGTCTAACTCAATTAATCCAATTCCGATTAAATCTTAGCCAAACCAAGATAAATTAATCTCCGAAGCATCGTGTCCTTAGTGTGTGACCCAATAGGCTCTCGTAACGTTGGCAATGTGTCTAAACCAATTTAGACACAAAAGCAATGAGCGGCATCTAGCAATGCATCAATGCTACCCAAGTAACAAGAAAGTCGAGATCCGACTTAACCTCCGTGACTATGGCAATGTATGACCTTGTCCTTCTATCCTCGATATCTAGATTGACCAATGAGGCATAGACCGTGTCATCTTCGATCAATCTTTGTGTTTCTTGATCCCCGAGTAGACTCACTCAAACAATTGAGCTCAATATCTCATATTGACTCATTCGAGCATGGTCATGTGTTTTAGCAGTCCTACTTGATCAAGAGGCCCACAGATATCACTCCCGTCATATGGGAGGGATAGATCCCATCTACATCACTCACATCCCTCCGCATAATTTATTACATACCCAGTGATCGCCTTTATAGTCCACCCTGTTACGGGTGACGTTTGACGATACCAAAGTACATAACTCCTTATGTAGGGAACCGTAGTGACTTCAGGTCTAAGGACTATTCATACCAATAGTCACATGAAAAAGTTTATGACACTCATATGACAATCTATGAAACTTTCTCATGGCGGGTCATTCAGTACACATTCTCCAATGTATACCCATGTGTCAACTTGATATCACATATTCATGACTTGTGAGCTCAAGTCATCAGTTGACCTACATGCTAGTCTCCATGTATTAATATTGTCCTTGAATATTAATACTTGACTAGGAATGGTTTAGAGTAGTGTTCTCTACATCATCTCACTATCGATTCAATCAATCGATATAATGTAGATAAGAACCTACTACCCAAGGACATTATTATACTTAGTTATTTGGCACAAATACAAAGTAAGTATAATAACTAAACATGCCTTTATTAATAATAGAATATGATACAAAATGTCCCTAGTCAATCATCATATAATTGGCTCTAGGGCTCCTACTAACAGCATGGAGACAAGCTGGAGGCTTGTGTACACCCGAGGGACCTTGGTATAGCAGGGATGATGAGCCGATGGGCGCAGACTTCGAGGCATACGTGAAAGATGACATAGAGACAAGCTGGAGGCTTGTGTGCATCCGAGGGACGAGGGCCGAAGACGAAGAGGGCGCGAAGGCAACAGTCAAGGCTGCTGGTGAAGAGTCAGCTAGGTCATGAAGGGACAAGAGCCGAGGGAGGAGGACTCCAAGGGCAAGCCGGGAAGTGGACTTCAAGGGCACACGTGAAGGGTGGCATGGAGGCAAGACAAGGGAAGACTTGTGTGCGCAACCAAGGGATGATAGCTGGTGGAAGAAGACTTCAAGGGGCAAGCCAAGGGAGTGTACCTGAAGGCGTGCATGGAGGAGGGTCGTTGAAGTGAGGAAGAGTGTGTTTGTAAGCTGGGCAGTCGACTGGGGATATAACAGTCGACTAAAAGTGAACACAGAAACTCACAGAAGGTTTCTGACCCTGGACCAGTCGACTGCTCTGGGAGCAGTCGACTGGTGAGTAGCCAGAATTTGAACGTTGGGCTGTCAACGGTCGAATCTGAGTGGGGGCAGTCGACTGCCCTGGGAGCAGTCGACTGCCAGCGTGAGTTACTGCTTAGAGTTCTATTTAAGAGAACTTGGTTTGGGCTGGGAGCTCTTGACGAAACAAACTTGGTTAAGGCTTGTTAGTAGTCTCTAGAGCTCAGGGTGTACTCAAGGTTGTGGCGAGGTTTCTCCACCCACAAGGAGCTACGTGAGCTAGCCGGAGGGCATCCGGGGAGTGATCCGCTGAAGGATCAAGGGATCGTCCACCTCACGGACTATCGTAGAGTAGGAGTCTTCATCTCCGAACCATATAAATAGGTTTGTTAGCGTGTGTTTGTTTTTATTGTTATTATTTCCGCTTGCGCACTAACACTTGTAGGAAGAACAAATCGAAAATAGCTATTGACCCCCCCTCTAGCAACCGTCAACGATCTAACAAATGGTATCAGAGCGAAGGGCCGCTCTTATTAGACTAACCGCCAAAGGAGCACTAGCTAGAGGAGAAAGATGAGGGAAGACAAGTTGGGGGATGACATCTACACTCTACCTCCCTACGATCATGAAGATTTCGACTATTGGAGGGCAAGGATGAAGACTTGTCTTGGAATGGAGTGGGAATGCATAATGGTGCTAGAAGAGCCCTTCGAAGTTCCAAAGGATAAGCACGGGAAGAAGCTTAGGCCTAGATATTGGTGTTGGTGCCGGAAGCACCATATCGAACCTTATTTTGATATTGGCAAAGGGTTCAAAGTTAAGTATTATTGGTGCTCTAACGATGTTACTCAAGTGTACAGGAAAAGCCCTAGGAACACTAGGCACGAAGTCTTGGTTCTAAGAATTGGGCACTAAGACCTGGCCGAGGGCTAGGCGCCAATGATCTGGTGAGTAAAGCTGGGTACTAAGACCTGATCGAGGACTGAGCACCGAAGACCTGGTGAGTAAAGCTGGGCACTAAGACCTGGTCAAGGACTGAGCACCGAAGACCTAGTGAGTAAAGCTGGGCACTAAGTCTTGATCGCGGACTGGGCACGAAGACCTAGTGAGTAAAGCTGGGCAAAAGTCCAACCGGAGGAGCCGGTTGGCAAAAAAAAGGTAAATTCTCCCGAGAGGAGTAGGTGAGGGCGCGTTCCCCGTAGAGGGAACATTAGGCGTCGATTCGACCTAGGGTTCCATTTGGGAGACTCAAAGTCAGAACCAAGACAGCTAAGACTGTAAACAATGGTCTAAACTTATTATTTTATTTGCTTCTTGTGTTTTGGAACTAACCTTGGTTGCAGGAAACGAATGGACGGTGTTTCTGCAGCTCAGGCGCCTCAAAGGAGTGAGGCGCCTCACTGGGCTAGGCACCTGTATTGATACAGGCGCCTCAGTGCAAGGCTATTTCAAAGCTATCGAAGCAAATGCCACGAAGCCTCCGAACCAAGTCAAGCTAGGCATCTGTGTCCATATAGGCGCCCTAAATAGCTCAGGCGCCTCATTGAAGGGGATAAGCGCTGATCGAGCCTGCGGATTAGAGTTCGCGCAGGAGAGGCCACGTGTCAGGTGCCCCCTTCAACACAGGCGCCCAAGAGTCGACTATAAAAGGGGGTTCACCCCCAAGGCTTCAGGACATCTATCTCACATCGCTCTCAACACTTTCGTTCAAGTGCTACGCTCCGACAAACTCCGACCTCGCGATTCAAGCGCCGACGACGACCCGTTGCTCCGAACTTTCATCCACCTCGGGCGTCGGTAACATTTAAATTATGAAAAGTGTTGTACTTTCAATTTCAATTCTATATCTGTACTCAAACCTGTAAAAGATCTTTATGAATATAGAATTGTTCAACGTAAATGGTTAAGGACCGTGGGCCTTGGAGTAGGAGCCGACCGCGACTCCGAACCAAGTAAAAAAAACTTGTATTAGCGATTGTTTTCTTGTTTTCCGCTACGTAATCGCTCTACTTATCCGAAAAATTTTAAGATTGATATTCACTCCCCCTCTATCGATTTACTCCGATCCAACAATTGGGATAAGGAGCAACAAGCACACTCTAGGGCAAATAAGAAGGTAATTAATATATTAGTTAATATTTTGCCTAACAATATTTTGAGTGGTGTAGGTAAATATGAAAATGCATATGAATTATGGAACAAGATGGGAGAATTCCATAAAAACCCTACACAAGCTCAAGAGCCCAAAAAGACAAATCAAATGACTCAAGAAGAAGAAAAAGGAGAAGAATTGCTCATCTCATCAAGCAAAGAGGAAGAAGAAAGTGAAAGATCATCCACCTCCTCATGAGAAGAAGAGGAGGTGTCAAATTCAAGAATTGAGGGGGAGGAGAGACCCTTATCCATGCAAGAGCAAGAAGAAGCTCCTACCTCCACGAAAGCAAAGACAAAGGATCATATCATATGCTTTGGGTGTAATGAAAAGGGACATTACAAGGACAAGTGTCCAAAGAGTAAGAAAAAGGAGGTAAACCCCAAACTCATTTCAATTTCTCTTAAATCTAACATGGGTTGTAGGAATGGAGGAGCCCAAGAGAAGCGAAAGAAAATTAGATGCTTCACGTGTAGTGAGCTAGGATACTACCACACAAAGTGTCCAAAGAGTGGAGAGCTCAAGAAAATGGAGCACTTAAGAAGATGGGAGAAGAATGAGAAGAAAAGAAGCTCACATCAAGGGGGAGCTCCAAGGGTAAGGGAGGTAATTTCTAACCTTAAGGTAAAATGTAATTCAAATTTAAGTTCTTCCATGCATAAAAATAGTGTCAATTGTTCCTCCATGCATGTTAGAATTAATGAAAAATGCTTGATTATGCATAATTTTGGATTTCAGTATAATGATAGGAATAGGGTTAACAAGGTAGATCAAAACCCTAGGAGAACCATGCATCATGAAAAATTTAAGACCACTAGACCTAAGGATCAAGGCAAAAATCCCAAGAATGGGAGACACATGCCTAGGAAGGTGGGTAGGTCTAGGAATGTCCAAAGTGAGCATGTGGATTCTAGGGTTAGAGATCTAGAAAAAGAAAATCAAGTTTTAAGGGAAAAGCTTGATAAATTGGAGAAGACCCTAGAGAGATTCACGGTTGGATCTAAGGGTTTGGATTTGGTGTTGGGTAGTCTAAAACCCAACCATGATAGATCGGGGTTGGGATACCGATCTAAGGTCTCCAATGCCAAGGGGAAGAAATATGCTAGGGTAGCATATAATTATGGCAAGAAGGAGAAGTCCAAAAATGGCAAGGGGGTGCCATTTGAAGGTAAAAAGAATGACTTAACCAAGGACAAGGTGTCTAAGGTTAAAAAGGTTAGGTTTGTAGGCCAAGAATCACCGGGAGCTCACCGGTAGTGGCCTTGTGTGGATGGAGTCACCTAGGGAGGTGGCTAAGGCTAAGAGCTCAAGGGGGAGCTCTAAGAGCCTTTGGGATCTATGGAAAATGGATCTCAAGAGATGTTTCTCTAGGAAATCTAGGCGGACTAGGAAATGTGTCAAAGAGGGTTTGGAAGACTAAGGTGAGTCTTAATCCTAGGGGATTGACACATTAAAAGAAGAGTTATGGAGAAAAAGATGAAAATGGAGTATATTTGATAGAAATTAGGATTTAATGTGTGAATGCCATATAATTCAGTAATAGAAATGAATTATGATCAAGTATAAGAAGATACATTAAGGAGAAGTCAAAATTAGAACTTTTGGAGAAGTTAAAAGGATACAATTTAGGAAGGGTTGAGTTTCGTGCTAATCTTGGGATCTTGAGTACATTTGTTTGGAAACATATTTTTCTCACGTAGACATAGGCTTCACAAATCTCTCCACGAAATTTCAGATTTTTTGGAGATTTGTGGAATTAATTAGACATTTCTGAAATTAGGCTGAAGACTTGAAATTCAGGTATTAGTCGACTGGCTTGGAGGCAGTCGACTGATCGAAGTAAAATCGACATTGGAAACCTTCTGTTTGGTTTGCCAGTCGACTGCCCCTGGGGCAGTCGACTGATCCATAGGTTTAAGAAGAAAAGACATATTGGATTGTAAGAAATTGTAAAATTGGATGATAGGATATGACTTTGGATTAAAATCCTTGATTATGATTTCATATTCCTTGAATAAAGTGTTACCCCATGATTTAATGAAACAAGGCTTTATTGATATCTTGAAAATCAAGAAAGATTGATAAGTTTCCCATATGTTTCTAGGATTAAGAGAAAAAAAAGGAAAAGTTGAGGACAATTGCATGTGTCAAATTATAATGGTAAGCCTTAGCAAACACATGGAATTATAGATAGATTTCAAAGTTGATACGAAATGATCATTTTTGAGGAAATTAGAGGATGTACCAAAAGTCAAGCACATTTGATATTTTTCGTGAACTATATTTTTCTAGGATAGGGTATATCCTAGCAAATGTACGTGCAAATTTTTAGATTTTTCCAGATTTTATAGGATTTTCTAGAAGGTTTTAGGGTAGAAAACTTGGGGTGTTAAGTTAGAATTAACTTGACAAAGGAATGGATGATGTTAAGTTGGGTAAAAACTTAACGTGGTGTTATGGTGTTAAGTTGGGTAGAAGTTAACCTTGGTAAATTGACAATTGGGAGAAGACATAGATTAAGGGGGAGGTTGCCTCTTGGTTTGCCTTGATTTTCATAGGAAGTCTTAAGTTTTGTGTCAAACTTGGGAATGGTGATAGATACATTGTGAATGTATTTTTCCCAAGTAGGTATGAGTACCACAAACTTCTCCACAAAATTTGAGAATTTTTAAAGATTTGTGAAATTTCTGGCGCATTTTTGAATTTGGCCAGAAAAGCTGAAATTCTGATTTTCAGAGTATCAGTCGACTGCCCTGGGGGGCAGTCGATTGGTCTGGGCTGGATTTGGTATCCAGCAGCTGATTGGTGTCCACATGATGTAAAACAAGTGTATGGGGGGCTAGTACACTGTGTTTAGGATCATTAGGGATTAAAAGATCCAATGATTGAGATATTATTGGAATCTTTTTGATGTTAGGCAAAGGGGGAGAAGTGTTGGGTTTAATTTGGGAAACCAAACACACCTTTGCAAGAAACCCTAGGTTTAGGGGAAACTTAGATGAAGGGGGAGCATGATTGCTCCATTCTTGGCGTAAGGGGAACCTTGGAGAGGTTCTTAAAAAGCCTTTGTAAGTCCAATGTAGGAGGCTATAGCTACTTCATTACCTTTATCGATGATCACTCACGATTCGGGTATGTGTTCTTAATGAAACACTAATCTGAAGCTTTTGAGAAATTCAAAGAGTTCAGAAGTGAAGTAGAGAAACAGCTTGGCAAAAGTATTAAGATACTTCGATCCGATCGAGGTGGTGAATACTTATGTCAAGAGTTTCAAGATTATCTTAGGGACAATGGGATATTGTCTCAATGGACTCCGCCATATACACCACAGCATAATGGTGTATCTGAGAGGTGTAACCGAACCTTAATGGACATGGTTAGATCTATGATGAATCATGCAACTCTTCCAAAATCCTTTTGGGGCTATGCGCTTAAGACAGTTGTTTACATGACATGGAGGCAAGCCGAGGGCTTGTGTGCGCATCTGAGGGATGAGGGTCGAAGACGAAGAGGGCGTGAAGGCAACAGTCGATGTTGTTGGTGAAGAGTCAGCTGAGTTGTGAGGGGTCGAGTGCTGAGCGAATATACTCGGGAAATCCTAAGGGTTGAGTGCTGAGAGAATTATACTCAGGAAGGGAAAAATCTAGGTAACAGTCGACTGGTAAACCCCACAGAAACATCAGTCGACTGCTATGGAGGCAGTCGACTGCTTGTTCCTTTCCCGTAGGCAATCAAAAAGTAAGATTTTTCTAGTCATCTCCCTTGTGCTCTGTAATTTTCTCTGCAAAGTATGCTCTAGCTTGGAGAAGCTTTAAAAAGCCCGTTTTGGTGAAAATCCTAAGTCTTGGGAAGATTAGGTGTGGGATGCCTTGGGATAGGATCTATACATGTTTGCATTGCATATGCATTGGCGGTGTAAGTCCAAGATGAAGTCTTGGCAACGTCAAGATGGAGTCTTGGCAGCGTAAGTCCAAATGTTTGTTTAGCAATGTTATTGCTACTTATTGCTATTTGTTTTCCCTAACTTAAATGTATTGCCAAACATAAAAAAGGGAGAGATTGTTTAGGCAATCTATGGTCCGGAGTGATTATGAGTTTTGATGTTTGGGCAAAGGGTTTAAATTAGGATTACCCTTGTGTTCTAATATGTGTATTTGAGTGTGCAGGATGTGCAGGTTACACATATTGACTTAGCTGGATGACTTCGGTATAGTGAAGGGTGGCATGGAGACAAGCTGGAGGCTTGTGTGCACCTGAGGGACCTTTGTATAGCAGGGATGATGAGTCGAGGGACGTGAACTTCGAGGCGTACGTGAAGGATGGCATGGAGACAAGCTGGAGGCTTGTGTGCATCCGAGGGACGAGGGTCGAAGACGAAGAGGGCGCGAAGGCAACAGTCAAGGCTGCTGGTGAAGAGTCAGCTAGGTCATGAAGGGACAAGAGCTGAGGGAGGAGGACTCTAAGGGCAAGCCGGGAAGTGGACTTCAAGGGCTCACTGAAGGGTGGCATGGAGGCAAGCCAAGGGAAGACTTGTGTGTGCATCCGAGGGACGATAGCCGGTGGAAGAAGACTTCAAGGGGCAAGCCAAGGGAGTGTACCTGAAGGCGCGCGTGGAGGATGATCGTTGAAGTGAGGAAGAGTGTGTTTGTAAGCTGGGCAGTCGACTGGGGATATAACAGTCGACTGCCAGCGAACACAGAAACTCACAGAAGGTTTCTGACCCTGGACCAGTCGACTACTCTGGGTAGCTAGAATTCGAACGTTGGGCTGTCAATGGTCGAATCTGAGTGGGGGCAGTCGACTGCCCTGGGAGCAGTCGACTACCAGCGTGAGTTACAGCTTAGAGTTCTATTTAAGAGAACTTGGTTTGGGCTGGGAGCTCTTGACGAAACAAGCTTGGTTAAGGCTTGTTAGTAGTCTCTAGAGCTCAGAGGTGTACTCAAGGTTGTGGCGAGGTTTCTCCACCCACAAGGAGCTACGTGAGCTAGCCGAAGGGCATTCGGGGAGTGATCCACCGAAGGATTAAGGGATCGTCCACCTCACGGACTGTCGTGGAGTAGGAGTCTTCATCTCCGAACCACGTAAATAGGTTTGTTAGCGTGTGTTTGTTTTTATTGTTATTATTTCCGCTTGTGCACTAACACTTGTAGGAAGAACAAACCGAAAATAGCTATTCACCCCCCTCTAGCAACCGTCAACGATCTAACAGGCAGGAGCTTTTCCCCTTTCGTCATCGTCATCATCTCCGTGAGCTTAACTCTGGTGATTGGTCATCTGCGTCGATTCCTTCCGGAACAGTTTATATTATAATGGGCATCGTTTGACTCAAATCAGATCTTAACATTAGCCTGATTTTTCAGAAATTAGGATCATATTTTATTTGATTATTTTAATAACATTTTAACATTTCTAGAGAGGCTTAAATAAGGGAGTGTTTGGGAGAGCTTTTGCTAGCTGCTTTTTAGCTTTTAGCCATGCAAAAGTGCTTTTGAGTGTTTGGGAATGTCAGATTCTACTTTAACTTCTGCAACTTTTACTCAAAAGCTAGAAGCAACAATTTGATGCTTTTTTCTGCTTCTGCTTTTTTACTTATGGTGTAGAATTAAAAATTGACATTTATACCCTTAATAAATTTATTACTTTACATAATTACCATCCTATTTTTAAATAAAATCTTATATTTTTATATAATTTATATTTTCAAAAAATTTTATACATATTTGTATAAATTTATATAAATTTTATTATTTTATTATTTTTTATATTTTTATTAACTTTATATATTTTTTTAAAATATATATATTATTAAAAAAATAATTTTGATATAATATTTAAAATATAATATTAAATATATAAAATATTATAGATCATGTATCAAAATTATATTTAAATAATTGAAAAAAATTAATTTTGATAGTTTAAGGATATTATTGTCATTTAATTAAAAATTAAGCTTAAAAGTGATTATTCACCAAACACTCAAACTTTACCTTGTATCAGCTTTTGACTTCTATTTCCAAACACTATATGCTTTAGCTTCTTACTAACTTCAAGATAATCACTACAAGAATCACTTTTCAAGAAGTAAAAGCTCTCCCAAACACTCCCTAAGTAATGGAGGATACCGTTAGACTTCTTACAGTCTCATAAATTCATATGACCTGAAATGGGCCCAATCGGATTTGTTTAGATCCATTAATAGGTTAGGTCAAAATCCACTCCGATTGAACCCATTTCAAGTCTTGTGAGCTTATGAAGCAGCAAGGAATCTAACAGTGCACTACATTAATTATTTCAGTCTCTCCAAATGTGTTAAATGTTATGGTAAACTAATATGGTCTTGGTCTCTAGAAAATCAAGCTCATATTGGGATTGATCTAAATCGGGCCATGCTCAAAGGATTTGAATCAATATTACTACAGTTCTGGTCTGATTCAGATTAGGCCTAACGTGAGATTTGATATCTCGAAGATTAGGACTATATTATAGTTGATTTTCCAATAATATATTTTTAACACACCTGGAGAGGTCGAAATAAATAATGAAGAGTGACATTGAATTCCTTACAGCCTCAAAAACTTATAAGACATGAAATTGGTCTAATTGAATCTATCTAGTTAGGTTCATCTAGTTAGGTTCATTAGTGAAATTTGATCGAAACTCACTCATTGATCTAGACAAGTCTGATTGGTTTCATTTCAAGTTTTATAGATTTTTAAGGTTGCAAGGAATCTAACGATATCCTCCGTTATTTATTTTGGCATCTTCGGAGATATTAAAATGTCATCGGAAGAATCAGTTAGAATGTGATCCTGTTTCCAGTAAATCAAACATAGGTTGAGCATGATCTGAATTAGACTAGGTCGTGATAATGTTGATTTAGATCCTCCAGAGAAAAAGATAATGTAATTACGCTGTGATATTGATTTTTAAAAATCGTTATATATATATATATATATATATATATATATAATGTGATGGACGGTGGACGGACTTGTGGTCGGAACTTGCATCCGCGACACACAACAGTATTTTTTTTATTTTTTATATTTACAGTTAAGTATTTAGGATTTTACCTTTAAAGTTTAGGAGTTGAATTATAATATTAAGCATCAAAAAAATTTTAAACCAAAAAAAAGTTTAGGTGTGCACAAGATGTGCGACTTAAGGTTAGTGTGTGTTAAGGACCTTCTCGTGCGGACCAAGTGTAAAATCCTTAATATAGCAAATCTCTCTATATATATATAGTTTTAATATGCTACGGATTTTATAGTGCAAACTCTACGTTAATATCGTGCAAACCTCAAATATTTTTGATTTGATTTTTTTTCTTAATGCTATAATTCAATCTCTAATCCTATAAATAAAATCTTACATGATGTAATCGCAAGCTAAAAAAATAAAAAAATAAAAACAAAAGGAAAATCATGTTTATTGTGAACTCCTATATATATATATATATATATATATATATCAATGAGTCTCTCCTGCGGACCATTTTTGCTGACTTCGTGCGGACCTGACCTCGTGGCAGGTCCACGTGGCATGGCAGGTCTGCGCAATCAAGAGGTTAAGGTGCGAGTAAGCATTTTCACGCGATCGATCGAAGCCCTAACTCCCTCCCTCGCCGTCTTCGCCCGAGTTCGCTCTTCACGCCGATCGATCGAAGCCGCACCAGCTTCCCTCGCCGTCTTCGTGCCGAACAACCGAAGCCCTAACTCCCTTCCTCTCTGCCTCGCCCTCCTCCCCGTCGCACGAAGTTCCTTCCCATCTTCCTTCTCAGCCGAAGCCCTAACTCTAAGCCGAAGGTCAGCCCCGACGAGCACGTGAAAACGCGTCCCGCTCGCGATCAATCCGAATGCTCTGCCCTAAATCCCGACTGCGACTTCGCCCACTCGCGTCGCCCTTCCATCTGCCGGCTTCTCCTTCTCGATACCGTGCCAAGGTCAGCCCCGACGAGCTCCGGCCTTCTCCCCTTTCGCAGCCCCGGCGTCCTCGCTGCCCCGGCCGGCGTCCTCGCTGCCCCGGCGAGCTCCGGCCTTCTCCCCTCTCCCAACCCCGGCGAGCTTCGGCCTACCGAGATCGTGCTCCCGACTGCGTCCTCGCTGCCCAGTCTCCTTCTCACCCGCTGCGTCCCGCTCCGGCGAGTTCGCCGACTCTGTCCTGCTCTCCGGCGAGTCTCCTTGCCCAACCCCAGTCCCGTTGCCCAGTCTCCTCCTGTTAAATTGCTGGATTTTTGTCTTTTGTTTTTCTTCCATTTCTAAGTCATCTGGTATAACTCATGTTTTGGTGTTTAATATTAGGCCACACTATTTCATCTATTATAATTATTTCAATGCGATTAACTGAATGCTGCTGTTTTGCTTCTGAAGCTATTGGCAATTAACACGATTAGATTATATCCACACTGAAATGCTAGCTGTAATTCCAAAGTTAGGCATTATATACCTTTCAGGGCATTTTCTTTTTCTTTTCACGTATATTTTCTTGCAAGAGCAATTTATTATAATTTACATCATATGGCTAAGTGTAAGTTGTTTCTCCTTTTCCTATAAATCTTTGTGCAGGATGATGATGAGGCTGATACTGTTGGCTGCTGCACTTTAAAGGTGTAGAATGTTGAGTTGGTTCCTCCAAATAAGTTGAAGGTAGCATCTATTAAGTAACACATTTCTCTATTTCTCATCATATTTTATGAATGATCTTAACTTCTTGATCTCTTCAGTTTGACTTCTTAGGTAAAGATTCTATTAGATACTTGAACACTGTGGAGGTCGAACCACATGTCTATAAAGCAATTGGGGATTTTCAAATTGGTGTGTTGGCTGCAATTTGTTTTCTCGTTCACATTTATTGACAATATGTTTGGACATTTTTCATAAGTTTCTTTTTCTTTTTCTTATTTTTTGTTAGCCACAAAGAGCAATGGTGGTAAGAAAGATAAGGGTGATGATCTCTTTGACTTGCTGGATACAAGCAAACTAAATGCACACCTGAAGGAACTCATGCCTGGACTTACTGCAAAAGTTTTTCGTACATACAATGCTTCTATTACCCTGGATGTTATAGTAAGAAACTGATTCTCGAACCCCATCAACTCATTTATTATCTGGCTTGTTTTTATATTGTGAGTTGGTATTTTATGAGCTTTAAAAATTGAAGTATGATGATGTAGTGAAGAATTGCTTGAAAAATCCAACTCTAACCATTTGTTAAATAAAAAAAAAATCTACTTTCTGCATTCACAACTAGAACAATTCGTTGGGTTGTTACATAAGTTTATGGATTTAGATTGTGGAGAAATCAATCTATTTCTTCTTTATTACATTTTTATGAATCCAAATAATTCTTGTTTACTATTTAGCTGCCAATTTATATATTTCCTTTGATTTTTCTCACTCGGCCTGCCATCTATATTGATGTTTTCCAAACAGTCTCAAAGAGATGAATTGGTGATGGATCTGAGTAGGGCTAAGAAAGGGAAGCCTCCACTTAAAGATAAAGAAGGGAAGCCAAAGAAGAACTTGGCCCCTGAAGTGTAATAAGCTTACCGAACTCATGAACGTTGTATGATCGATTTTTCTCTAAATACATCTGATCTGATGTGTCCTAACTTGCAGGATTGAGAAGAAGATTGCTCAGGTTGATGCCAAGATAGGAAAAATGGAAATGGATAAACAAATAAAAGAGGATCTGAAAACAGTTGCACTTGGAACATCCAAAATCAATTACCTTGACCCAAGAATATCAGTTGCGTGGTGCAAGAGGCATGAAGTACCCATAGAGAAGGTACTTGGTTTCAAATTTTATTTTTGAGACAAACACGTTGTTTTCATTGTCAGAATTGCCTCTAGTTGAGTACATTAGTAAACCTGCTACTGTCATTGCCTCCATTTATAATCCTTGGTTTGTTTATCTTTCTAGATATTTAACAAATCACTACTCGCAAAGTTTGCATGGGCTATGGATGTTGATCCTGACTTCAGATTCTAGAACTTATTTTCCCTGATCGAGTCATGCGGCAAAGAGAAGTTTGGAGCCATTCAACTTTCAGTTTCAAGTAAAATTTCAACAATGCTAGAAGTCTGTTGTCCGACACATGCGATGGCAGTTGCCACGCGACACTCAAATATACATGTACTTTGATTCAAAACCATTAGCAAATTCAAGTTAATTTCCATGATTAAATTAAATGTCCAAAATCAGATTGCCTCCATTAGTTCCCTGCGAATGAACTTGTTGTATGAGCTAGTTATTCTAGGCATGAAAATGTAGCTAATTTCAGCGAGGATATTTGATGTTGGAATGTAAACTTGAATGAATGGAAACTTTCATCAGCTAGAGACTATTATTGAATTTCAGAATCATCAAATATTTAAAAGCGAATTACTAATCAATTAATGATCTATTCATTTTAAAGTATATAAATCTGAAACTCGAAAACCAAACAAGTCATTCTAGAAAGTGAATTTCAGTAGTTACATGACCTCCTTTTCTATTGCTTCAGACAAACAATAGTTTGAAAGCATGAGTAAAAGCTTCTAAACGAAGTGCTGTATTTGTTGATTAGAACACAATCACTTAGTTCACTCAAAACTATGATACATGTTAACCAAGCGACAACATTTGCTTGAAATGCCAAGTCATTTAACAGAGGTGGTAAAGAGCATTACAAATGAAAAAACTTCTCTAGCTGTTCATGACTGATGCCCATCCAGAATTCACACCAGCCCATACAAATGAAAAAACTGGAAATATTACACACAGAACGAATAAGATTGCGTTCCTTCAAATTTGCTTCACCAAAATAAACCACTTGTCCAGGTTTCACAATCAAAAAAATTAAACATGGGAGTAGATTGTCCACAAGAAAGCATCATTACAGTGTACAAATATCTACATGGTACGCCAAATACATCTGATGCTTAAACTACTTGAAAGTTTCAAGCTCCAACTCTTCCAGTTTTACAAAACTACACCTTCTGTATGCCATTAGTGACGTGCATCTTCTGAAGCTTGACAAAATTTCCAGCAGATTTTTCTTTTTCTTCTTGTTGTTGTTGTAGAAGGAACAGGTGCAGTAGCGATATAGATAGACATTAGCTCCCTGAGATAACATATCTTTTGAAATCTCGACTCCATGAGATATCACTTGATCTGCAAAGCATCAAACCAAACATTTCATCAACAGGTCGGATAGCCAGGGTATAAAATTCAAAACAACAGAAAGACATTCACTAGAATAATTAGGAGCAATTATCCAAGAGGCTGATATTGGTGTTGGTATCAGTGGTGTCTAAGAGGCTAGTGATTTTTCCATTTCTCAGTTCAGATGGAACTCATCTCAAACGTGAAACACAAAAAGTGCGCTAGATCGACCCTTAGTGGAGCTCCGTCAACCAAGAGACAAGATCCGATTACAAGAGAGCCATCTTATACTCAATTGATGAAGTACAATCTAGAAAAGCTCTCACTCAAGAGTAAACACAGACTCATAAGGACATTTACTAAGAGAAGGATAAATCATCCATAACTTAAAGGAGGGATGTTAAAAATCATAGTAGCTACTAACAGAACCAAGCTAAGGGGACTGATTCTAATAAGAATGTCTCAAAATTTATCAAAAGATCAAATGTGAGATTGATCCTTGACAGAAGGATCTCTCAAGAGTTGATATACGGATCTCAAAAAAGGAATGACATCATCAAAAGTTTGCTCTGTCAAATTTGCCCTAGCATTTAAGCATCATAGTACGAGATCAAAATAGTTAAGCAAAGGATGAAGAGCCGCCTTACACAAGCAAAGCATTGAATCATTGCAAACATGTCTTAATTAGTCTAAACTGCATAATTAACAAGACATTGAATTTTGGGATTTCTAATAATTTACCTGCATTAAATCATTGCAAACATGTCTTAATTAGTCTAAACTGCATAATTAACAAGACATTGAATTTTGGGCTATATAACGCATTTGGGATTTCTGCAAGTAAAATGCATCTAGTTAGTTATGTTAAGGAACACATCAAACAGAGATCAAAGAGGATGCTGGTGTTCTCAATGCATTGAATTTTGGAGGTTGAAACTATTTGTAGGTCCTGCTCCAATTCTTTATTAAATATAGAAAGAACAATTACTCATTAAGATCAAATTCTTTATTAAATATAGAAAGAACAATTCAAACGAAACTGATTGAGGACTGATGTAAGCAACATTTTCAGAATGATAACTCCACACATTTTCAGCATGATAACTCCACACATTAAATAAAATTGATAAGGATAGAGATGTTTAGCTTAAACTCTAGGAAAAACATACCTTAGAAGTCAAGTTGGATAGTACCTCTTTCAATAAAGATTCGTCCAAATACAAGAAGAATACCATATGCTAACACCTGATCAATAACAAGAAGCATACCAAATAACAAGAACTATATCATATGCAAACACCTAATCAATACAACAAATGCACTAAACCAATAAGGAAATACATGCATACCGACCATAAATAATTACAAGCATCCTAGCGCATGTTAGAACCTACAACAATAAAGACAATTATTACCTTTATTTCTCAATGAACTATTATAATTTAACAAATTAAAACTAACAATACCAGCTATAGATGTCAAATCTGGTTGATATGTGTCATCAACACTGTTATGATTATTATCTTCAGTTGATCTGAAAATTGAAACATTGTCATATGTACAAAAATTATAATAAAAATTAAAATACATAATTAATGGACACATACCCTTGCTGTAAATTTGGACAGTTGCGCTTGTCATGTGATACTCCTCGATGTCCGCATCCACGACATAACCTAGAATTTGATGTTGCTTTCTCTTTCGATGATTTCAATCTCTTCCCACATCCCTTGGTTCTTACTAAAGAAGGATCGATAATACCAAGACTCTCATTCATGGACTTATTTCTTTGACTTCTATCACTGCATGTTCTACTAATGTTCATCTCTTGAATTTTTTTATGAATACATTCAAATTGTTCATCCAAGAAGGTTGTCCCCTCATTAGTCAAAGATGCATCATCAATTAATACTGAAGCTTTATAGGATAACTTTGAATGTCTCGACATCAACAACCTTTCTGGATTTGAATCCTCCCTCAAATTTGGCTCTCCCAAATCATATATTGCTCCAACTTTTGCATCTCGTGTCCATCGTTTCAATATATATGTATCAGGCAAATGAAAAATCTGGTTTATGCGAAAAAAAGTTAGCATATGCCTACATGGAATGCCCTCGAACTCAAATTTTGTGCAGCTACATGAAATATAATCCCTTTGTTTGTCATGTGTGAGTACCCTTGGTTTGGAGGAAGAAGAATTTTAAAATTTCATCACATTATAAACCACTAAGTCAACTCCTGTAAATGCCTGTTGCACATAATAACTATGACTTTCGGTCATTTCACTTTGAAACTCCATCCATTTCTTTTTAGTGTACAACTGAACCATTTGGGTTTCCATTGGCCATGTAGTCATAGTCTTGGGTTGCTCATTCATATCAATATGATCTGCAACTAATTCATTATGTCTTTGATGTCTCAGTGCTCTATTAAAACGGGTGATAAAATCCATCAAGGAATTCTTATTTGAGACATATCTCTTGAAAAAAGCATGTGAACCCTCAGATCTTTGACTACTTGACATTCCAGCATAAAATATAGAACTAAAATAGGCTGGCGCCCATCTGTGTCGCAATTCATACATCAAAAACAACCAATCATTATTCTCCAAATTAGCATATTTGATAGTCTCTTCCCATGACTTCTCAAAATCATTAGGTGTGGTAGAATTTACAATGACATTCTTTATGCTTTGATAGTGATTTCGAAAAGTCAAAGGGGGTAATTTTTCTGGAAATTTATTCAGTATGTGCCACAAACAATATCTATGCACTGTATGAGGAAAAACTTATGCAATGACTTTTGTCATAGCAGGATCCTGATCAGTGATGATAACGTTTGGTGGACCTGTAGGCATGGCTTCTATAAACTTGTTAAGTAACCAAACAAAAGAATCAGTTTTCTCGTCACTTAGAAACCCACAACCAAAAAGAATTGTCTGATGATGATGATTAACTCCTACAAATGGTGCGAAGATCAAACCATATTTGTTTGTGTTATATGTTGTATCAAATACAACTATATCATCAAATACACTGTATGCTCTCCTTGATATATGATCAACCCAAAAACACCTAGTAAATCTGTTATCTGAATCAGTCTCATAATCAAAGAAAAAAGATGAATTCTTCTCTTGCTCAGATATAAAAAACTCAATCAATGTTTCAGCATCAATACCCTTTTGTTCTTCTCTTAGATTTCTTTCTAAATTTCTAATATCTTTTTCTGTGCAACCAACCCCCTCAGGCCCCCCATGCTCTATCTCCAATAAGCGTATTTGTTGACAAGTAGGTACATTTGCCTCTGAAAATTATTTTGTCAATGTTTTCTTTGTTGTTGAAATATTACGATGCGAGCGTAGCAAATGCACCTTTGATGGAGTCGAAAGCGGATGATTATGAGTTTCTATGAAGTTACTGACAACCCAATTAGGTCCAGTCTGTTTCTTGACAAATGCAATATTGGACTTACAACCCGTTCTAACTGCACCACGTGCTCTTTCCCTTATCACTTGATCAGTTTTTCCATGCCCTTCTTTAAAGCATACAAATTGTTTCCAAGTCACTTCATTTGTTATCTTATTTTTCTTGCTCGTGTGGATCCTTGAACTAAATCCAGCTTCTCGTGCATATTGATTATAGAATGAATATGCCTCATCTAGTGATGTAAATTCCATTCCAATTTTTGGTTTTCGATGATCTGCAACTTGAGGAATATAATCATGATCATCAACACTTTGCCCTTCCATTTCTAGACGCCCTAAATAGAAATTGCAGGTATAACATAGTTAGACAATAAGAGGTGCACATTATATCAAATTCCATCAAAGAAATTTATCTACCTAGTTTTTCACAAATCAATCAGAGTTGCTGGAAATATGTAAATAAGCAGCATGATTTAATTTCAATCAAATTCCGTCAAAGAAATTTATCAGCCTAGTTTTTCATAGATCAAAGAACAAAAAAAAGGTTTGATCAAAAAAAGCCTTAAACCGAGCATGTGGCCTTCAAACTTTGTAAATTTATTTCCTAAAACAGGTTTTCCCATGGCATAAAAAAAACCTTAACTATACACATGTTGCTTTTTTATAGATTTTTCAGCAGATGTATAACAAAAAATTGATCAGAAAGGAAAAAAATTTGAAAGAACCTGACGACCACCGAAAGAATTTCTCCTGTAAATTGTTCAGAAAGAGTTGCTTCAAAAACACCGAACCTGAAGAACACTGAAATTGAAAGAGTTGCTTCAAAAATCAATCAGAGGTTTTTGCACATTAATAATCAGAGATTTTTCAGCAGATGTATAACAAAAAATTGATCAGAAAGGAAAAAAAAAATTTGAAAGAACCTGAAGACCACCGAAAGAGTTACTCCTGTAAATTGTTCAGAAAGAGTTGCTTCAAAAATCAATCAGAAACCCTAGGTTCTGCCTTGAAAGAGTTGAAGCAGCGTCTTGGCACTAAAAGAGCGTCTTGAAAGAGTTGCTTCGGCTGAGAGCAGCGTCTTGAAAGAGTTGCTTCAGCTGAAAACAGGTTTCCACGGGGAAGCTTGGCACTGAAAACCCTAGCTTCGGCTGGGAACGAAGATGGCGAGGGAGGCACAGGGAGGAGGGAGCGAGGGCGCCACGGGGAGGAGGAGGCAGAGAGGGATGGAGTTAGGGCTTGGGTCGTTCAGCTCGAAGACGCGAGGGAGGCAGGATCGGGCCACGGGGAGGAGGGAGCGAGGGCGCCACGGGGAGGAGGAGGCAGAGAGGGATGGAGTTAGGGCTTGGGTCGTTCGGCTCGAAGACGCGAGGGAGGCAGGATCGGGCCACGGGGAGGAGGGAGCGAGGGCGCCACGGGGAGGAGGAGGCAGAGAGGGATGGAGTTAGGGCTTGGGTCGTTCGGCTCGAAGACGCGAGGGAGGCAAGATCGGGCCACGGGGAGGAGGGAGCGACGGCGCCACGGGGAGGAGGAGGCAGAGAGGGAGGGAGGGAGGCAGGTTCGGCTCGAAGACGGCGAGGGAGGGTCTTAGGGCAACGTAAACATTCCATGAGCACTTAAACCGCGTGATTACGCGGACGAGCCACGCGGACCTGCCACGAGGGCAGGTCCGCACGAGTCCGCAAATTCGGTCCGCAGGGGAGCCGTCTTGTATATATATATATATATATATATATATATATATATATATATATATATATATATATATATATAACGGATCTTATGCTTCGACGGCGTATGCGATAGCTTCGTTTCAATTATTATTATTATTTATTATTTATTATTTTTTGTTTTATACCTCGGGACATTTTCGAATCTTCAAACGCTTTTGGTTAATTTCAAATTTTGGGCGTGGACAATTCCAGAAAAAAAAAATTCCGAATAAGACGGATTGGCTTGTGTGAGTACGTATGAAGATAATTATTGGCCATTGAATACGTAGACAGATGGATAGACGTGACGTGACGACATACAAGAAGGAAGGTATATAGATAGATGAGAAACTTTTATCACTGTGTTTCGACGTTTTCCTTCCTTCAATAATCAACGCATCTCTCATGCTTCTCACCCGTTTGTCCTTCGTGAGTCCTGAACCACACATTCTCTTTATTCTCTCCTCTCAGAAAACCGCGACTCTCTCTACTGGACCAGTACGTTCTGCCACACCACTCACTCCTTCCATTTGATTCCTGACGACTCTCCCTATCATGCACCCGCTGCAAATGGCTCCATCTAATTGCTGTACCATGGAGAACTCTCTCCCTTCCTGCTCTTTCTTGTATGACTAGCTACTACAGGATGAAAAACACATCAAACTAACACCTGCTCTACGCTATAATGCAGCTTTAAGTTTCAGTACTCGTTATCAGTTTTCAAAGTCTCCTGCATATGGACAGAACATACTTTAATTTTATTATTATTTTTCCTTAAATTCTGGGAAGAGCCATCATATCCTATTTCTTCTAATAATTTGCCAGTTTAATTGTTTAACTTGTACCAATGCCACGCACCTGCACCTCACATATATAAAATGGCATTAACTTCAAGGGCTCTCTACTCATTTTATTACATGCACACCGACGGCATTTTGTGCGCGCCCTATTAATATAAAACAGTACGTGCAGTGCAGGACGAGATGGGACTGTCTAACTGCTCGCGTAGGAGGACCAGCTGCATAAATTTGAAAACCCACAAGAAACTGACCATCCACCAATCCATGTGCATCAGTCAACAGAAAACACGTATAATTGTAAGATAATGAGATGGGACTTGACGAATATCTGGGGATGTCGGGTTGGTTGGATGGAATAAGAAGAAATGATTAATAATGTTTTTTCAATTTCGGACGATCGATCTGATCTTATGAAAATTTTTCATTGGGTTTGATGAAACAAGTAAGTAAGTAAGTAAAAAGGCGAAACACTCGTCTCCAGCGTCCCTGCAGCCAGCCCGTCTCAGGACCAACATGGAGGAGATAAATCATGATTATCACTGGTGTGATGAGGCGCCTGATCAGTAATTTAGTTTGCTGGACCACCCAGCAGTAAGAAGGCTGTGACGTTTGGATAAGTGATGCCCCAGCTAAAATAGCATTTTCAGCTGCTCACCAACCAGCCTTTTGATGCACATGCAAGTATTCTTAATTTGTGGAAGATTTCAACTACAGATTTGTTTGTCTTGAATTATAATCTTTTCAAAACGAGGTTATAGTCAATATAGTACTCCTTTTATCACTCTATCACTACAAGAAAAAAGGCCTATTGTGACATTTTTTTTATGACACTTAATGGTAAATGTCATTACAAACTAATTATAATGACATTTATTAAAACAGAGATATTTTATTTAATAAAATGTCTGATTAAATAGCTTATCCTGACATATTTATAAATGTCTTTATAAATCTAAAAATTTTCTTATTAAAACAGTTAATTTAATTTTTTTTAATTACATTTATAAATCTAAAAATTTTCTTATTAAAACAGTTAATTTATTTTTTTTTAATTTGTGTAATTAAGTTTTTCTCGCGGTATTTTTCTCCAAAGCGCGCGATCGAGAACCGGCCTAAACTTTTCGCTAGCCCTGCCGCGAACAAAGGCGATAAGTTTCTCTCGCCCACGCCAGCAGCACGGGAAAACCTAAATCGCAACTCGATCGCTCGCTCCTTTCTCCCTCGCTCGCTCGCTCGATCGCCGCTCCTTTCTCCCTCGCTCGCTCGATCGCCGCTCCTTTCTCCCTGCTCCAGCGCACCTCCGCCAGCCGGTCTGGTCTGCGCGAGCGCCTCCCCACGCGCGGCGCTCCTCCCCACCACGTCGTCTGCTACCCAACGCTGTCTGCTCTACTCGCGCGCCTCCCCATCAGCACGGTCATCTCCCTACTCGACCCTCCTTGCCACACGCCACCTCCCCGGCCACCAAAGCCATCTGCCCCGCTATCTACCCTGTTGAGGTAATTTTTCTTTCCTCTTCCACCGTTTTCTGATCTGAATCCCTAGTTTGCAAGGTTTTTTTGCGCTCTATTTAAGATTTGCGATTGAAGGTGAATTGATTTCTAGATCATGATTTTGGGTTACAGAATAAGACCATGATTTCAAAATCAGTAATGATTTCTAGATCTGAGGGTGAAAACATCCAAATATTGGTAATGTAGAGTTGCTAGAACAGGTGATCAGAATCATTTGGAAAAAAAAAATCACAACAGGTGAAAAATCAAATAATTTGATATAAGACATGATATTCAATCATAATAGGTTGTGTTCAATCATATAACGACACTATAAATGATGGTAGTATATTTAATTAGTTAGTGATGTCATATTATTGACATGAATAATATGAGTGTAACAATGACTATATCCATCTCCTATAAACATTTGCTAGTATTCAAGATATAATCAAGAAACAATTGGCTATATTGACTTATCAATTAATTTACTTCGAAGAAAATTCAACCTAGCTCAACCTATCAATTTAATCTATTTTCTAGCAGAGTTAAATATATTTCTAGATATATATATTTTTTATGAATCTCTAAGTTCTTTAATGTTAACCATCGATCTATATGAGTTTTGTATAATTGGTCATTTTGATAATTATGTGCTGTATAAATCTGTTAGATCAACTAATACTCAAAAAGTCATCCAATTTCAGAAGATTTATGTTGATCATTGGCCAATTTCTACAACTATTCAGCAGATCCAATCTTCTTTTTATTCTGGTCAAATCTAGCAAAGTTCCTTAGATTTTCAAACATGACAATTACAAAATTGGATCGCCATTGGCCAAACCCATTAGAACTCAGATAATTTGGACGTGGGTGAGCCAATTTAAAAAATGTTAGGTAAAGCATAGTTGAAAGAAATACATCCAAACAAGAGATACCATAGTTGTGAACTGCAACAAAGCGAAACATCTAAAACTGTGAACAGTTAAAGATACTATCAACTAATAAAAATCAACTATAACCAGAGTGAAATTAAGTTTCAACCTCATACCATGAATACTTGTAGATCAAAATACAATGAAATTTCTATTTTCTCTAGGGTCTTTAAAAATATAAGCATCGACTAACAAGCACGGCATTCTTCGTTGCTTTGTCTTGGACCAGCATAAGCGATCATCTGTTTCCTAAAGGTCCTTTGGAATTACAGTAAAAATGGAAAAAAAATAAATTATTTGAATTTGTCTGAATTTAGGAATCAGGATGATTGTTAAGGGATTTCTCACCCATTAAGTTTGCATAAATTTACTCGAGATTGTAGATATATTTTCCAATTTCTATGTTGGTAATTGAATCTTTGTGATTTTGACTGACTTTTTTTTTTTAACTAGTTTTAATAGATCTTTTTACTGGACTTACGATGGATAAAAGTTGGATGTTTTTGCCAAGACAAACTGAAGAATACAGAAAAGGACTTGAGAATTTCTTAGATTTTGCATTTTCTAATGCAAACATAAATGGAACGATTGCATGTCCTTGTGCAAGGTGTAAGATGGGCATATGTGTTTCAAGAGAGGATGCTTATGATCATTTGACAGTTGATGGATTTATCAAAGGTTATACTCATTGGGTGGCTCATGGAGAGATAGCATGCAGTGCATCTTCAATATCTAGTTCTGTTCCATCTAATGATGATGTCGATGATATGGAGGGACTAGTTCATGAAGCTTTTGGGATCCCACAACACGAAGGTAGTACAATCAATACAACAGGATTTGAACAGGTGAAAGATATTCCAATTGGAGAGGCCGAGAAATTCTATAAATTAATTGATGATTCACAAAAAGAGTTATATCCCGGATGCAAGAAATTCTCAAAACTTTCATTCATCATTCGCTTGCTTCACTTAAAATGTCTTGGGAAAATGACCAATAAAATCTTCAATATGCTTTTGGATTTGTTGAGAGAAGCATTTCCAAATGCTATGCAAAATTTACCAAAGTCATACTATGATGCAGAGAAATTGATGAAGCAATTAGGACTTGGTTATGAAAAGATCGATGCTTGCCCTAATGATTGCACTTTATACTGGAGGTTGGATGAAGAAAGTGTTCGATGCAAAACATGCAACGAGACTAGATGGGAAACATCTGAAGATGATCCTATTGGCGGCAAGAGGAAAGTTGCACGCAAGGTTTTATGGTATTTTCCAATAAAGCCTAGGTTACAACGTTTATTCATGTCCTGCAAAACAGCAATCCATATGAGATGGCATTCTGAATCTCACACGAAAGATGGTTACATGCGACATCCAGCTGATTCCCCATCTTGGCAAACGTTTGACCATAATCACCCAAATTTTGCAAAGGAGCCCCGAAACATAAGGCTAGGATTAGCTTCGGATGGATTTAATCCATTCAAAAATATGAGTGTGGTGCATAGTACATGGCCAGTCATTTTAGTGCCTTATAATCTTCCACCATGGATGTGTATGAAACAACCATACTTTATGTTATCGTTGTTAATACCTGGTCCTTCTGCTCCTGGAAATAATATTGACATCTATTTGCAGCCCCTTGTTGCAGATTTGAAGGATTTGTGGGAGGTAGGATTGGAAACATATGATGCGTCAACCAAGCAAAATTTTCAATTACATGCCGCATTACTATGGACAATAAGTGATTTTCCTGGATATGCAAACTTATCTGGATGGAGCACCAAAGGTAAATTTGCATGCCCAGTGTGCCACAAAGCTACACATTCACGATGGTTAAAAAATAGCAAAAAATATTGCTATATGGGGCATCGGAAATTTTTAAACAGTGATCATGAGTTTCGCAAAGATGCTCAACATTTCGATGGCACAAAAGAGTATGGAAGACCACCACCAACACTTTCAGGAGGCACAGTGATCAATGAGTTGAAAAATTTTAAATTGACATTTGGAAAAACAGTTGATGATAATCCAGAACTACCATTCAATTGGAAAAAGCTAAGTATTTTCTTTGATTTACCTTATTGGAAAGATAATGTGATACGTCACAATCTTGATTTTATGCATATTGAGAAGAATGTGTGCGAATCAATTTGTGGGACATTGTTGAATATGGAAGGGAAAACTAAAGACAATATTAAATCACGTCGTGATTTGCAAGAAATTGGGATAAGATCAGCACTTCATCCTATTAACAAGGGACCAAGTAAAGTATATTTGCCTCCAGCATGTTATTCAATGGGGAAAAAAGAAAAGGGTATATTTTGCAAGGTTTTGAAAAAAGTTAAAGTTCCAGATGGCTATGCATCCAACATTTCACGGTGTGTTCAAATGAAACCGGCAAAATTAATTGGTTTAAAAAGCCATGACAATCATATTTTGATGCAACAGTTGTTACCCGTAGCACTACGTAAAACTTTGTCTAAATCAGTTAGGAATCCTTTGATTAAATTGTGTAGGTATTTTAGAGAGCTGTGTTGTAAAGTAATTTCACCAAGTGATGTGGTTCGTCTAAGGAAAGATATTGGGGTGATACTCTGTCAACTTGAGAAGATTTTTCCTCCCTCATTTTTTGACATAATGATTCATTTGACTGTACATTTGGCTACTGAAGTACAACTTGCTGGACCAGTTTACTATCGGTGGATGTATCCAATTGAAAGGTAATAAAAAAATCTTATTCATATTTTTTTGTTTGAATTATTATTTTCACTAAATAATACAAAACTTATATTTTTGATATAAGGTACTTGGGGACATTGAAGTCTTATGTTCGGAATAGAAGTAGGCCAGAAGGATCCATTGCTGAGGGTTATTTGGCTGAGGAATGTTTGACATTCTGTTCTTTATATTTAGCTGATTATGTAGAGACAAGATTCAATCAATCAACAAGAAATGATGATACAACTATCGGCTCAACATTTGTATTGGACGTGTTTACATCCTCTGGTTATGCACTTGGAAAGGCCATTGCAACTAAGTTTGATGATGAGACATTAAAGAAGGCGCATCAATATGTGTTATTCAACTGTCATCATGTACAACCTTATATAGAGTATGTTATTATATATTTCATCGTGTTTAAATATATAATCATCGATGTTTGTCAAACCATCATTCTTAATTTGTAGTGAGCATCGTCGGATTTTGAATCTTAGTCATTTCGGTCTTCCACCTCACCAAATTGAACGTATGCATAGTGATTCTTTTGCGTCTTGGTTTGCTAAACATGTAAGTATATGCTATAATTGTCATTAAAGTTATATACTATAATTTTATTCATAATTTATCATTTTTTCTTGTGATAGATTGAAAATACAGATCTTTCACAAGCTGATTCAAAAACAAATGATCTGAAATCACTTGGCAGAGGCCCGAATTTTATAGGGATGCGATATGAAAAATTCATTTCCAATGGATTTAGGTTTCATACAAAAGAAGTGGAACGCAAGAGAAAAACACAGAATTGTGGTGTAATTGTTCGAGCTACTACTTCAAGTTATTCAAGTATTAGAGATCAGAATCCAGTATCAAGCGAACTTGATTACTACGGGATTTTGCAAAATGTGATTGAGTTAGATTATGGGGGAGGTCGAAGAGTTGTTTTATTTGAGTGTGATTGGGTCTCTAAAGGCAAACGACTAAAATTGGATGAGGATGGCTTTCTATTAGCCAATTTTACAAATGTGAAGCGCCATAATGAGCCTTATATATTAGCATCCCAGGCCATGCAAGTTTTTTATGTGGAAGATCCAGTTGATTGTAATTGGCATGTAATTATCACCACCGATGCTCCAGCACAGTATAAAATGCAACCTATGGCAGATGTTGATACATACCTTCAATGTTGTATTTGTAATCCTGAAAACGACAATGAACAAGAAGAAGTTATTTGGGTTCGGGATGATGCTGTAGGAGTTGAAATTGATGTTGATACATTATGAGATTAAGGATATGTAACTCAATCAATTTTTAGCTTGTTTATGTTTTTCACTATGGACATTTTATTTATACTATGGGCATTTATTTTTTATGTAGTTTTTTTTAATCATGTGTAAGGATATTAAATTAGATTTTGTCCATGTTTTTTTTTATGTTTATCACTATGGACGTTTTTCACTATGGTTAATATGCATTTTATTTTATTTATCTGTAAATTATAATTTTTGCTCTTAATAGGAATGACTTGTGAGAGGCAAACTTATGGAAAGTCTCAAGATAAGGCAAATGCAAAATCTCAAAATACTGTTGCCAAATACATAGAAGGTACGTTAAGTAAAGTATTTGGTAATTTCATGCTTTAATTATCCTATATGGACAAAATCTAGTGTTTAATCTCTTGACTTGCATGCTTAAGTCAAAAAAAGATGTCAGAGAATAACAGTGTTGGTTCAGACAAATTGGAACCATAGTGGACACCTGACATCCTATGTTCGACATTGAGATCCTTGATTCTCCATTAGTTTGTAAAAGTTTTTAGAAAAATTAAGCATCAGACACCTAGATCCTTACTTTTCTGAAAAATTTGTATGCCCAAGTTATGAGTATTTAAGCTAATGAACCTGTATAATTTCTAAAATTGGGGCTGTAATTATGCTCATAAAATTTAAACTAATCTGATAAACTAAGATCTGCATTAAACTACTCTGATAAACAAATAATTCCATAGTCCAGAATATGAGCTTGAAGCGTGAATAGGAATCTCCCTTGATTTATCCTGCCACAGCTGAAGGTCTTACTTCAGCATGGTGTATTAGCAATGTTTATCCATGTGGTGTTTTGTCAAGTAAATTTCTTTTTGTTTGTTTGGACATTTGCATTTAGCTTAACATATTTGGGTAATTAGTTCTTATAATTGATAAATGTTTACACAGTAATTACAGAGATTTAATTGCTATAAATAGTGGCCTGCATGTGATGCAATGATGATAGCTGATGTTATGCCAATAGTTCAAGATAGCCAAATTGCTTTCTCCCATATGCCTGATGGAATCGTCAGTGCAAAAGATAGCCCGTATTATGTTTTCAATAACGAGCCACTGGTTTAGCCCTTGGCAAGTTATTGAGGAAGATAGTGATTTATAGACGGCAAATATATTCTATAATGCACGAATAAAAATAGTTTGTGTTCGAAGTATGAGGGATAAATTTTAAATTGTGTTTGTTGGTTCTTAGATTTGTGCTTCATTGACCATTAGCAAATCTCAGCCTCATGCTTGTTACTGTTTAATCTCTTGACTTGCATGCTTAAGTCAAAAAAACGGTGTCAGAGAATATGTTGGTTCAGACAAATTGGAAAATACACAGTTGGAATAACAGTTTTTTATTAGATATCAAAGCTTGATTTGGATAGTACATACTTTACAGATTTTTTATCTCAATCAGTATTTGGATATTAAACTTGCAATGTAGTTCATTTCTATTTTACTAATGAACATGTTGACTATATTCAATGAGCTCATCTCCGATATGTTTGTGTGGCAGGACAATGCTTATTGCTAAGATTAACCTCATGTTAACTATTTTATGCTCTTATTCATGCTTTCTCATGGGTCTTGACAATGTTCGACGATAATCCTTTGACTCTTCTTATAAATAGGGAAATAATGTGCTCTTTTTTATGCTTTTCTTATGCTCTTTTACGCTCTTCATCTTGTTTTTGATAGGAATGACTCTTACAAGTAAAAATGTTAGAAAATCTTATTGTCAACTTCAAGATGGGGAAAGGGAAATTGAGAATGTGGTAACTAGGGAAAAAGGTCAGAAGATCCAGTTGATTATACTTAAAAATACAATTTGCTTATAGTTTGTGTTAGAATAATACTTGTGCAGATTGCCAAAACAAACAAGGTGTATCAAATAAGCACATGGAGAAAGCATCAAACCATAAAGTCATTGATACATCAGGTATTAGATATCAAAAAAAATATGAAGTTTTAGAAAATTTTATTTCAAAATAAAAATTTCTATATGAATTTGGTATAATGCTTATTTCATGCTTTAATTATCCTATATAACTTATTTTTTGATAGGAGCGACTCATAAAAGTAAAAAAGTTAGGAAATCTCATTCTCAACTTCAAGATGGGGCAAATACTCCACCACCAGTTTTGATTTCCAACCATTCAACTGGAAGTGCAAAAGAAAGAGGTAGAATCTTATTTCATACATAAGCAATCAATAGTTTTCTTTTGTATAAATCTTATTTGATCTTTTGCTTTTGTATATTATCTACTTTATTCAAGTCTATGGGGCAAGGGAACTTGAGAATGTGGTAACTAGGGAAAAAGGTCAGAAGATCCAGTTGATTATACTTAAATATACAATTTGCTTATAGTTTGTGTTAGAATAATACTTGTGCAGATTGCCAAAACATACAAGGTGTATCAAATAAGCACATGGAAAAAGCATCAAATCATAAAGTCATTGATACATCAGGTATTAGATATCAAAAAAATATGAAGTTTTAGAAAATTTTATTTCAAAATAAAATTTTCTATATGAATTTGGTATAATGCTTATTTCATGCTTTAATTATCCTATATAACTTGTTTTTGATAGGAGCGACTCATAAAAGTAAAAAAGTTAGGAAATCTCATTCTCAACTTCAAGATGGGGCAAATACTCCACCACCGGTTTTGATTGCCAACCACGCAAGGGAACTTGAGAACGTGGTAACTAGGGAAAAAGGTCAGAATAATCTTGATAATATTTCATAATTAATTATCCTATTATTAATATTAAGGATAAATATCCTTTAATAAGCAGCTTTAACGTTTTGTATATCATGCAATTGATCCATGTTTGAGTCAACTATAGCTGTCGGTGTAAATATTGTCCATGTTTGAGTCAATGGTGCTTACCTTGAAAAGGCAGTTGCTTATCGAGCAAATTTTACAGGTAATTAATTGCCACTCCTTTATGCATTATCATTATTATTTGTGTATACTTTTCTTATTGAAATTGCATTCCTTAATCATAGGTGATGGTAGCTAGTTGCTAAAACGTAGTGATTAATCTATTTTCCAGTCATTCAGTTGAAACTCAACTAACTTGGTAATAGCACCAATCATGAGAATTTTTGATGGTTTAAGATGATTCTACAATTTCTTATGATGTTTATCGGCCTCGACTCTGATTTCCCTGTTAAGGCTTGAATGCCTTAGTTTAAGGAAAATATGAAACAACCTTTTCTGCTTTCAGCCTTTTTCCCCATTTGACTACTTTCTCTATTGAAATTCATTAAGATTCCCACCCCCTAACACCTCACATTGGTAAACAATCATGGAAGACGGATTTGTGGTTGTTCTATGACCTTATATCTACTACTACATTTTTTGAAGATGTTGTTTCCTAGCAGCTCAACACTTCCAACCAAATTATGTCGGGCTGTACCATAGTCATAAAAATTAGCTAAAAGAGATACACATCAATCACAAGACTCTTAAAACTCTGCTTCCTTTCAGATCCTATTATTTATTTTCTTTAAGATCTTAATAGATCCAAGTAATTAAATCTATTGCTGGCAAGAATTTCAAGATTTTGCTGACAAATATATTATTTTTTTGCCAACTAAATCATTTGAAAGCGTGTCACACATTTTTAGAATCTTAAGAGGTCTCAATTTGAAAGTGTCACACAATCAGATAGAGGTTATTGCAAATTACCCAACTGTTCATTCTACAAATACTCTTGTCAGTTCTTTCTAATGAGAATTAAATCAGATGAATTAAAATCAGAACTATATCTGAATTTTATTGAATTCATTTCCTCATTGCCTCAAAATCCAACAGAAAGGGTGATTGAATCATTAAAGAACCCAAGGTTGTTATCAGTTCTTCTTGGCTATAGCATTAATTGGCAAGCTATTGGTTAAATATAATGCCAATCACATATTGGCATAAACAGTTAAACCATCACACAGATTTAAGAATGGAAAATAGGCGCAACTGTAATTCGAAATGCAAGAATGCAAAGACTACAGAATTGTAATAAAAAAATATCCAAAAAATGCATCTGTATTGATAAGGTAAAATACCTTTTATAAAATCAAATAAGGTTGCAAACCAGATATTGACTGCAGTATCTGGGAAGTGCAGAAAAAATGCCCCAAGAAGCAAGATAACAACAGGAAAACAGTGAATCAGATGGTTTTGCACTTCTATGTTGTTAATCAGACCTTATATCTTCAGAAAGATATTGAGTATTATGAAGTATATTTATCAGACATTGATGTTGTTAATCAGATGGTTGTGGGTCTGATCAAATTTGTATACATTTGTTTTATTAAGACCTTTATGGTTGTAGAGAAGTATTTAATATCTCAAATATAATGCTCTTACAGTAGCATTTTAATCCACGATGTCTTGTGTGTTGTCGCATCATGCAGGTGCTGATCTCAGTGATACTCTAATGGACCGCATGGTATGAACATTAATACATTAGTTCCCGGTTTCTCTAACGAGTAAGTTACATATGGTTGATATTCTGTGCATGCATGATAATTGGTTGCAGAAGCTCCACTAAGATGTTTCAAGGCATTGACAATATTTACACCGACAGCTATAGTTGACTCAAATTACATTTATCAAGAATTATTGTCTATTTGTTCATAATGAAATTGCATCTTATGCTTAGCAGTTAGCAAGTATATCATGCAATTGATCCATGTTTTTTTGTAACCTCAATTCTTATTGGTTGATTATTTATGTGTTCATTTTACTAAAATCAATTCTTATATAAAATCATACAGATTTGACTTCAAGGATTAAATTCAACAATAATCCACTTGTTGAAAATGATTTTATGGATGAAGAATTTGATCAAGGTAATCTATCGTCCAGAATGTATTAATTCATTTCGTTATATTTATTCAATTATTTATTTCTCTTTTATTTTTAGATGTAGATTATGAAACTGAATCTCCCACCGCTAAGAAGAAAACTAGAGGCCCTACATATATGAAAGAAATTTGGGGTCGTTCAAGCACGCAACCACGTATTAAGATTCAATGTGATGGTATGGGACGCCCTATAGGATCAAGAAGAAATAAATTTACTGATTTTTTGGGTACTTTGGCAAGAAATGGAAAATTTTGTCCAATTGACATCGAAAATTGGCATAAAATGCCCTTGGAAAATAAGAAACAAATGTTAGATGTTGTAAAGGTAATTGAAATGTTATTTTATAATTTTTTATTAAGTAATTATTTATCACGAGGGTAATTGTCTAAATGCTTTTGTAGGAAAAGTATGACCTTCCTCTTGGAACAGAAAGTTGGACACTACGTTCAATAGCAAAAAAATGGAGAAACTGGAAGTCAGAACTAAAAAAGAAGTATTATGATCCTGAGTTGCCAATGGAAGTTCTTCTGCAAGAAAGAGATAACAGAGCTTTTGTGGAACAATATGTGAAATTAGTTGTCCAGTGGAAATCAGAAAAATCAAAGGTTTATAATATTTTATCCCTTTAGAAAAATTTTCATGTTGATTTTAGTATTGTGTATCAAGTTGAATTTAATATATTAGGAAAGAAGCGAAAAAAATAAGATTGCTCGGAAGCAAAAGATAATGAATCAGACAACTGGAAGAAGATCTTTCGCTCAAGTGCAACAAAAATTGGTAAATTTTCTTATTAATTTTATAATTCTATATGCATTAGAATTTATAAACTTTTAACCAATTTTAATTTTAGAACAAAGAAAAGGGCGACCCCCATCACGAGTTGAATTATTCCATGCTTGCTTCACTCATGCTAATGGAACTCCCTCAAGCAACATTGTGGCAGAAAAATTGGTATGTTGTATTATAATCTTCTTCTACGCTTCTTTAAAAGATTTTTGTTTTCATCATAACTATGTATAAATTTTGGTTTTTTATTTTTTGTTAAAGGCTGCAATGAAAGAACTAGAAAATCAACTTTCTGAAGATGAGGATGATCAAGTTGGTCAAAATGACATTTTTGCTCAAATCATTGGACCAGATAAATCAGGCCGAGTACGTATGCTTGGTGATGGTGTTAGCCCATCTGATTTATGGGGAGAAGTTCCAAGCCGTATTTCATGCAACCGAATAGTGATGGAGCAAAAGACACAGTTAGAAAAAATGGATGAACAAATTAAAAAACAAGGCAAACACATTGCAATGTTAGAATCAAAGATTTGCAATCAACACACAACATCATCTAGTAGCCCATTATTTTCTGATCCAATGCGTTCATCTCTAACGGTAAAGTCTTTTTCTATTTTTCTTACTTTATTATTATATTCAGTGTGTTATTGATTTTCAAACATCTCCATTATTTTTGTATTTTTCATGTAGACTGGATGTTCTGTCTTGATAAAAAGTCTATTTGATCCGACAAAAATTGTGGCAAAAGGAGTTGTTCGTAACATGGATCCGAATACTGAAGTAGGAAGACAAGCGTTGGGACCAAATTGGTGTGAAATACAAGTTCTAGTTGTTCTACATCGGGAAGAGAGTTTGATTAGGCCATATGATCTTTTACAAAGGTTTGAGGATGCACTTGGAGGAATGATAGCTTGGCCTTGTCATCTGGTATGATATGTAAATTTTTAATTAACTACTATTATTATATATGTCATTATGTTAATGTCTTATAAAATGAATATTAATTATATTTGCAGTTGACAATTAATGAAGAAGACTTCTACTAGGTGCACGAGGTTAGATTTTTAATTTAGTTGATGTGTATTGTATTTTTTTCTCCAAACAACTATGATAGTGAAATATTGATGCCCATTCATTGATAATTATTGCATCAATATTGAATTTCCTTTTTATCCACATTATTTTCCCCTGCCTTTTTTGGTGTTTATATGTGCTACCCTACATACCATGCTAAAATTCTAGTACAGACATTAATTCTAGGTTACTTTGTTGTCAATTTGCTTCTATGATTTAGCAGAGTACCAAATGGTTACTTTGTTGTCAGTTTGAATCTTAAATCTTGGGCTCGAAAGTAGTTGAATTGTCTCAATTTGAAAAGGTTTTAACTTGATATGTAGGTGAAAGACATGATGAAACTCTCCCTCTATGCAACTGCTTCCTCTTAAATTTTCACTAAAAGGCATATTGTGCACAAGCCTTGGTTGTTGTTGTAGGCAGATCGTGCAGAATGATATAGGAAAATGGATCTTGGCAGAGACAATACAAATAGATTGTCAATCATTTTATATCAATTGTAGTGCATATGTGCTACGACAATGTAACATGGACAAGTGTCAAAGATCAGGCAAGAACACATACTGAATACAACAAAAAGAAACAGTATTCCCACCAACTTGGATATGTGATATATTTTAGGGAACTTTACTAGTTAAAGTAGAAGGGTCTAAGTCATTCTAATGGAAGACCAATTATAACCAAAATTAGAGAGTGCTCAACTCTAAGGGAGTTGTAAGCATCTTCAAACTTGAATTAGGTTGCCTGTTCCAATATGTAAATAATATAATAGCATCATTTATGTCTTGTCATTTAGGTACCATAATATCTTCATTATGAATCTTTAGACGTCCCTTCCAGTGAGTAAAAAATTGGTATACTTTTACTCTCTGGAGCTTTAACTTCATTTCCTTCCTCTTTGGTCACTCCTTCCAATGAATAAGAAAACTTCAATTTATCATTCGGCAAGGATGATGTCCTCATCTTCACAGTAGTCTTGGGCATGAAAGTGGAAATGTTGAGTATGAATTTGTAAAGATACAACCTATGACAAAATTGCTATGAAAGGACAAAGGCCTGAATTTCTCCTAGCATATTAGAATGATTCCTTTTTCTTTGTTTGCATTACATTCATATATTTATTACTGGTATTATAATTTCTTAACCCATCCACTACCTCTCCTGACAACAATCTAGTAATTCAAAAATAGAAATCTGTCCGTTAAGCATATGAAACCACAGCAAGTTTCTAAAGGAATAATTTAGAGCAACGATAGATATGCCAATAGAGGATTAAGTGATGAGTGCATCATTTAACTAGACATACTATGCACTATGCGGCATCTGTCGTTATAGAAATGATGCAGAGTGACCATGGACATGACCACTATTCATATTTGGGAATAAAAAACTTCATAATTTAAAAAAGGCTACCAGAAGATTCAACCGCATCAACTTTATATGTTTTAAGTAGATTAAAATAATTCATTTCCCAACTTAAATCAGCTGTCGTCCTTTTAAACAGTTATTTTCCTTCGTTCAATTTTTCTGTTATTAAAGAACCATAACAAGAATAAAGGAGAAGAACATGGACTGCTATAGTAGCCATACAACGCACTGATAGATCAAATGCGGACCATGTCAACCATTGCAAATTCTTGTAGGTCGTTAACAATGCCCACCATGAATTTGAGGAAAACATCAACAAATACCAAATTTTCAGAAATAATAAGGAAAACTATCAAACTTATTCAAGAAGTATTTTTTGATCCACATTAATTCATGTACTTTGTTGTTACTTTGTTGTCAGTTTGCTTCTATTGGTTGATCATTTTGCAATCATATCGTCGTGTTCATCTTGCCTTCTACTTAAGTTTTAGCATTTGTTGGTTTGGTTTGCTTATGAAAAAAATCTAGATCTAGATTATAATTTTTTTTCTTTATTATATACTTCTTTAATTTTATTTCATTTACACAAACTAATTAATATATGATTTTTTTTTGTAGGTCACATGAATATTGGATTTTGTTTAAGATGTGACGGTTGAAGATTGAAGATGCAGTAAAGTTCCGAAGTTTGGTTATGTTTTGCTTTAGGCTTTAGGAGAGATTGTAATTTTTTACTAGTCTTAAACTAAATACATTGGGTACATTTATGATTGTGATTAGTGCATAGATATTGTTTAAGGTGACTAATTTGACAGTTTTGTATTGCAAAAAAATTTGTCAATTATTGATTAACACTTTAATTTCAATTTAAAATTTTTATTTGTGTTAATGTTAATTATTTATATACATAAATATTTATATCATGAAAATATTAAAAATGGGTGAGATATTTATTAATATATAATATCATTATAAAATTCATATGAAGACATTTTAAAATGTCATAATAAATAATTATTAATGATGACATTTTAAAATGTCATACTAAACTATCATTAGTGACATTTTTTATTATGCCTATAAATGAAAATCAAGACATTTATAAATGTCTTGATAAATAATTTTAAATGACATATAAATTTGTCATCATTACTATAATAAAACAACATATATAAATGTCATTATAAATCTTATAGTGACATTAATTTTTGTAAGTATAACAATTATTCATGCTATTAGTGTTGTCACTATTTGTATTTTATAGTGATATTAAGAATTGTCACTATAAATGAAATTCAAGACATTTATAATTGTCTTGATAAATAATTTTAAAGGACATTTAAATTTGTCATCATTACTATAATAAAACGACATATATAAATGTCATTATAAATCTTATAGTGACACTATTTTTTGTCACTATAACAATTATTCATGCTATTAGTATTGTCACTATTTGTATTTTATAGTGACATTAAGAATTGTCATAAGTGATAAGACTTTAGACGACATCACTATAGAGGACATTTTAACTTAATGTCACTATATCAAAAATGTCACTATAAGTGATATATGATGACACTTTTCAATGTCATTAAAAGCATTTTTTCTTGTAGTGGTTGCGCCTCTCAGATATACCATTATGTTGTGGTGTATACGGCGGAGTCCATTGGGACAATATCCCATTGTCCCTAAGATAATCTTGAAACTCTTGACTTAAGTATTCACCACCCCGATCGGATCGAAGTATCTTAATACTTTTGCCAAGCTGTTTCTCTACTTCATTTCTGAACTCTTTTGAATTTCTCAAAAGCTTCAGACTTGTGTTTCATCAAGAACACATACCCGAATCGTGAGTGATCATCGATAAAGGTAATGAAGTAGCTATAGCCTCCTTGTGCAAGAGTTGACATTGGTCCACATACATCAGTATGTATTAGACCAAGCAATTCTCCCACTGGATTACCTTTTCCAGAAAAGGGTAATTTGGTCATCTTGCCTTTTAAGCATGATTCGCATGTATCAAATGAACCGGGTTCAAATGATTCCAAAATTCCACATCGGTGTAATTTGGTCATGCGTTTCTTACTTACATGGCCAAGACGACAATGCCATGTGTAGGAGTCTATTCGATTATCTATTCGATCACGTTTATTGCTAACTTCGATATTGAAAACGTCACCGGATAAATCTAACATGTAGATACCATTGCACAAAGTTCCATTCCCATAAAGAACGTCATTTAAAGTTATGTAACAACAATTGTTACTAGAAGTTAAATGATAACCCTTTTCATTCAAACATGAAATAGATATAATGTTCTTTATTAACGAAGGAACAAAATAACAATTATCCAATTCTAAGACAAGTCCAGTAGGGAGCTTTAGCAAATATGTTCCGATGGCAACAGCAGCAATCTATGCTCCATTTCCAACTCGCAAATTCGCTTCTCCCTTGACGAGTCTTCTTCTATTCCTTAGCCCCTGTATGTCATTACATATATGTGAGCTGCACCCAGTATCAAGTACCCAGGTGTTTGAGGAAATAGAGTGACATTCAATAACGAAGATACTTGAAGAGGATGGGGCATCGGATGCCTTCTCTTTCAAGGACTCAAGATAAACCTTGCAGTTTCTTCGCCAGTGACCCTCCTTGCCACAATGATGGCAAGTGCCTTTTGGTGTCTTTTCAGTCTTTTTGGCCTTTTTCTTCTTTCCTTTATTCTGTTCTTTGGCCTTCCTCTTAGAACCTTTCTTCGAGGAACCAACTAACAGTACCGTCTTCTGATCCTGCTTCACAGAAGGCTCTACAGTCTTCAGCAGGTTGAGCAACTCAGGAAACTGGTCTGGAGTTGCATCTTCAGGAGGACGGTTAGGAAGTTATTCTTCAAGGACATAAGCAAGCTTCTCTGCCTTGAGGATTATCCTCAGATTTCGAAGCCAGTCCATGATGTTTGGCCCAGTCAGTTTATTGGTGTCCAAAATGGAACGCAAATTCAGAGAAGACATGATCGAGTGATTATCCTAGAAATACAAATTGAGCTTATATGAGAAGAATGATAAAGAATGCATCAACATACATTAATAAAATCCTATTTATTTTTCGAATTGAATAACCCTTTTTATCAATTCGGGAGATCGTAGGAACATCTCCAAATAGGTTGATATCCAACCATAGATAAGAACAACCATGGCTGTGGCCATCAAGTTATTCTTAGCTATGAAGGTAGGTAATTATACCGATTACATATCACATATATGTAACTATCATTTTATGCTATCAACTAATTGAATGTTTGCATAAATAATTGGGTTGTTAACTCATTAACAAATATGCAACAATATACATAGCACCCAACTGCACCTCTCTTTACATCGACCTTGGCTGTGGCACAACAAATCGATGCTCCAAGCTTAAGGCTGACCCATTAATCAAGAAATAGTTTTAATATGGTTGGAGCTCATTCAACCGTTTAGTCAGGCTTGGATGTGTCCAACAACCAAAACTAAGGATTGACATCTGACTCCAACTATATTATTCATAAACTAATTCCATGGTTTGAACATGTTGAGGTTCAAGCCGGGCATGGATGTGTCCATCAACCCATACGAGAAACAAAACTCTGATTCTAACCATATTAATGGAAGGTGTTGGCCTTAATATTTTGTAAGGGGTTTTGGGTCTCATCCTTTCTTTTCAAAGCACATTCATGACATATAATTATGTCATGACTAACGATTTCCTTAATAAAGTATATATGTAACTTAATTTATCAAGTCTCATTAATTGAATTAGGAACCGGATTTCCTAATTCTAATTTCATACTTTATTCAAGGAATTGTTTTGGGAAACAATTTCCTAAATTGTCATAATCAATTTCGGAAATAATATGTTTAAGACTTTGATTTCTCTAAATCAAATCTTATTAAATTAAGAGGCAATTCCCTTAATTCAACCACATATTATTTTCATGAAAATCTCTTTTAAGAAAGCTCTATAGGAAACCATTTTCCTAATTAATTTTGGAGAGAACAATATGTAAGAGCATCATCTCTTAAATCATATTTTATTCATGGGTTTAATTAATTACAACAAATTATTTTCTAAGGGTGGCTCCCTGAGGCTCAGATACCCAAAGAAAAGAAATTTGTCGTAAATTCAATTTGGTCCGCTTCTGAAGCGCAACCAAATTGAACATGACAATTTCATTCGAAATTGGGAAATTAAATTACAACAACTAACTTTAAATTGGACGGCTCCCCGTGGCTCAATCCAAAATAAAGAATTTTGTTGATAATTTAAAACCAATTTGAATTTAATTGTCAATTAATTATCCATAAATTTGTCTAGACTTTCTTGAAAGAAAGTGCCCAAAATTGCGAGATTTCATAATAGGTTTTCAGAATATTTGTAAGTTTCTGGTACAAAGAAAACTTATATATTTCCAAAATTGGAAAATTTTCAAAATAGGAAATTTCCAAAATTGAAAAGTTTCCAACGATGGGAAGTTTTCACAATTATCATAAAATATCAGAAACTAGGATATTTCAAACGTTTGCGAAATTTCATGACGATTTCCAAACTTTGAAATTCCTAAATCTAAAATTTATAATAATTGGAAAATTTTCATAATTGAAAATTTTTCCAAAATTGAGATTATGACAATGTTTTCCGCAAAACAATTATATGATTATGTCGAACACTAACCGGCTCTGATACCACTGTTGGGACCGGGTGCATGTTGACAAGGATACGGGTTCGTAAATTTTAAAATATTTACGTGCAGCGGAAGAATTAGCATAAATAATTTCTCAAATTATTTTTAACCACGTATCTAGCATGCAACCTTATGGTGTGTGGACATGATCATAAAATAAAATTTTGCAGAAAGTAAACTAATTTACTCGTTACCTCACGTAACTCGAAGTAAGGGACGAGATCCAACCGTAGCGTCCCTTGGAAGCTCCACCTCTATTCGCGTCCACGCCGAGTTCTCTTCGGGATGACTTCGCAAAGCCACGAGTTTTGTGCCGACGAGAACTACTAGATTCTCCAAAGGCACAACTAGAATAACAAGAGAGAAAAGATGGAAACTAACCACCAAGTAATAGAATCAAAATTCCGGGAAAGGAAGGAAGGAGTCGCGATCCGCTTCTTCTTCTTCGGCACCTTCTTGGTGGATGAAGCTCTCGGCCACCCTTGGGATGTGCGCCGGCCCTAGGGGAGGAGAGAGAGCCGACCCTATAGAGAGAGAGGGGCGTCGGCCCTAGAGAGAGAGAGAGTTAGAGAGAGAGAGGGAGCTACTAATCTCTTAATTAATTGATTGGAATTCAAGGCTTGCCTTTGGTTCCTTTATATAGTAGCCTCTCCCTTGCCAAGTCTCCCCTTTAACGGAATTAACGGAATAAATTTTCATAAGAAATTTATCTTATAAATTTTCTTATGAATTATTCCGTTATGCCTAGTTTTATTATAACTAACATTATAATAAAATAAATACATCTCTCTTTTTAATTATGGAATAAAATTTACAAGAAATTTATAAATTTTTCTTATCATGGAAAAATCAATTCATAATTGATTTTATAAAATTAAAATAAACCGATCCATGGTTCATTTTAATTTCCATAAAAAAGAATAAATTTCTACAAATTTCTTTATATAAATTTTTTTATATAAATCTCTTTATATAAATTTCTTTATATAGATTTATTTATCCATAATTTTATAAAACAAATCGTGCTTGATTTATTTTATAAAATAAACCAAATTGGTTTTCTCTCCTTGTAGTGGCCGGCCAAACCAAAGAGGGTGGGCACCCTCTTTGGCCGGCCATCCCAAGCCAAACCCTCGCGAATTAAACTCATTTAATTCGCCCAATAAGCCTTCAAAAGACTTAGTCATTTTAAGCTTCCGTTGCACTTCTGATTAATTCAGATTCGACTTATTTCTCTTGATCGGAAAATTCAATTTTCAACTCGTTTTAAATCCCTCAGATTACTCGTAGTGCGTGTGACTAAATAGGCTTTCGATTTATGTTGGCCGTCTATAATTAACCAATTATAGAACGATCATGAGTGGTACCTAGTAGTACATCATGATCCCCAATTAATCGAAAGATCAACGGTTGACCTCAGATATAATTCTGAAACCCTTCAGCAGCTCTAATGAATCGTGCCTCATTCCCTTCACCATCTTATACCCACTTGGTTCAGGACACAGTCTATGTGTGTCAGTCCCCACTAGGCTGACTACGTCACACCTAGCCCAAGTAATATCTTTCTCGTCCAATGGATTCTAATTACTCTCATGTTTCCTAGAGATTCATACTCGGAACATGTTATGCTCTGGCCAGAGACTTCGAGTAACAATCCGACGATAGGCCTTGGGTATACATCTCCTCGCAAGGAGTGGTGAATCCTTTGTAGGCTGTTCAAACATCTTCGAGCACTTCGGCTTATACCCAACCATCCTGGGTCCACACCTCCTTAAAGATGCTTGCTTAAGATGTTAAAGTATAAGTCTCCGTGACCAAGATGACTTGAACACCGCAAGTCAAAGGAATATCGCACTTAAGCTGCAGTAAGAACTTCATTGACATATCTACATGTAGATTCCCATATGAAGCTTACAGCCAGTCACTCCAATGAACTAATTCCCTTAACTAGTATCCATGTTTATCTCCGGACATCCCAATGTCACCAGCCAGTGAGAATCAGGTGATTAGAGAATAACCCATGCTAGTCTCAACAGAATTGATAGTGTCCGTATTTATCAATTCATCGACTAGGGACAATTTCAATACTTCACAATTGCACATGTAGAGATAATCACTAGTTGTGAATTCATCACAAATTCTCTCATGCTGTGAATTGTATTGCGGACATTTAGTAAGTGAGTTTAAGATCCCAATCAAATACATAAACATGTATACTCAAATAGTGAATTTTCATTTATTAAAATAAATGTTTTCAATCATAAGGCGATTGCCTTAGGACACTTCTCTCATATCACTAACAGTTTTTAGTGGCGAAACATGGTACTTTGGGATTCACCTCAAATGTGAAAGCTGAACTTTTTGTAATCTTAATTGGGCTGGAATTATGTATAGCTAATAATTTCCTTCCGATTTGGCTTGAATTAGATTCCTTGGTGGCTCTAAGGTTAATTCAATCTTTTTCAGTTTGTTGGGAGTATAGGAAGATAGTTCTTAAAATCAGAATGATGGTGATGAAACATCAAGTAACTTATTCACATGTATACAGGGAAGCAAATGCGGCTACAGATTACATAGCTAATCAAGCCTTCAAGTTGCAAGGGGAGAAAGTGTTATTTAAGCAAGACATAAACAATACTTTATATGGCATATGCAAGATTGATAGGATGGGTCTTCCTTACGTCAGGATGGACCGAAAAATCCTTTAACAAGGTAAAATAATAGAGGGGAATCATCTTGTGGTAAGACTCTGAGCACGGAATAGAATACTTTTGGGGTGAATGCCTATGGACCGTGGTTGATTTCTGAGATGTATCATTTAGATGGAGCTGTCTAACTGGAGGAAGATTAGAAAACAACCAGAAAGTGGTTGTTTGATGATGGACTCTCTAGTTTTTATAGCCAGAATAAACTTGCTTATTGTTACGGGATTTCTGTTGGTTTGATGAGATGGGCTTCTAATCTATTAGGCAGTATCAGAAATACAAACTGTTGGTTTTCTGTGATGTTGGAAACTGAAGGATGGTAGGTTTTCATATGGCTTTATATGTTTACTAGATACAGGGCTGCGTGCCAAATTGAAGGGTCTCCCCCATTTTCTATTTGTCTTCAAACTTGTTTATTGATACGGATTAGTGTGAAGGGGCTCTTTACTTCTATACATTTAACAGAATCACAAACTGTTCAGTCTAAGGCTGAATGTCTATGGATTGTGGTTGTTTTCTGATCTGTATCATTCAGACGGAGTTGTTGGACTTTCTAGTTTTTATAGCCTGGATAAACTTGCGTATTGTTACGGGATTTCTGTTGGTTTGGTGAGACGGGCTTCTGGTCTATTATACAGTATTATTCAGTCACCTGGTGTGGTTTTCTGTGATGTTGGAAACTGAAGGATGGCAGGTTTTCAGTTGGTTTTTATGTTTAACTGGATATATGGCTAAGTGCCAAAATTGAAGGGTCTTCCCTAGTATCTATTTGTCTTCAAACTTGTTTATTGATACGGGTTGGTGTGAAGGGGCTCTTTAGTTCTATACATTTAACAGAATCACAAAACTGTTCAGTCAAAATCTGGGAAACTTAATTTCAGATATGCAATATCTGATGCTAGCCTAAGGCAGGATTAAAAGGAAGTCTTAAAGAGCATTGTCTTAACAGAGATTTGAGGACGATGAGGAACTGAAACTCATCTGATATGGAAATATTGATAGGCATATACTGTTTTGCAAAATACTGATATACAAATACTAATATGATCGGCTGAAGCTTGGCTGTTCATCTAAATGATTGGCTGCTCTTATTTTTGAAATACTGATATGCAAATGCTGAGATGAATCTTGTGCCAAATTCTGATATGTAACATCCATACTAGCAATACTGATGCCAAATAATGTTATGAATCTGTGTATGTGTCAAATACTGATATGCATCATTTGATATGCAACTCTGGTTTTAGCAGAGAATTGAGGTCTCTGAGGTGATATTGTGACATAGTGGTAATTCGTAAAAATCCCCTTGGTGATTTGTGATATGCGTATGCTGTTTCAAAAGGTGGTTGGTAGATTGTGTGGAACTCATCAAGTGAACAGAACTTTACTGGCTCATAAATTTCAAAGGTTATGAATATACTAAGGTGGAATATTATTGTTGGGGATATAATCAATAAAGGATGGTTGTTTTTATTTCCAGCCAATCTTTTGTTTTTATTTCAAACTGTAAATCATATTGTTTTTCTGTAATCTATATTAGAAGGTCAGGTTTGGCCCCCCTTCTAATATGGTTTTTCCTTCTTCTTGGAATAAGATTTTTCGTTCATTTGAAAAAAAAAAGAAAAAAAGTACCACCTGATATGAGAAATCATAAAGCGAGGAGAAGTGACTGTCGCCAAGATTGCATCAGAGGACAACCTGGTAGATCCTTTCACTAAAGCTCTTCCAGCTAGAGCTTTTGACTGGCATGTGGAGGATATGGGAGTCAGATGTATGGCAGTGGGAGTACAGCAGTGTCTTTAAGTAGAAAGAACGAACACAGAAAAGAACTCAGAGTGCACACAAATTTTACATGGTTCCCAACCCCCCAAGGTCAGTACATCCAAGGCCTAAGTACGGATGTGTATACTTAAAGACATGACTTTTATATTTGAACATCTTTATTATGAAAAGAGAATCACAACTACACTAAGTGCCTGTTTACATTAGTACATGCATGAAGTCCAATACTATCCATTATAGATAACATGGTGTGTGCTGACACACGGAAGATCGTGTTATCAGATCCCTGCCTAGTATAAGTAGAGGCTCACAACCGAGATGGAATTGAGCAACCCATTGAAATGGTTGTAGTGTAATTAGGTGTGGTTGGTCTTCACCTTAGAATTACACTAGTATGCTATGAGTACATTGAGCATGACCAAAACCCGAGATTATCCAATTTATACTGACATAATAATTGGATAGGACCTCAGTTTATATTATGGAGTACGATCCCTTAATCCCGAAATAATAACGAGCTTATATTATTAATTATTATTTCTTTAATTTATCAATAGGCGAGATCTATTCTGTTAGATCGATAGACCCGGTAAGTTGGGAGATAATATTAATAATATGATGTGTCATTGATTATTGACGGAATCCATGTCCTGGTGAGTCGGGATGATGATGCCCCCTTAATGAGCTCAAAAGGTTCATCGTGCTAAACCCTGCAGGTGGATTTGATCCGACACGATGATAAGGTTGAGTGGTACTAATCAAAGATCCAGAAGTTAATTATTTAATTTGTCAGTAATTTAATTAATTAATGGATATTCGAGATCATAAACACGAGGGGATGGGCAACTCGAAATATGTGGAGCCCATATTAAAATATTGGGGTTGGTGAGGAAGTACAATGGGATCCTTTAGTGGAATGGATCACCATTAATGGATCGGGTTTGGATCCATTAGCGGGCCAAAAACCAACTCCTCCTCATGGTCCCTATCTTAGCCCAATAAATATCCCATAAGAGTCATGATACAAGGCCGGTTATTTAAGGAATTATTCTCTGATTAATTGAGGGAATAATCTTTGGTTATTTAAGGAATTAATCTCTGATTAATTGAGGGAATAATCTTTGATTATTTAAGGAATTAATCTCTGATTAATTAAGGAATTACTCCCTATAAATATTAGGATCAATCACACAACAACTCAAGGTTTTCTCTTCTCTCCCTCACCTTCTCTCACCTAGGGTAGCCGGCGAGCCCAAGGAAGAAAGCTCCCTTTCTTCCTTGTTTTTCTCTCTTTTCTCTTGGTTGTCGGCACAAGGAAGAAGGGAGTTCTTCCCTTCTCTTGGCCGGGTCGATCAAGAGGAGGCAAGGAGAGGCGGCGGTTGGTCGGAGGTGCCCTAGGAGGTGGCGGCGCAAGGCAAAGGCCGACGGCGGTGCAAGGTTGAAGGGAGGAGAGGAGTTCGGTCGGTTGAGTGGGAAAGGAAGGTTCTTCTTCCTTTCTTATTCTTCTCCATCATATCCTTTGAGCTACCCTTGTGGTTGGCGGACTTGGCAGCCAAGAGAGGTTGGCAGCACAAGGTGAGGAGGAGAGCAAGCCGGCGGCTCCAAAACCCTAGTGATAGGGTTTTTGGGTTGGCTTGGAGAAGGGATTGATTGAGAGCCTTGGGTGATCTTGGCTCACGGTAGTTCGTCGCCCACACGATGTCCGCGAAGGGAGGGATATAAGGTAGAAGACCACGAGGTGATTGGAAAGGTATATCATTCCCCATGCTCCTTTGTATTTCCTTATGTCAATTTTGTGCCTTGATTATATATCTCGTCATTTTATGTTTAATAATTTATTATTTTGATTCCAAATCTTGATGAATAAATTATTAACTGGATCCTGACCATAAACACAAAAGCTGGCAATCAACTCGTCACTTTTTCCATAGTCAAACGGTCGAGCAAATTACAAGGCCAATTTTGGTAATTAGCTATGATGTAATTTGGATCGTTCGATATGGCACGAGACGGTCGATGGGAGATGGGTCTCCACTTGGATTAATTTTTTAATCCGTAGACATGGAGAGGTCTCTCAGGTTGACTATATATTTGCTAGGGAAACCCGCCAAGCCATACCCAACACACCTGTCCACTAATGGTCTCCTTTCCGGACCTTCCGGAGGTGGAGAAACCCGTCTTACAGTGCACAAATTACAATCAAAAGATAGATAAAAATAATTGCAGAATATAAATTCAAACCAAAAAGAAAGAGTTGAAGACTCGGCCGATCCGTATCTCCGAAGTGTCGTATACTTCCTCCCAGAGCCTCCTTGGTCGCAGATCTTCGCCGTTAGCGCTTTATCATCACTTCAAAGACTCAGAATGATCTTGGAAGTTGTTATCTGAGCGAGGGGTCAAGGCACCTTTTATAGACTTCATTGGGGCACCTGTGTTGAAGGGGGTGCCTCATATAGCTTGGTCAAGACTTATCTCCACGCCGAACTCGCAGCAGCCGATAAGGCTTTTGACCAAGGCGCGCCCTAGACATACAGGGCACCTCATTGAAAACACGTACCTCCTTCAATGAGGCGCCTGGTGTAGGACCGGTGCCATCGATAGAGGGGGGTGAATATCGACCGTGGAAATCTTCGCGAGAACTTTGTTCTTAAAACTACTCAGATCGTTAGTGCAGCGGAAAATAAAAACAAAAAGAACACAGGTACACAGCGGATTTTTACTTGGTTCCCGACCCCCCAGGGTCAGTACATCCAAGGCCTATGCACGGGAACGCCCGTCCACTATTGGTCTCCTTCCTGGACTTTTCGGAGGCGGAGAAACCCGACTTACAGTGCAGATTACAATCAAAAAGATATTGAAAGTTAAAGTACGGAACAAGTAAAAGCAAACCGAACACGAATATGAAACTCGGCCGATCTGGACCTCCGAAGTGTCGCGCACTTCCTCCTGGAGCCTCCCGGTCGTAGAGCCTCGTCTTTAGCATGTTGTCGACGGTCAGAATGATCAGAACAGTACTTGGAAGTCGTGTATAAAGCAGAGGGGTCGAAGCCCCTTATATAGGCCTCCTGGGGGCGCCCTGGACGCTGGGGGCGCCCCGGAAGACTCGGTCAAACCTTATCCTTGCGCCTACCTCGCCGCGGGTGATAAGATCATTGACCAGGGCACCCCGGACGCTTCGGGCGCCCCCGTGAGGGCTTATCCTGTGTTCTGGTATCGAAACAGCAAAACAGCTACGAATCCGGGCGCCCCGGACGCTCCGGGCGCCCCGGTTGACACCTGTTTTGCCTGCTTCATGTTTAGTGCCTTGTTAGTACTGTCTGGGGGCGCCCCCACTGTTGGGGGCACCCTGGTTGCATGGGGGTGCCCCCAACACTGGGGGCGCCCTGGTTAGGGCCTCCAGCAAGCTGCTACATCTTCCAATCTTGGTACCTACAAGATATACAACCACAAAGCATAGATACATATAATAGTGGTCTTAAGGACTTGGTTCGGACTTCGAATTTGCACGAAACCCTAGGTCGAACCGGCACGAGTTCCTATCCCTGAGAACTCGCCCTTCACCTACTCCTTTCAGGAGATGGTTGCCACCCAGCCCTTTGGGTGGACTTTTGCTTAGCTTCCGATACCTCCGGACCTCGAGACGCCCAAACCCTGACCCGTCTCTACTCCTATCCTTAGTCATCGCTCAGCTAAGTTGCTCAGTCCCTCGGACCAAGACTTCATTCCCCAGCAGTCCTTCGCCAGGTGCCTAGCAGCCCTTCGCTAGGTCTTCTATGCCTAGCAGCCCTTCGCTAGGTGCCTAGCAGCCCTTCGCTAGGTCTTAAGGTTTTGATACCTAGCAGCCCTTCGCTAGGTCTTAAGGTTTCGATACCTAGCAGCCCTTCGCTAGGTGCCTAGCAGCCCTTCGCTAGGTCTTAAGGTTTTGATACCTAGCAGCCCTTCGCTAGGTCTTAAGGTTTCGATACCTAGCAGCCCTTCGCTTGGTGCCCAGCATCCCTTCGCTGGGACTTAGGGTTTCGATGCCTAGATTAACTAGGACTTTTCTTCAGCTTTGTTTACATCTCCTTTGTTCCCCTTTGTCTGTTCAATGTATCACTGATTTAAGTGTATTGTCAAACATTAAAACACTTAAAAAAGAATATCATTGATGCAACTTGCACCAACACCTGGTTCCATTAGGGCGCCTTGGTTGATGGGGGCGCCCTGGAGCCTATTTTCCAACCTGCTTTGTCTTCACTTTTAGGTACCTGCAAGATACATAAATACAAGGCAAACACATATACAATCTTAGCCTTAACGAAATGGTTCTAACTTTGGATTTTCGCGAAACCCTAGGTCGAACCAACGCCTAAGTTCCCACCCCCAAAAATGCGCATTCAACCTACTCCTCTCAAGAGATGGTTGCCACGCAGTCCATTCAGGTGGACTTTTGCTTAGCCTTCGATACTCTCGAATCTTAAGACGTCTAACTCTCGACCCATCTCTAGTCCTTAGTCATCGCTCAGGTAAGTTGCTCAATCCCTCGGACCAAGACTTCGTGCCCAAACCCTAGGTCCAGGACTTCGGTGCGCAACCCTCGACCAAGACTTAGTGACCAAATTCCTCGAACCAGGTCTTCGTGCCCAACCCTCGATCAGGTCTTAGGTGCCCAGCCCTCGGCCAAGACTTAGTGCCCCATTCCACGAACCAAGACTTAGTGCCCAGCTTCACACACCAGGTCTTAGTGGCCAGCTTCACTCAACAGATCTTAGTGCCCAATTCTTAGAACCAGGACTTAGTGCCTAGGTTAACTAGGACATTTCTTCACTTGGTTACTCGTCTCTTGACTCACCCTTCCCTTGTTCAATGTATCACTGACTTAAGCATATAGTCAAACATTGAAACACTTAGAGGAGGACATCACTGATGCATCTTGCACCAACTGTCTTGACCATAGAATTACACTAGTGTGCTTTGTGTACATTGAGCAGGACCAAAACTAGAGGTCATCCAATTTGTACTTGTTGGATCTAGGATGGCTAGAGAGGGGGTGTGAATAGCCACCCACTTAAAACTTGGCTTCTATTTATTCTTTCTGCACTTAGGTTAGCAGCGGAATCAAAGAAATAGAACAAAAAGCAAACTGAAAGAGAGCAAACCAGACGCTAATAGAAGAATTTATAAGGTTCGGGGATAACTTACCCCTACTCCTTGGCGTGCCCATGAGATAGGCGATCCCTTGATCGTCGGCAGATCAAGCCCCGAAACTCCGGATAAGAAAAACTCCTTCTCGGTGGAGTAACCTCTCCACAGATCTCAGAAATGAATCAGGTTGAGTACAGGAGACCATGAGAAGGTAGCATAACAATTGTACCAAAAAGCTTCAAGGAAGAAGAAACACTACAGAGAGAGCACAACAACAACACAGCCAAAACCCACAGCAAAGCCCTTGCTTCGTTTTCTGTTCGTTGTTGTCTCCTCTACTTCGCCAGCTTCCGCTTAACCTTCCTTCTCCTCATCACCAGGCTTCGTCAGCCACTGACCCACGGCTTCGTCACCCACTGACCCACTGACCTCCTCTGAGCTCTCAGTCCACTGAAGACCTCTTCAGCTAAGCCTCAGGTCAGTCGCCAACTACGCCTGAAGTTGTTGAAACCTGCAAACAGATAACAAACAAACCTGCCATAGCGAAAGTCGCCATTGACCCTCCTTCTTGGCATGTATCGTCTCTGTATCATCTGCACACTCAACAGACTGATTAGCGAAGCAAATCAACCATATCAGAAAGAAATCAGTGGGAGATCAGAAGCAATCAGATATCCAATAGTAATTCAAATTAAAGTTCTAAGGTGTTGATCGGTCACCCAGACCAATCAGGCAACCTCATGACCGATCAAACTCGATTCTGATCTATCAGTGAATTTCTGATCGGTCTCATTGACCGATCAAAGAGAGTGGATCGATCACTAGACCGATCCTCAAATCTACTATGAATTCCAGATGATTTCCAGCAAGACACTGATCGGTCTCACTGACCGATCAGCATGTGGCTGGAATTTCTAGCCACAACCAACACAACAACCTGATCGGTCAAGATGACTGATCAGGCTAGTGTTAGATGTGTATACTAAAAGACATTGCTCTCTTTATACATGAAATCATCTAAATTTTGAAAAAAGAATCACAACTACACTAGGTGCCTGTTTATATTAGTACATGCATGAAGTCCAATTACTTTGTATTGAAGATAACATGGTGTGTGGTGTCACATGAAAGATCATGTTATCAGTTCCTTACAGTATAAATAGAGACCCACAACCGAGATGGAATTGGACAACCCATCGGGATGGTTGTAGTGTAATTAGGTGTGGTTGGTCTTAACCATAGAATTACACTAGTGTGCTTTGAGTACATTGGGAAGGACTGAAACCTGAGGTTTTCCAATTTGTACTGACTCAATAATTGGATAGGACCTTAGTTTATATTATAGAGTACGATCCCTTAATCCCAAAATAATATCGGGCATATATTATTAATTATTATTTCTTTGATTTACCAATGGGTGAGATCTATTCCGTTAGATCGATAGGCTCGGTAAGTTGGGAGATCATATTAATAATATGCTGTGCCGATGATTATTGACGAAATCCGTGTCCTGGTGAGTCAGGATGATGACTCAAAAGGTTCATTGTGCTAAACCCTGCAGGTGGATTTGATACGGCACGATGATAAGGTTGAGAGGTACTAGTCAAGGACTCAGAGGTTAATTAATTTAAATCGTCAGTAATTTAATTAATTAACGGGAATTCGAGATCTTAAACATGGGGGATGGACGACTCATAATAACTGGAGCCCATATGTAAATATGGGGGTTGGTGAGGTAATTCAATGGGGTCCTTTAGTGGAATGGATCCTCATTAATGGATCGTGTCCTTTAGCAGGCCAAGATCCAACTCCTCCTCATGGTCCGTACCATAGCCCTATATAAACCCCATGGTGGAATGGAACCAAAGGTTAATCGATGCGGTGGATGAATCTAAGAAACCCTAAGGTTTTCTCTCCTCCTCTCTTCCCCTCTCTCTCTCTCTCTCGGTGCGCTGAAGGCCCATGAGGCAATTGTTGCCCCTGTTGCCGTGCGGCAATAGCCATGAGGCAACAGCAACAGCCGGTTGCCTCTGTTTCCTCTGTTGCCGTGCGACAACAGCCATGAGGCTTGCCATGTGGAAATTGCCGTGAGGGAATTGGGCAAGGCAATATAATTGCCGTGAGTCTTCCTTGAGGAGCGGAGATAGCAAGTTGCCTCAGCAACTTGTTTGGAGCGTCAGCGAGTTGCCTCGTGCTTGGGGCATGGCAACTTTCTTTGAGTTGCTTAGAAGAACACAAGCTGGAGTTATGGAGTTGCTCAGAACACAAGTTGCTTGTGCAACTTGGACTTGCTCAGATCACAAGTGCTCCAAGATACTTCTTGTTCAGGCGCTGGCAGTGGAGGATAAAATCAATTGGGTTTGTGTTTGGATTATCTCCTAGGAGCGACCGGCGGCATCCCTTTGGTTGGGAATTGGTTGGCGCAAGGAGAAGGGATCGACTTGGTGAGCACGGGTCTTGGCAGATCGTCGCCCACACAATGTCCAAGAGGGGAGGGTCATACTGCTAGAAACATAAAAATGATATTTACAATGAAATAGAAGTGCATGAAAGATAAAAACTCCCCTTTAAGTTGGGTAGAGAGCTCGGAGCATCCATCTAAGTAGTGGGGTGGTTTGGTTGGTCGAGAGAGCTATCCTCACGTGGTCAATATCATAGTGCATTGCTCTCTCCCTCATCAACTTCGCATAAGTATGTCCCGGTGGTCGGAGACGATTAAGGTGCAAAATCCACTCTCGGGGTGAATTGCCACAAGTCAAAGTAAACTAAACTCCTCCCACTATATGCTCTTTGGAAGTCCTTCCGGGAGGTTGGAGGCTATTTAGTTGGAGCACCAACTCAAGAAGTCTACGGCACCCTGTAAAACCATGAAAATAAAATACCTCCCGCACGCATGCAGAGTAAGAAAGAAATGAAATACAAACAATCTCTACATAGAATGTATCAAGAAATGCATCACATCCAATAAAATCAACCTTAGGTACCGCTATGAATTTTTTCAAAGAATTAGGAAAAATACTTACCTTGTCGTGCTGAAAAATACTTGAAGATTCTATAAGAGTAGAGATATCTATGGCCTCCTCCTGGTCAGGTAAAGGCTCCACCTCAGGTTCAGGTTCTGGTGGACATACAACTAAAAGAGGTGATTCTTGGGTCCTTGCTCCCACCATGCAAGTCCCTACACATTCTGGCAAATAAGCATACTCTAAATGTTCTGGCAATGGTTTCAACTCTAACTGTGACTGCTCAGTAGGTATGGGTGGTCCCTGGGGCTCAGTGCAATCCCCTACACTCTCAAACCGATCCTCTTAATCTCCTGATATATTAATCAATATAGGTGATCCCTGGGGCTCAGTACAATCCCCTACACCTATAGAATCATTTCCAACTGAAAGCGAATTTGAAACAATCTTCAAATCAGCCTCCTCCTGGTCAGGTAATGCATCCTCAGCTTCCTCTGAACTAGAATATCCTCTCTGAAAATCAAGTGAAACTCTATCTGCAAATAACTCTGCCTCAACAACCTCATCTAAAATACCCATGCTAATGATAGAAGGATCCTCTCTGGGGTGCCGTGGGAAGGGTAAAGGGACCCTTGGTTCCTCCACTTGAGCTGAAATTTCTGGAAATGAGTCTTGAGCAGGGATTTCGGTAGGTATAGTTGCTCTAGGTACCCTAATTTTACTGATTTCTTCTTCTTCTTCCATCAAAATTGCAAGATCAATTGAAGAAGAACTTAGGCTTGAACTAGGGTCACTTTCAATTGATGTAGAAGTCATTTCGGGGTTGTTCTGAGATGGAAAATAAGTTGCTAAAAAATTTTAGAAAAATTAGCCCTTGGAGTGTTTAGACTTGAAACAACTTCCCCACTCCTCAAAGTTATCGCACAATCATTCCCCTTAGGATTAGGAGTAGCTTGAGAAGGTAATTGGCTCGATCCCTAGACCTGCATTTGATTCATTCCACTAGCTAGTTGTTCTATGTGTCTTTCAATGTCTTGAAGAGTGGAATCATTCTTTTGTTATCCTTGTTGTAGTAAAATTTGTTGTTGTTGAAGAATTTGTTGCATAATCACCTCAAGCATTTGTTATTGTTGATCAAACCCACTAGAATCCTCAATGTCTTCTTGATTGGTATGGAACTCTTGTTAGTCTTGAAATGTAGCATTAGGTTGCTGGAAATTATAAGTAGGTTGTGAATTCTGAAAATGAAGTTGTTGGGGCTGATCAAATGAGCAACTGGGTTGTTGAAATTGCTAAAAATTGGTTTGATAACAAGGGTGATGTTGATGGAAATTATTGCTCTGAAAATTCTGATTTTGAAACAGAAAATTCTGCTGGTATGGTTGAAACTGAAAATTCTGATTGTATGGTTGGAATCTTGCTGTGAAGGTTGAAACCTTGCTGGAAATTCTGTAATTGTTGAAACCCTTGCTGAAATTGTTGGAATTGTGGCTGAAATTGTTGGTCTACTTGCTGAAAATGTTGATAAGGCTGCTGGAATGGTTGAAAATTCTGCTGAAAATTATGAGAGAGCTGTGAGGGTTGTTGAAAATCTTGATAAACTTGCTGGTTTTGATGACATGGTTGTTGAAGAAGTGGTTGCTGAAATTTCTGGAAATTTTGTTGAAAATTCTGAAAATACTGATGTTCTGCCATAGGACTGCTTCAATGAGTAGAAAAATTTTCAATAGCTTCTAAAACTCTTCCTTGATCTTTTTCTGGCTCTGAATGTTCTCTCAATCTCAAAATCAAATTCTCCAATGTCACCACATGCAGTCCTGGCCATAAACAAACAAAAATGGCAGCAAATGTATACAAAAAGATAAAGCAAATGAAATAAACTCAAAGAATATGAAAATAAGCACAAGCTTAAATTAAACAAACTCAACTAGTGTTTCCCCAGCAACGACACCAAAAATTTGATGACTGCCCAATAACAAGTGTCATGAATGAGTCTCAAATTTAGATATTTATAAATTGAAAACCCTTAGCACACAAAATTGAAATGTAGTATAGGGGCCTCAAGTCGTATTTTTCCAAGGACTAGTTGTGAATGTTTAACTCAAGCTTGAATATGTCGTTTGATATTTTGGGTTTTCAAATATGATGGGAGTTTGTTTTGCAAGAAAGGATGAAAATTCAATATGAAACAACATTGAATGAACTCAACTAAAGCATGGAACGAATTAGGAAATTGTAAGAACTACACTTAACCTATTTGACAACTGAGCAATTAAATCCAAACGATGGAATTAAAATTTAAGAACTAATTGCAGAGAACTAATTGCAGGAATTGAAAGCTATAGCAAAACAATGCTTAAGAACTTAACTTGAAGTGTAGTTGGAACAAGCTAGAGCAATTTGAAGAAATAAATGCTTGGTACCAAAATTATCCTAAATTAAACATCAAATCAATTCATTGTCAAGACTTCCCTTTGCCGTCACACAAAAGTCCAGCTAGGAACCCCCTAGCTCGAAAACCAATGAAGAAAACCTCCTTTGTTCAGTTTGCTGTGAATTGATATCCCTGATCGGTCACGGGACCGATCAGGACCTCTGCTGATCGGACTGGAGACCGGTCGTGATATCTCTGTCCGATCACCAACACCAATCAGTGGCTAAAATCTCCCACGATCTCCTCCTTTCTCGATTAGCTGGATGACGATAGAGCTCAGAGACTCTCAGTAGCCTTCAGAGAACCCCTCCAAATGCTCTGATTGCTCCGCTTGATGAAGTTAGTAGCGATCAAACGGACTCGACAGTGGGAACAGAACTCCAGCAAAACCCTCTCCCGAGCCCTTTCAGAGAAGAAATTGTTGCAAACTAAACTGGAAATCTACCTCGATGATCTGAAATCTTGAAAACAGACGTGGATTTGATGTGGCCGCGCGGATCGGAGAAGAAACTGATGCGAAAACGATGAGCAAATGATGAACAGAGAAGAAACTTGCGACTCTCGACCTCTGCTACACGCGATGACCTGAGTGTAACGCCCGCTTTTTTTTTTCCTAAAGCGGCGTTACGCTAACGTACTTAGGGGCATGTGAACATCGTAAGGTAGCGGAATACTTAAATTTTACATATACATGCACCTATCTATCCTTCCTAACATAGTGACATGGAACTTAGCATAGTAACATCATACTTAGCATCATAGCATACTTAACATCATATCATACTGAACATCATGTCATAAAGTCACCTAAGTCATTCCGTAAGCACATAAGTAGCAAACGTAAAGTTTTAGCATAAGACTTGTAAATGTATCTCTTCCTTGGCCAAGTCACTACCACACACATATTCTTGTCCCTCCTGCTGCTTCCCCCTATTGTCCTCTTGCTTGATCTACGGTACAAGGAAATAAGACTATAAGCACATAGGCTTAGTAAGACTCTTTCCTACTCACTAAAACCATTCGTCACTTAAACATAAGCACACAAAACATTAACATAACTTGGTGCTTGGCATGAATCATAAGCATAAGACTTCAACCATTCTTAACAATATCTACGCATGGCATACATATAAACATAAAAGCATAATTAACATGGCATGATACATGGCCTACATATAAACATAAAAGCATAATTAACATGGCATGATACATGGCATACATATGAACACAAAAGCATAATTAGCATGGCATGATACATGGCATACATATAAACATAAAAGCATAATTAACATGACATGATACATGGCATACATATGAACACAAAAGCATAATTAGCATGGCATGATACATGGCATACATATAAACATAAAAGCATAATTATCATTATTATCTTGGCATAATGCATAGCATGAATGAATGCATGAGTCAAATGCATGTACATAAGGATGCTTACTTTTAAAACCATACTTTTAATTACTTAAACATAATCATAACATCATTGGGGTCCCCGGCTTGTACCACACATCATAAGCGCGCATCCCTAAGTAGATACGAGGTAGCGAGCCCCAACCTACTAGGGTAAGGACAGCATAGTCGGTAGTCCCAGAACTGGGGCGTTCTTAAGGTGTCCATCCCTGTTGCACAGCTTCGGTAGTGCCAGAACCGTGGACAGCATAGTCGGTAGTCCAGAACCGGGGCGTTCTTAAGGTGCCCATCCCTTGGACCCATACTTCGGTCCGGTACAAGCCCATTCATAAGGTAAAATACTTTACATGCTTCATCATTCGTAAAACATAGCATACATCTTCATTCATAAAACATGGCATGTGTAACGACCCGGCCCGTCTACCGGCCCATTTACCGGTCCTCACGACCGTCGTACTGTCGTACCGTCGACCATCGACCGTGCCGTCATTCATAAACATAACATGCTTACATAAAACATCATTCTTGTTCTTGGTACTTGCATAATCATAGTACATAAGGTAAGCATTGCGTTGTATTCATAGATCATGACATATTCACCTAAACCATCCTTCAAATTCATAGAGCTTGCATGATCATGACACATAAGATAAACATTGCATTATATCCATAAAACATGCCATAATTACATAGACCATTCTCCTAATTCATCTACTTGCATGATCATGATACATAAGGTAAGCCTTGCATTACGTTCATAAAACATGGCATATTCACATAAAACATTCTCCTAATTCATCTAACTTGCATGATCATGATACATAAAATAACCATGGCATCTAACATAATCATATCAAACATGAACTATAACGCCTAAGGTTAGGGTTAAAGATAACATAATTTCTACCACATGCTTGAACCTATATATCATAATAAGCCATAAACCATCATTCTTGAAACCCTAACTCCACCTAAACCCCATTTACATGGCCTGGCCGAAACTTGTAAGGAAAGGGTTCAACCATTCAAATGACATGTAAGGTAGCATAAGGTAAATACAAGACCATACATTACTTATAAGTCATAGGAAGCTATTAGGGCTCATGTTTTAGGGTTAACCCTAACTCCTAGCCCTTCTTCCTAGGGTTGGCCGAAACCCACATGGACCATGGGTCCATGGAAAATTTATAAAAATTCCAATTAAACATCTAACACCACCCATGTCATACCATAGGAGCCATTGGAACCCATACTTGCCACAAACCGTAACTCCTTGCCCTATTACCCATCTTGGCCGAAACTTGTAGGTCCTCTAGACCATGTGAAAATTCACATAAAACATCCTCAACCTCCCTTGTATCCTTAGGGTATACAAGACATACACTTGGAGGGTTAAATCCATCCCTTGCCATGGACTCCTTATCATGGTCCCAAGCCCTAGAAGGTCTTAGGGTATTCCAAAAATTCCTAAAAAATTATACTTATTCTCTAAACATCATGAAAACACTTTAAAAAGCATGATTTAGATTTTTAACATCATCATGGACCCAAAACCCATGGTGGCCGAATACTTTAGGGTCCCAAAACATGGTTTTCTCAACATCAAATCTAAAACCAACTTTATATTATGCTAAAAATCACAAAAGAACTATTATACCACAGGTGAGGGAGTCTTACCTTAGGGTATCTTGGTTTTAGACCTTAGGTTTGAGAGAAGGATGAAGACCTTTGTGCTTTTTAACCACCTCTAGCCTTTGTAACCTTGAACAAGAATCTTGGATCTTGAAGGAGTGGACTTCTTGTGGACTTTTTCCCAAAGAAAACCCCTCCTATGGGGTTCGGCTAGAAGGAGGAAGAAGGAGAAGAAATGTGGCTTGGTGGATGAGGAGAAGAGAAATGAACCTTAATGGTTAAGTTATCTCTTATTTATGCACCATGAAGAGGGGTAAGTGAAGAGACATGGTGTCTTCTCTCATGTGACTCTTCACTTCCTCTAGCCTTAACAAGAATTTACTTCATTCCCTCATAGCACTCCCTTGCTAGGTGAATTGGTTAGTGCATGCATGGTTGTAGACTAGGTCCAAGGTTCAATCGTTGGTGCATGCACTTTATTTTTATTTTCTTTTTATTTCATTTTTTTCTTATTTTCGAAAATTCCCTAAAATTCCCCCATAATCATGCTAAAATTCCAAATTACAATTATTTTATATTTATATTAATTTCTACCTAATTAAAACTCATTTTTGAAGCTCATATAAGGCCCATTAGTACTTAACTTCTCAATTTAAATGAGAAAATCAAGTATCTCCAGCCTAGGGTTCGTACTAATATCTCTAGGTTCCTCAGAAAATTATCTAGACATGATCAATATTTTAAGGAAAATATTAAGATAATTTTTCGGGTCGTTACACTGAGCTGGGCGGAAAAGTTTAGTTTTATTTAATCCCATTTGAAATTGAACGGCTGTGATCATCCTCGTCTCATCCAACGGTCAGATCATCTCAGTTTGAGTTCAAATCTTCCAGATCTCCATCAATGGTCAGGATCTGCTCCTCCTTAGCTTGGATCGATCAGATCTGCGACGGATGGTTCAGATCTCCCTACCTCTTGAATGGATGGTCTAGACTTCTCCTAAGCTTGATCCAACGGTCAGATGACTTCTAATTGGGACCAAAGCTTCAAATCGTGATCTATGGCCTTGATTAAATCTATCTTGAGATCGGATTGATCAAAAGCTGACAGATGGCTCAGATCTCACCGTTTCTTGATTGGACGACCCATATTCTTCCAATGTCTGATTGTCTTGATCCAAATCCAATTCTAGCTCAAACTCAATCTAACCTAATCTAGGTCCATGATCATTCAATGCCTACAAAAATAGATTCAAAATTTAATGCCAAAATATCTCAATTATGAAAAGATTTGTATTCAAAGCTAAAATAATAATAATTCATGAAACCTAGTGTAAATACAAGATTAAGCATATAAAAAGGGATCAAAACATGGATTTGAGAGCCTAATTTGATTAGCAAAATGGTAATTATCACTCCACCATGGAAGCTGAGTAAAGTGGCAGCCTCTGAGGCAACTAAAGGAAGTTACATGGTTCAGAAACCTCAAGATGGACTTCGATGTGATTCTAGGTTTGCTGAGAGCTATCACATTTTGTTGTGATAAACAAATGGTGCAGTTGCAAACTCGAAGGAATCACGAGCCCATAAGGCGAGTAAATACATAGAGCGCAAGTACCACGTAGGAGAGGAAAAGCTGTTGTTGCCTAGATTACATCAAGGGACAACCTGGGAGATCTTTTCACTGAGGCCTTCATAGCGAAAGCTTTAGACATGTGGAGGATCAAGGAGATAGATGTATGGTATTTTGAGGACAGCAAAGTCTTTGAGTATAAGTGGGAGATTGTTAGATGTGTATACTAAAAGACATTGCTCTTTTTATACATGAAATCATCTAAATTTTGAAGAGAGAATGACAACTACACTAGGTGTCTGTTTATATTAGTACATGCATGAAGTCCAATTACTTTGCATTGAAGATAACATGGTGTGTGGTGTCACACGGAAGATCATGTTATCAGTTCCTTGCTTAGTATAAATAGAGGCCCACAACCGAGATGGAATTGGACAACCCATCGGGATGGTTGTAGTGTAATTAGGTGTGGTTGGTCTTGACCATATAATTACACTAGTGTGCTTTGAGTACATTGGGTGGGACCAAAACCCTAGGTTATCCAATTTGTACTGACTCAATAATTGGATAGGACCTCAATTTATATTATGGAGTACGATCTCTTAATCCCGAAATAATATCGGCCATATATTATTAATTATTATTTCTTTGATTTACCAATGGGCGAGATCTATTCTGTTAGATCGATAGGCCCGGTAAGTTGGGAGATAATATTAATAATATGTTGTGTCGATGATTATTGATGGAATCCGTGTCCTGGTGAGTCAGGATGATGATGCCCCCTTGATGAGCTCAAAAGGTTCATTGTGCTAAACCCTGCAGGTGGATTTGATCCGCCACGATGATAAGGTTGAGTGGTACTAGTCAAAGACTCAGAGGTTAATTAATTTAAATTGTCAGTAATTTAATTAATTAACGGGCATTCGAGATCTTAAACACGGGGGGATGGACGACTCGTAATAAGTGGAGCTCATATGTAAATATGGGGGTTGGTGAGGTAATTCAATGGGGTCTTTTAGTGGAATGGATCCTCATTAATGGACCAGGTCTATTAGCAGGCCAAGATCCAACTCCTTCTCATGGTCCCTACCGTAGCCCTATATAAACCCCATGGTGGCATGGAACTAAAGGTTAATCGATCCGGTGGATGAATCCAAGAAACCCTAAGGTTGGATGAATCCAAGAAACCCTAAGGTTTTCTCTCCTCCTCTCTTCCCCTCTCTCTCTCGGTGCGCCGAAGGCTCGTGAGGCAATTGTTGCCTCTGTTGGTCGAGCGGCGAGGCAACCAGTTGCCTTTGTTGCCGTTCGACAACAACCTTGAGGCAACGGCAACAGTCGGTTGCTCCTGTTGCCGTGCGACAATAGCCGGTTGCCCTTGTTGTCGTGGGGCAACAGCCATGAGGCAACGGCTGTTGCCTATGTTGCCGTGTGGCAACAGCCATGAGGCAACAGCAACAGTCGGTTGCCTCTGTTGCCATGCGGCAACAGCCATGAGGCAACGGCTATTGCCTCTGTTGCCCTGCGGCAACAGCCATGAGGCTTGCCATGCGAAAATTGTCGTGAGTGAATTGGGCAAGGCAATATAATTGCCGTGAGTCTTCCTTGAGGAGCGGAGATAGTATGTTGCCTCAGCAACTTGTTTGGAGTGGCAGCGAGTTGCCTCATGCTTGGAGCATGGCAACTTTCTTCGAGTTGCTTACAAGAAAACAAGTTGGAGTTGTGGTGTTGCTCAGAACACAAGTTTCTTGTGCAACTTGGAGTTGCTTAGATCACAAGAGATCCAAGATACTTGTTGTTCAGGCGTTGGCAGTGGAGGATAGAATCAATTGTGTTTGTGTTTGAATTATCTCCTAGGAGCGGCCGGCGGCATCCCTTTGATTGGGGATTGGTTGGCGCAAGGAGAAGGGATCGACTTGGTGACCGTGGGTCTTGGCAGATCATCGCCCACACGACGTCCAAGTGGGGAGGGTCATACGGTAGAAGATCGTAAGGTAACAGTGTTAGTAGGAGCCCTAGAGTCAATTATGTGATGATTGACTAGGGGCATTTTGTATCATATTCTATCAATAATAAAGGCATGTTTAGTTATTATACTTACTTTGTATTTGTGCCAAATAACTAAGTATAATAATGTCCTTGGGTAATAGGTTCTTATCTACATTATATCGATTGGTTGAATCGATAGTGAGATGATGTAGAGAACACTACACTAAATTATTCCTAGTCAAGTATTAATATTTAAGGATAATATTAATGCATGGAGACTAGCATGTAGGTCAACTGATGACTTGAGCTCACATGTCATGGATATGTGATATCAAGTTGACACATGGGTATACATTGGAGAATGTGTACTGAATTGACCCGCCATGAGAAAGTTTCAAAGATTGTCATATGAGCGTCATAAACTTTCTCATGTGACTATTAGTATGAATAGTCCTTAGACCTGTAGTCACTACGGTTCCCTACATAAGGAGTTATGTACTTTTGTATCGTCAAACGTCACCCGTAACAGGGTGGACTATAAAGGCGATCACTGGGTATGTAATGAATTATGCGGAGGGATGTGAGTGATGTAGATGGAATCTATCCCTCCCATATGACGGGAGTGATATCTGTGGGCCCCTTGATCGAGTAGGACTACTGAAATGCATGGTCATGCTCAAATGAGTCAATATGAGATATTGAACTCATTTGTTTGAGTGAGTCTACTCGGGGATCAAAAAACACAAAGATTGATTGAAGATGACATGGTCTATGCCTCATTGGTTAATCTAGATATCAAGGATAGAAGGACAAGGTTATACATTATCATAGTCACAGAGGTTTAGTCGGATCTCGACTTTTCTTGTTACTTGAGTAGCAATGATGCATTGTTAGATGCGACTCATTGCTTACATGTCTAAAGCATTTAGGCGCATTGTCAACGTCACGAGAACCTATTGAGTTACATACTAAGGACATGATGCTTCGGGAGTTCGGGAGCCCGAGTTGGGAACTCGGGAGATCTGATCGGGAGATCGAGTCAGGAACTCGGGTCGGGAGCTCAGCACTCAGTAGACTGGGCTAGGAGCTCGTCAAATTGGGTCGGGAGCTCGGCACTCGGCAGACTGGGTCGGGAGCTCGGCAACTTGCTCGGCAGACTTGGTCGGGAGCTCGGGGACTTGCTCGAGAGACTTGGTCGGGAGACCTGGTCGGAAGCCCGAGAGGCCTGGTCGGAATTGCAGGGGAAGTTCATTAAAGTGTTTAATGAATGAAAGAGAAAAGTCTCTCTTCATTGGATAAATTGAAGGTGAAGAGTCACATGAAAAGATGTGCTCTTTATTGGCTTTAATGAAGGGAAATCAAAGAGACAAAAGACTCTTCATATTCATGGGATGAATATAAAAAGGGGGTCTAGTCATTTTGAATGAGAAGTGTGTTTTCCCTTCTTTCCTTCCTCTCTTCTTCCTCCTCTCCCTCTTGGTCGAAACCCTCTTTTGGGTTCTTGGTGGTCTTGTGAACTACCTCAAGTTGCTAGCACAACTAAGGTAGTTCTCCCGAAGTTGAGAGATTGTGTCCGTGTGGATATGAATAGAGGCACGGACACTTGAACGTGCAAGAGATCCGGCGCATCTTGGACGAGCGGGATAAGCAAAGGGTATGCTCCAAAGGTATACACTTTAGATAGATCTATTAGATAGATGAACTTTGTACGAGGTTTTTTTTCGCATGGATCGCTCGAGGGATCTTGTTTCTGCTGCGTTTTTGTGTTTTAAGTCCGGGAGATCCCAACAGTGGTATCAGAGCCACTTGCGAAAGATCGTACAAAGTTTTATACCTTTTATATGTGATATAGAAGTAGGACAAGATTTATTATGAGTTACGTATAACTGTATGATATAGAAGTCGGGCTCCCGACCTCCCACTCAGGAAGACAGACCCCTGAGGTCATACCGAGCCGAAGCCTCCCGAGGCCACTCGAGAGGATAGACGCTCGAGTCATCTCGGGAGTGGAGACCCCGAGACCGTCTCGGTTAATGGGAGTTCAAAGATCATACCGAAGCAATAGGGTCTCGGGTTCATTTGATGAATCAAGGGCGGCGACTCTATATCGGACCGCCGTGTGTTTCTGCTCAAGGGGTGAATTTTGTTTTTACACATAATAAAATCAATGTCCTAGGTCTATTGTGTATGATTGATGACATGGTGCATGGTTATGGCCTTAACCCCATTGTGATTGGATGTAAATGTGTGTGTGCATGTTGTAATTCATAATACGGCCTACGTATCGTGCCTTGCCTCTATTTTTCCTAGTTGTAAAATAGATTTAGACTCGAATGTAACTCGAGTTCTCCTAAATTGTAATGTACAAAAGGAGTAGTGGAGTGCCCATTGAAGAATGAAGTTATAAGAAGGATGCCGACCACACATGATGACCGAAGGATGCACTTGGAGAAGATGTTATCCCTAGGTTGACCATCGATCTTCTCATTGGCTTGAGAAGATCGTAGTATACGGGCCATAACCATGTCACGTTTTACTGCTTATATGTTGATATATGCTATGTGTGTGTATGTGATGCATGCTTAGATGTTTATCTTAATTATGTCAACTCAATATGCCCATCAAAGTTTGGTACTCATAAACTACCTCGATCATTTGTTATTAGGTTTGCCAAAGCAAAGCAACGCATTTTATCTTGGTAGAGTGCGAGAGGACAATTGTGATGTCCCGCTATCGAACTTTGGTTGAGACTTAACTAAGTCACCTCAATTGGATTGAGAAACTTAGAGGCATATCCCAAAAGTTGGGAAAATTTGGGTAAGAAGAAAATTATACTATGTCTTGGGCGATTAGCCAAAGCTAACTCAAGATGATGTGTAATGTGAATCTTAACCCTTTTCAAGAGTTGCAAAGATGTAATTGGTAAAATGTTACCTACCTAATTGTACCAAGTCTTGGGCGATTAGCCAAAGCTAACTCAAGATGAAGTATAATATGGATCTTGTCCCACATAAATGTAGTCGCTATTTGGTTTGGAGCTAGTAGTGTGGACAAATTGAGTTTGCCTACATTCATGACTAGCCCCTACAAAAGCTCTACGATTTAGTGAGAGTATCATTTAATTAAAGGCCTAATTAAATGATCTAGATATGATTCTTATTTCTGCATGTTCACTGTTGTAGATCACCATATCGTCTAACACGTCAAATACTCTCTCTCTACGATTTGTCCTTGAGAAGGACAAGCTCAACGGAGCTAATTTCCTTGACTGGTACAAAAACTTGAGGATAGTTCTTAAACAAGAACGAAAACTGTACGTCCTAGAGCAACCTCTTCCAGAAGCACCCGTCGCTACTGCCACCCGTGCCGAAAGGCTTGCTTACAAGAAGCACCAAGATGATGCACTTGATGTATCATGTCTTATGCTTGCCACCATAAACTCTGAGCTCCAGAAGCAACATGGGAACATTAATGCACATGATATGGTTGAGCATCTAAAACAACTATATCAAGGGCAAGCTAGGCATGAGCGATTTAAGGTATCTAAAGCCCTATTTCATGCAAGATGCAAGAAGGAACTCCTGTAGGAACTCACGTACTCAAGATGATTGGGTATGTTGAGAACCTTGAAAGACTAGGATTTTCACTGGACCAAGAATTGGCAACAGACCTTATCCTGCAATCGTTGCCGAAAGGGTATAATCAATTTGTCATGAACTACAACATGAATGAAATTGACAAACCTTTGCATGAGATGCTCTGCATGTTAAGAACTGCTGAACCCAATCTCAAGAAAACCAAGACCAGTAATGTACTAATTGTAAACAAGGGCAAAGGCAAATGGAAGCCTAAAGCAATGGTAAGACCCAAGCCAAAGGCAAGGCCAACTCTACTACATCCAAGGCTAAAGGTAAGGTGTCTAAGGAAGGGGCTTGCTTCCATTGTGGTGAGACCGGACATTGGAAGAGGAACTGTAAACATTACCTGGAGGAAGTAATAAAGAAAAGAAGTGAGACTTCTGCCTCAGGTATTTTTGTTATAGAAGTTAATCTATCTATCTCTTCTTCTTGGGTATTAGATACCGGATGCGCGTCTCACATTTGTACTAATGTGCAAGGCTTTCAAAGAGCTAGATCATTGACAAAGGGCGAAGTGGACCTACGAGTAGGCAATGGAGCAAGAGTTGCTGCTATTGCTGTAGGATCATATTCCTTGTCTTTGCCCACAGGGCTTATCTTAGAACTAGAGGAGTGCTTTTATGTACCTGCATTAACTAAGAACCTAATTTCAGTATCTTGTTTGAACAAGAAAGGCTTTTCATTTATCATAAAGGACAACTGTTGTTCTATAATGCTAAATGACATGTTCTATTGTAATGCACCACTGATGAATGGACTCTATGTTCTAGATCTAGAGAACCCAATCTATAACATAAATATCAAACGGTTCAAACCAAATAATTTGAACCAAACATATCTCTAGCATTGTCGCTTAGGACATATAAATGAGAGTCGCATATCCCAGCTCCATAAGGATGGATTACTGGACTCATTTGATTTTGAATCATATGAGACATGTGAATCTTGTCTTCTAGGCAAGATGACCAAGACTCCATTTAGTGGACACGGCGAAAGAGCGACGGACTTGTTAGGACTCATACATATTGATGTATGTGTCCCTTTTAATGTCGCAGCTAGAGGAGGCTATCAGTACTTTATCACCTTCACTGATGATGTCAGTAGATATGGCTATGTGTATCTCATGAAACACAAGTCGGAATCCTTTGAAAAGTTCAAAGAATTCAAGAGTGAAGTACAAAACCAACTTGGCAAGAGTATCAAGATTCTTCGATCAGATCGAGGTTGTGAATACCTAAGCCAAGAGTTTTGTGACCATCTAGCAGAGTGTGGGATCATATCCCAACTCACTCCACCTGGAACACCACAATGGAATGTTGTATCCGAGTGGAGAAATCGTACTCTATTAGATATGGTACGATCAATGATGAGTCAGACAGACCTTCCTACTTCCTTCTGGGGGTTTGCTCTAGAGACGACTCTTTCCACACTTAACCGAGCTCCATCAAAAGTCGTCATAAAGACACCATATATGATATGGACTGGGAAGAGTCCCACGATGTCTTTTATGAGGATTTGGGGTTGTGAGGCTTACGTTCGACGTCAAGTCTCAGATAAACTAGGATCCAAATCTGATAACTGTTATTTTGTAGGATATCCCAAGGAAACAAAGAGATATTACTTTTACAATCTCACACTAGGCAAAGTGTTTGTCGCTAGAAATGGTGTTTTTCTAGAAAAAGAGTTTATTTCTAGAAGAATTAGTGGGAGTAAAATCCATCTTGAAGAAGTTCAAGATACAGATAGCACTAAGGCCTTAATGGACATTGAACAGGTACCACATGATGTTGTGGATCATGAGATTGTTGCACAAGAAGTTGTAGAACAACAAGCTGTTCAAGTAGACCAACCTCCTCGCAGATCTGATAGGATACGTTGTCAGCCTGAGAGATACTCTTTTCTCTTGTCTGACCATGATGACGTTACACTTATTAAGTTGAATGAGCCTACATCCTATCAAGAAGCTGTGATGAGCCCAGATTCTGAGAAATGGCTAGAAGCCATGAGATCTGAAATGGAATCCATGTACACTAACCAAGTATGGACCTTGGTTGATCCACCTGAGGGAATTAAACCTATTGGGTGTAAGTGGGTCTTTAGAAGAAAGACTGACATGGATGGACTCATGCATACCTATAAAGGGCGATTGGTAGCTAAAGGTTTCAAGCAAATTCATCGTATTGACTATGATGAATCCTTTTCACCAGTTGCGATGCTTAAGTCTATTCGAATCATGCTTGCTATTGCAGCTTACCATGATTACAAGATCTGGCAGATGGATGACAAAACCGCATTCCTAAATGGGAATCTACTCGAGGATGTGTACATGACACAACCTGAGGGTTTTGTAGATCCAGAGTATGCTGGAAAGGTATGTAAGTTGCAAGGTCCATTTATGGCCTAAAGCAAGCCTCTCGAAGCTGAAATCTTCGATTCGATGATGCAATCAAAGTGTTTGGTTTCATCAAGAATGAAGATGAACCCTGTGCCTACAAGAGGGTTAGTGGGAGCACAGTTATCTTCCTAATCTTGTATGTAGATGACATACTACTCATTGGGAATAATATCCCTTCACTATAGTCTGTGAAGACGTAGCTAGGGAATTGTTTCTCAATGAAAGACTTAGGTGAAGCAGCCTATATCCTAGGCATCAAGATCTATAGAGATAGGTCTAAGAGATTGCTTGGCTTAAGTCAGAGTACATATATTGACAAAGTGTTTAATTGTTTTGCCATGCAAAATTCCAAGAAGGGATTTCTGTCGATGTCACATCGTGTGAGTCTTTTGAAGACTCAATGTCCCTCTTCTAAGGAGGAGAGAGACCATATGGATCAGATCCCTTATGCATCTGCTATAGGGTCTATCATGTACGCCATGCTTTGTACTCGCCCAGATGTCTCGTATGCTTTAAGCAGGATGAGCAGGTACCAGTTAGATCCAGGTGAAAGTCACTGGACAGCTGTCAAGAATATTCTTAAGTACTTACGAAGAACGAAAGATTATTTCTTGATATTTGGAGGCAATAAGGAGCTAACTGTAAAAGGTTACAGTGACGCAAGCTTCTAAACAGACAGGGATGATTTCATATCACAGTCAGGGTATGTATATTGCCTGAATGGTGGCGCTGTGAGCTGGAAGAGTTCGAAGCAGGGCACAGTCGCAGATTCTACAATAGAGGCCGAGTATATTGCCGCGTCTGAGGTGGCAAAAGACGTTGTTTGGATCCTGAAGTTCATTACAGAGCTTGGTGTGGTTCCTAGCATAGTAGACCCGATAGACCTCTATTGTGACAACAATGGGGCTATTGCGCAGGCTAAGAAACCTCACTCTCATCAGCGGACCAAACACATACTACGACGCTTCCATCTCATTCGAGAGATCATTGATAGAGGAGATGTGAGGATATGAAGAGTACACACTGATTTTAACATCGCAGATCCTTTGACCAAGGCTTTGGCACAAAAGAAGCATGATGGTCACACTAGGTCACTGGGTATTAGATATTACAGTGATTGGCACTAGTGCTAGTGGGAGATTGTTAGTAGGAGCCCTAGAGCCAATTATGTGTTGATTGATTAGGGACATTTTGTATCATATTCTATCATTAATAAAGGCATATTTGGTTATTATACTTACTTTGTATTTGTGTCAAATAACTAAGTATAATAATGTCCTTGGGTAGTAGGATCTTATCTACATTATATCGATTAGTTGAATCGATAGTGAGATGATGTAGAGAACACTACACTAAATTATTCCTAGTCAAGTATTAATATTCAAGGATAATATTAATGCATGGAGACTAGCATGTAGGTTAACTGATGACTTGAGCTCACAAGTCATGGATATGTAATATCAAGTTGACACATGGGTATACATTGGAGAATGTGTACTGAATTGACCCGCCATGAGAATGTTTCATAGATTGTCATATGAGTGTCATAAACTTTCTCATGTGACTATTAGTATGAATAGTCTTTAAATCTGAAGTCACTACGGTTCCCTACATAAGGAGTTATGTACTTTGGTATCGTCAAACGTCTCCCGTAACAGGGTGGACTATAAAGGCGATCACTGGTATGTAATAAATTATGCGGAGGGATGTGAGTGATGTAGATGGGATCTATCCCTCCCATATGATGGGAGTGATATCTGTGAGCACCTTGATCGAGTAGGACTGTAACGCCCGCTTTTTTTTTTTTCGTAAGCGGCGTTACGTTAACATGCTTAGGGCATGTAGACATCATAAGGCAGCGGAATAACTTTAACTTATACATGCCCTGTTATCATTCTTAACTTAATGACATAGGAACCTTAGCATATTAACTTTGAACTTAAGCATCATATCATATCATGTCATACGTAACATCATATCATAAGGTTCCACAGGTCATTATTCAGACATATAAGTAACCAAGGTGAAGTTCTAGCATAAACCGTAAACATAAAATTTCCTGGGCCAAGTCACTACTACACACATGCGTTCTTGCCCTCCTGCTGCTTCCTTCATTGTCCCCTTGAATGATCTGCGGTATAAGGAAATAAGACTATAAGCACACAGGCTTAGTAAGACTCTTTCCTACTCACAAAACCATTCATCATTCATCATCTCATAATGAGCACATAAAACATTAACATACTTGGTGCTCTACTTGGAACATAACATCTTACATCACTTATCGTATACATAGCATGGCATGAACATAAACATAGTAGACATTCTAAGCATGGCATAATTCATGGCATAACTCATAAACATAGTAGACATTCTAAGCATGGCATAATTCATGGCATAAATCATAAACATAGTAGACATTCTAAGCATGGCATAATTCATGGCATAAATCATAAACATAGTAGCATGGCATAATTCATGGCATAAATCATAAACATAGTAGCATGGCATCTTTCATGGCATAAATCATAAACATAGTAGCATGGCATCTTTCATGGCATAAATCATAAACATAGTAGCATGGCATAATACCTATCATAGCATATGAACATCTTCCTAACATAATCATGGCATAGATCATTTGTTCTCATGCATATTTCTTAACATGAAACGTAAGCATAAAATCTTATCATCATAGTATAATGCATAACATGAATGGAGGCATGAGTGGAATGCATATACATATATGGATGCTTAGTTTAAAATCATACTTTTCATTTCTTAAACATAATCATCATAACATCATTTGGGGTCCCCGGCTTGTACCACAAACATACATAATAGCGCGCATCCCTAGCAAGTCCGAGGTCGCGAGCCCCAACCTATTAGGGTAAGGACAGCATCGTCGGTAGTCCCCAAACTGAGGCGTTCTTAAGGTGCCCATCCCTGTTGGCCAGCTCCGGTAGGGCTAGAACCGCGGACAGCTTCGGTAGTCCAAAACCGGGGCGTTCTTAAGGTACCCATCCCTTGGACCCATACTTCGGTCCGGTACAAGCCCATACATAAAGTAAAAAACTTTTCATGCTTCATCATTCATAAGACATTCATAGCATACTTATCATATCATAACTTGTTACGGCTCGGCCCGTCTACCGGCCCATTTACCGGTCCTCTCGACCGTCGTACCGTCAACCATCGACCGTGCCGTTTAGCATATTTATGCTTTAAAGACATAAGCATCATCTTTCATTCATCATACTTGTCATTCATCATCATTCATTCATAGCATACTTAACATAGCATAACTTGTTACGGCTCGGCCCGTCTACCGGCCCATTTACCGGTCCTCTCGACCGTCGTACCGTCGACCATCGACCGTGCCGTTAGCATATTTATGCCTTAAAGGCATAAGCATCATCTTTCATTCATCATACTTGCCATTCATCATTTTCATTCTTAGACATGGTGTTTGTACACATCATTCATAGAGCATGGCATACATTCGTATACATGGCATATCATTCATAACCATGGCATATCATTCATAAACATGGCATATCATGCGTAAACATGGCATATCATTCATAACATGGCATATCATTCATAACCATGGCATATCATTCATAACATAGCATATCATTCATAAACATGGCATATCATTCATAACATAGCATATCATTCATAAACATGACATATCATTCATAAGCATAAATCACATCTTACCATAAGGCTATTGGGACCCTTACTTGAAATAAATCTTAACTTTTTCCCTATTAACCCATATTGGCCGAAACTTGTGGAGTCCCAAGGCTATGTGAAAATTCACATAATCACCATCCATCATCCTTATATCATGGCAACACATAAACATATGCTTGAAGTTAAAGACTCAACCCTTAACCCTTGGGTCCTTGGGGTTGGCCGAACCATATGGGCCTCTAGGGTACTCCAAAAATTCTAAAAAATTATACTTAATCTCTACACATCATAAGGGAATATTAAATAACATTATTATGATTTTTAACATATTTATAGACATTTAAATCATGGTGGCCGAAACCCTTGAACTTAAGGTTCTGGGTTTTGCTTCTTTCATGTTGGCCGAAACATATGGGGCCTCTAGGGTACCCCAAAAATTCCCAAAAATTATACTTAATATCTAAAATCATAAGGGAACATTAAATAACATTATCATGATTTTTAACATATTTTTAGACATTTAAATCATGGTGGCAGAAACCCTTGAACTTAAGGTTCTGGGTTTTGCTTCTTTCATGTTGGACGAGACATATGGGGCCTCTAGGGTATCCCAAAAATTCCAAAAATTATACTTAATGTCTAAAAATAATAAGGGAACATTAAATAACATTATCATGATTTTTAACATATTTTTAGACATTTAAAACATGGTGGCCGAAACCCTTGAACTTAAGGTTCTGGGTTTTGCTTCTTTCATGTTGGCCGAGACATATGGGGCCTCTAGCGTATCCCAAAAATTCCCAAAAATTACACTTAACTTCTAAAAATCATAAGGGAACACTAACAACATTATCATGATTTTTAGCATAATTATGGACCTTTAAAACATGCTGGCCGTAACCTTTGAACATAGGAACCTTGATTTTGTTTCTCTTCAACATTAAATCCGAAAACTAACCCATATATCATGCCAAAAATCATGGAAATCATAGGTAACTATTATACCACAGGTGAGGGAGTCTTACCTTAGATTTCTTGATTTTTCGAACCTTGAAAGAGGAGAAGGAAAAAAAGGACTTGGTATCTCTTAACCCCAACTAGTCTTTGTCACCTTGTAGGAACTTTAGATCTTGAGGGATGAAACCTCTTGTGAAGTTTTCCCCAAGGACTCCTCCCTTTGGTGCTCTGCAAGAATGGGAATGAAGAGGAGAGGTAATGCTATTGATTGAGAGAATAAGTAACTCCCAAAACTCCTCTCATTATAACCCATCAAGGAGGCAATTAATGAGCAATTAAAGAGCCTCTCCATGACCCTTCACCTCCTTTTACCTCTTAACTAACCTCCACTTCAATTACTCATAAGCATTCCTTGCTAGGTGAGTTGGTTAAAGCATTCTTGGTGGTTACAAGAGGTCCAAGGTTAAATCCTTGGCTCATGCACATTTATTTTTATTTTTATTTTCATTCCATTTATTTTATTATTTTATTTTCTTAAATTCCGAAAATCCCCCCTAAAATTACCCATAATTGTACTAATATTCCTAAATAAAATTCTTTTATATTTATATTAATTTTACCCAATTTATATTAATTTTACCTAATTAATACCCCTTTTCGGAGCCCATTTAAAGCTCATTAGTACTTAGTTTTCTCAATTTCAATGAGAAAACATAGGTTTTCTAGGCCAAAGTTCTCCTTAATATTTCTAGGTCCCTTGGAAAATTATTTAAATATGCTTAATATTTTAAGAAAATATTAAGAGAATTTTCCGGGTCGTTACAATCCCCCATACCTCGTGAAAGTTCGTCCTCGAACTTAGAATATCTCCGGGTACCGGCGTCTCAGCGCGTCCTCACGTTCCCAGGTGAATTCCTCAAACCGTTGACCTTGCCATACGATAAGGTGCCTTGGGGAACGGGTTAGTATCAGAAACCAATTCGATCTCGAATTCCACTTCTCTATTAGGAGCTAATCCTGGTAATTCATTTGGGAATACCTCTGGATAATTACCTACAACCCTAACGTCTTCTAGCTTCTGGTCCTTGGTTTGACTTACGTCAACCACATGTGTTAGAATCCAGTGTATCCCTTATCTATCACCTTCTGTGCTTTGAGAGTCGATAAAAATTCTCCGGTTCTTTTCCTCGGCTCTCCGATAAATTCGAACATAGAATCTGCCTCAAGTTGAAAGATCACCTTTCGTTTACGGCACTCGACAGAAGCGTCGTATTTGCTCAGAAAGTTCCTTCCCATTATAACATCATAATCCTGCATGTCGAGTACTATCAGATCGCAGTAGAGTTCTCTTCCTGCGATTCCGACTGGCACAGCACGCAGCACGGGAGTGGATGTCCCTATTTCTCCCGAAGGCAGGGTTGTCAAGAACTTGCAGTCTAAAACTTGTGGAGACTTATCTATCTTCTTAGTGTAGGACATAGAGACGAACGAGTGTGTTGCCCCAGTATCAAATAATGCAGTAGCGTACTGACTGTAAATAAGTATCTGACCTGTGACAACCGTTGAAGCATTCGCGGCATCCTCCTTAGCAATACCGAAAACCCTGGCATCCGCCATAGTTGGTGGGGCCTCCAATCTCCCTTGGCTCATCGGGGTACCTTCCAGCTCGGCTTGCATATAATGTAGTTTCGCTGGTGCACCCCGGTATGGAACAAGCTGTTGGGGAGGTGCCTGGTTCTTGGTAGGACAGTAAGGGGCTATGTGCCCTTCCACCCCGCAAGTGAAACACCGGTTCGTACCTTTGCGGCATTCCCCGGGATGTATTTTCCCGCATGTAGCACATAGGGGAAACCTGGACTGTTTAGTTGCTGGGCCCCCTTGGGGGTCGTCCCCTGGCTGCCGTTTACCACCCTGATTTCCCTTCCCATTAGCGTTGGTACCCTGAGGTTTCTGACCTCTCTCATTGAATGCCTTCCTTTGCTGATTGATATTGTTCAAGTAATGCTCGGTGAGTAGAGCACTACTAAACAGCTCTCGGTGGTCTGCGACCTGTTAACTCCGCCGGCCACGTTCAGGGCTATTTCAGGCCGCAACATCTTCAACATAAGACGGACCCTTTCTTTCTCAGTGCGGACCAGCTCCGGGCATAGACGAGCCAGGCGATTAATCTTCTTCACTGCTTCATTGACCGAGAGGTTGCCCTGTCGGAATTCCGTGAACTCGTCGTAGTGTCTGTTTGTGACACGCATATTGAAGAATTCTTCAAAGAACTCTGATTCGAAATCGGACCACGCCATCTGGTCCACCGGTCTCTTGGCCTTGACCCTTTCCCACCACATTCTGGCATCCCCAGTCAGGCAGAATGACGCACACTTGATCTTCTCATACTCAGACCAGTCCAGCAGTTCCATGGTACTTTCCATCGTCTTGAACCATGCCTGGGCGTCCCAAGGTTCGCCAGCACCAGAAAAATTATCCGGTTTCAGCCTTAACCATTGGATCAAGTAAGCCTCTGTCGTGCCACAGTGGTCGAGCCCGGCGGAGGAGTGTGCGTAACCGTAGGTGCCACAGGTATAGCAGTCTGGTTCACTGGTGGAGTAGTAGAATTTTCCTGTTGGTTCATCAAGGTGTTAATAGTCTGCTGCTGCTCGTGACTTGGCGCTGAAGTTGGGTTACCATTTGCACCAGATCTGGCGGTGGGGCTGTCTCGTTAAGTCGGTTACTCTGTCTTCTAGCCATGTTTTTCTTCACCGAAGACAAGTATGATCAATATCAGTTCTTTTCTACCCTATTTTATTCTAAGCATCTAATTCCTAAAGAAGATAAAAATATCATTCATCATTACATATCTTAAGGTACCTTTCATCATAACTATCATTCATACTTGGCATATCCTAAATCATAAAACATCTTACTATAAGATATGTAAAGAGGTACTTACTTGGAAGCGGCAGGAAAAGGGCTTGATGTGTGTGAAGTGAGATGGTTACTGCTCTGATACCAACCTGTAACGCCCGCTTTTTTTTTTCGTAAGCGGCGTTACGTTAACATTCTTAGGGCATGTAGACATCATAAGGCAGCGGAATAACTTTAACTTATACATGCCCTGTTATCATTCTTAACTTAATGACATAGGAACCTTAGCATATTAACTTTGAACTTAAGCATCATATCATATCATGTCATACGTAACATCATATCATAAGGTTCCACAGGTCATTATTCAGACATATAAGTAACCAAGGTGAAGTTCTAGCATAAACCGTAAACATAAAGTTTCCCTGGGCCAAGTCACTACTACACACATGCGTTCTTGCCCTCCTGCTGCTTCCTTCATTGTCCCCTTGAATGATCTGCGGTATAAGGNTAAACATAGTGAACATTCTAAGCATGGCATAATTTCATGGCATAAATCATAAACGTAGTGAACATTCTAAGCATGCATAATTCATTCATTCTCATGGCAATTCATAAACATAGTGAACATTCTAAGCATGACATAATTCATGGCATATCGTAAACATAGTGAACATTCTAAGCATGGCATAATTCATGGCAATGAATCATAAACCATAGTGAACATTCTAAAGCATATGAATGCATCAAATTCATGGATATCGTAAACATAGTGACCATTCTAAGCATGGCATAATTCATGGCATATTAAACATAGTGAATACATTATCATGATATACATAGTGACATTCTAAGATGGCATATTATGCTATTAAACATAGTGAACATTCTAAGCATAATAGGCATATAATTCATTCATATCTCATGCATAATTCTTACATGAACGTAAGCATAAATCTTATCACATAGCATAATGCATAACATGAATGGATGCATGAGTGGAATGCATATACATAAGGATGCTTAACTTTTAAAACATACTTTCATTGCTTGAACATAATCATATAACATCATTTGGGGTCCCGGCTTGTACCACATACATACATCATTCGCGCATCCTAGCAAGTCTGAGGTCGCGAGCCCCAACTACTAGGGTAAGGACAGCATAGTCGGTAGTCCTGAACCGAGGCGTTCTTAAGGTGCCCATCCCTGTTGCACAGCTCCGGTAGTGCTGAACGTGGACAGCTACTGTAGTCCAAAACCGGGGCATTCTTAAGGTGCCCATCCTTGACCCATACTTCGGTCCGGTACAAGCCATACATAAAGTAAATACTTTTCATGCTTCATCATTCATATGCATTCATGGCATCTTTAACATAGCATAACTGTTACGGCTCGGCCCGTCTACCGGCCCATTTACCGGTCCTCACGACCGTCGTACCGTCAACCATCGACCGTGCCGTCTTAGCATATTTATGCCTTAAAGACATAAGCATCATCTTTCATTCATCATATTCATAGAATATTCATTCATCATACTTAACATCATCATTATGCTTAAAGGCATGAACCTTAACTTCATTCTTCACTTTCATTTTTTAGACATGGCATCATTTTCATTCTTAACATGGCATCATTTTCATTCTTAAACATGGATCATTTTATTCTTAACATAAACATAACATACTTAACATGCATCATTTTCATTCTTAAACATGGCATCATCCTCATTCTTAAACATAAACATAACATACTTAACATGGCATCATTCATATCATGAACCTAACATATCATTGCATCATTTTTATCGTGATCATAACCCTATCATTCTTATCATGGCATCATTCATATCCTGAACATATACTTATCATACTATCATGGAAACACATAAACATATACTTGAAGTTAAAGGCTCAACCCTAACCTTGGGCCTTGAGGTTGGCCGAAACATATGGGGTCTCTAGGGTAATCCAAAAATTCCCAGAATTTATACTTAACTCCACACATCATAAGGGAACATAAATTAACATTATCAAGATTTTTGCTTAATTATAGACCTTTAAATCATGGTGATCGAAACCCTTAACATAGGGTTCTTAGTTTTGTTTCTTTCATGTTGGCCGAAACCCTAGGGTGTCCTAGGGTACTCCCAAAAATTCCCAAAAATTATACTTAACCTCTAAAATCATAAGGGAACATTAAATAACATTATCATGATTTTTAGATAATTATAGACCTGTAAATCATGGTGGCCGAAACCCTTAAACTTAGGGTTCTTAGTTTTGTTTCTTTCATGTTGGCCGAAACCCTAGGGTGTCCTAGGGTATCCAAAAATTCCCAAAATTATTACTTAACTCTACACATCATAAGGGAACATTAAATAATATTATCATGATTTTTAGAATAATATAGACATGTAAATCATGGTGGCCGAAACCCTTAAACTTAGGGTTTCTTAGTTTTGTTTCTTTCATGTTGGCCGAAAACCTAGGGTGTCCTAGGGAACTCCAAAAATTCCCAAAAATAATACTAACCTCTACACATCTAAGGGAACATGAAATAACATTATCATGATTTTTAGCATAATTATAGACCTGTAAATCATGGTGGCCGAAACCCTTAAACATGAGGGTTCTTAGTTTTGTTTCTTCATGTTGGCCGAACCCTAGGGTGTCCTAGGTACTCCAAAAATTCCAAAAATTATACTTAACCTCTACACATCATAAGGGAACATTAAATAACATTATAATGATTTTTAGCATAATTATAGACCTGTAAATCATGGTGGCCGAAACCCTTAAACATGAGGGTCTCGGTTTTCTTTCCTTGAAACATCCAATTCGAAAACCAACCACTATATATCATACTAAAAATCATAAAAATCATAGGGAACTATTATACCACAGGTTAGGGAGTCTTAGCTTGAGTTTCTTGATTTTTCGAACCTTGGAAGAAGAAGAAGATTGTAAAAGCTTTGGATCCTTGCCTCCTTGTCCTTGTATCCTTGGGAAAACTCTTAGATCTTGGAGATAAGACCTCTTGTGGAGCTTTTCCAAGGGAGAACCCCTCCTTGGGTATTCGGCTAGGATGAGGGAAGGGAGAGGTTTCGAAATGCAAGTGATGGGAAGAAGAGGTAACACCCAAAACCCCCCTTTAATAGCCCATTAAGGAGGCAAATGAAGAGTCTCTCCATTACTCTTCATCTTCTTCTATACCTTAACCAATATCCACTTCATTCCCTCCTAACAATACCTTGCTAGGTGAGTTGGTTAGTGCATACATGGTTGTACAAGAGGTCCAAGGTTCAATCCTTGGCTCATGAGCACCTTTATTTTTATTTTATTTTTATTTCATTTATTTTATTATTTTTATTTTTTTAAATTCCGAAAATCCCCCTAAAATCACCCATAATTATGCCAATATTCCTAAATAAAATTATTTTATATTTATATTAATTTTACCTAATTTATATTAATTTTTACCTAATTAATACCCATTTTTGGAGCTCATTTAAAGCTCATTGGTACTTAGTTTTCTCAATTTAAATGAGAAAACATGGATTTTCTAGGCCAAAGTTCTCCTTAATATTTCTAGGTCCCTTGGAAATTATTTAGACATGCTTAATATTTTAAAAAAATATTAAGAGAATTTTCCGGGTCGTTACAATCCCCCATACCTCGTGAAAGTTCGTCCTCGAACTTAGAATATCTCCGGGTACCTGCGTCTCAGCGCGTCCTCACATTCCCAGGTGAATTCCTCAAACCGTTGACCTTGCCATACGGTAAGGTGCCTTGGGGAACGGGTTAGTACCAGAAACCAATTCGATCTCGAATTCCACTTCTCTATTAGGAGCTAATCCTGGTAATTCATTTGGGAATACCTCTGGATAATTACCTACAACCCTAACGTCTTCTAGCTTCTAGTCCTTGGTTCGACTTACGTCAACCACATGTGCTAGAATCCAGTGTATCCCTTATCTATCACCTTCTGTGCTTTGAGAGTCGATAAAAATTCTCCGGTTCTTTTCCTCGGCTCTCCGATAAATTCGAACATAGAATCTGCCTCAAGTTGAAAGATCACCTTTCGTTTACGGCACTGGACAGAAGCGTCGTATTTGCTCAGAAAGTTCCTTGCCATTATAACATCATAATCCTGCATGTCGAGTACTATCAGATCGCAGTAGAGTTCTCTTCCTACGATTCCGACTGGCACAGCACGCAGCACGGGAGTGGATGTCCCTATTTCTCCCGAAGGCAGGGTTGTCAAGAACTTGCAGTCTAAAACTTGTGGAGACTTATCTATCTTCTTAGTGTAGGGCATAGAGACGAACGAGTGTGTTGCCCCAGTATCAAATAATGCAGTAGCGTACTGACTGTAAATAAGTATCTGACCTGTGACAACCGTTGCAGCATTCGCGGCATCCTCCTTAGCAATAGAGAAAACCCTGGCATCCGCCATAGTTGGTGGGGCCTCCAATCTCCCTTGGCTCATCGAGGTACCTTCCAGTTCGGCTTGCATATAATGTAGTTTCGCTGGTGCACCTCGGTACGGAACAAGCTGTTGGGGAGGTGCCTGGTTCTTGGTAGGACAGTAAGGGGCTATGTGCCCTTCCACCCCGCAAGTGAAACACCGGTTCGTACCTTTGCGGCATTCCCCGGGATGCATTTTCCCGCATGTAGCACATAGGGGAAACCTGGACTGTTTATTTGCTGGGCCCCTTGGGGGTCGTCCCCTGGCTGCCGTTTACCACCCTGATTTCCCTTCCCATTAGCATTGGTACCCTGAGGTTTCTGACCTCTCTCATTGAATGCCTTCCTTTGCTGATTGATATTGTTCAAGTAATGCTCGGTGAGTAGAGCACTACTAAACAGCTCCTCGGTGGTCTGCGACCTGTTAACTCCGCCGGCCACGTTCAGGGCTATTTCGGCCCGCAACATCTTCAACATAAGACGGACCCTTTCTTTCTCAGTGCGGACCAGCTCCGGGCATAGACGAGCCAGGCGATTAAACTTCTTCACGGCTTCATTGACCGAGAGGTTGCCCTGTCGGAATTCCGTGAACTCGTCGTAGTGTCTGTTTGTGACACGCATATTGAAGAATTCTTCAAAGAACTCTGATTCGAAATCGGACCACGCCATCTGGTCCACCGGTCTCTTGGCCTTAACCCTTTCCCACCACATTCTAGCATCCCCAGTCAGGCAGAATGACGCACACTTGATCTTCTCATACTCAGGCCAGTCCAGCAGCTCCAGGGTACTTTCCATCAACTTGAACCATGCCTGGGCGTCCCAAGGTTCGCCAGCACCGGAAAAATTTTCCGGTTTCAGCCTTAACCATTGGATCAAGTAAGCCTCCTGTCGTGCCACAGTGGTCGAGCCCGGCGGAGGAGTGTGCGTAATCGTAGGTGCCACAGGTATAGCAGTCTGGTTCACTGGTGGAGTAGTAGAATTTTCCTGTTGGTTCATCAAGGTGTTAATAGTCTGCTGCTGCTCGGTGACTTGGCGCTGGCGGAGGAGTGGTCGAGCCCGGCGGAGGAGTGTGCGTAACCGTAGGTGCCACAGGTATAGCAGTCTGGTTCACTGGTGGAGTAGTAGAATTTTCCTGTTGGTTCATCAAGGTGATAATAGTCTGCTGCTGCTCGGTGACTTGGCGCTGAAGTTGGGTTACCATTTGCACCAGATCAGGCGGTGGGGCTGCCTCGTTAAGTCGGTTACTCTGTCTTCTAGCCATGTTTTTCTTCACCGAAGACAAGTATGATCAATATCAGTTCTTTTCTACCCCTATTTTATTCTAAGCATCTAATTCCTAAAAGAAGTTAAAAATATCGTTCATCGTTACATATGTTAAGGTACCTTTCATCATAACTATCGTTCATACTTGCATATCCATCATAACTATCGTTCATACTTGCATATCCTAAATCATAAAACATCTTACTATAAGATTTGTAAAGAGGTACTTACTTGGAAGCGGCAGGAAGAGGCTTGATGTGTGTGTAGTGAGATGGTTACTGCTCTGATACCAACCTGTAACGCCCGCTTTTTTTTTTCATAAGCGGCGTTACGTTAACATGCTTAGGGCATGTAGACATCATAAGGCAGCGGAATAACTTAACTTATACATGCCCTGTTACCATTCTTAACTTATTGACATGGGAACCTTAGCATATTAACTTTGAACTTAAGCATCCTATCATGTCTCACATAACATCATATCATAAGGTTCCATAAGTCATTATTCAAACACATAAGTAAACATGTAGTTCCTGAGCCAGGTCACTACGTCACACATGCGTTCTTGCCCTCCTGCTGCTTCGTTCATTATCCCCTTGAATGATCTGCGGTATAAGGAAATAAGACTATAAGCACATAGGCTTAGTAAGACTCTTTCCTACTCACAAAACCATCCATCATTCATCATCTCATAATGAGCACATAAAACATTAACATACTTGGTGCTCTACTTAGAACATAACATCTTGCATCACTTATCGTATACATAGCATGGCATGAACATAAATATAGTAACATTCTAAGCATGGCATGATACATGGCATAAACATAAACATCATAGACATTCTAAGCATGGCATAATTCATTCATTCTCATGGCACAATTCATAAACATAGTGAACATTCTAAGCATGGCATAATTCATGGCATATCGTAAACATAGTGACCATTCTAAGCATGGCATAATTCATGGCATGAATCATAAACATAGTGAACATTCTAAGCATGACATAATTCATGGCATATCGTAAACATAGTGAACATTCTAAGCATGGCATAATTCATGACATAAATCATAAACGTAGTGAACATTCTAAGCATGGCATAATTCATTCATTCTCATGGCACAATTCATAAACATAGTGAACATTCTAAGCATGGCATAATTCATGGCATATCGTAAACATAGTGAAGATTCTAAGCATGGCATAATTCATGGCATAAATCATAAACATAGTGAACATTCTAAGCATGGCATAATTCATTCATTCTCATGCATACTTCTTAACATGAAACGTAAGCATAAAATCTTATCAACATAGCATAATGCATAACATGAATGGATGCATGAGTGGAATGCATATACATAAGGATGCTTAACTTTTAAAACATACTTTTCATTGCTTGAACATAATCATCATAACATCATTTCGGGTCCCCGGCTTGTACCACATACATACATCATTGCGCGTATCCCTAGCAAGTCTGAGGTCGCGAGCCCCAACCTACTAGGGTAAGGATAGCATAGTCGGTAGTCCCCGAACCGAGGCGTTCTTAAGGTGCCCATCCCTGTTGCACAGCTCCGGTAGTGCCAGAACCGTGGACAGCTACGGTAGTCCAAAACCGGGGCGTTCTTAAGGTGCCCATCCCTTGGACCCATACTTCGGTCCGGTACAAGCCCATACATAAAGTAAAATACTTTTCATGCTTCATCATTCATATGGCATTCATGGCATCTTTAACATAGCATAACTTGTTACGGCTCGGCCCGTCTACCGGCCCATTTACCGGTCCTCACGACCGTCGTACCGTCAACCATCGACCGTGCCGTCTTAGCATATTTATGCCTTAAAGACATAAGCATCATCTTTCATTCATCATCATTCATAGCATATTCATTCATTCATCATACTTAACATCATCATTATGCCTTAAAGGCATGAACCTTAACTTCATTCTTCACTTTCATTTTTTAGACATGGCATCATTTTCATTCTTAACATGGCATCATTTTCATTCTTAAACATGACATCATTTTCATTCTTAAACATAAACATAACATACTTAACATGGCATCATTTTCATTCTTAATCATGGCATCATCCTCATTCTTAAACATAAACATAACATACTTAACATGGCATCATTCATATCATGAACCTAACATATCATAGCATCATTTTTATCGTGATCATAACCCTATCATTCTTATCATGACATCATTCATATCCTGAACATATACTTATCATACTTATCATGGAAACACATAAACATATACTTGAAGTTAAAGGCTCAACCCTAACCCTTGGGCCCTTGAGGTTGGCCGAAACATATGGGGTCTCTAGGTAATCCAAAAATTCCTAGAATTTATACTTAACCTCCACACATCATAAGGGAACATAAATTAACATTATCAAGATTTTTGGCTTAATTATAGACCTTTAAATCATGGTGACCGAAACCCTTAAACATAGGGTTCTTAGTTTTGTTTCTTTCATGTTGGCCGAAACCCTAGGGTGTCCTAGGGTACTCCAAAAATTTCCAAAAATTATACTTAACCTCTACACATCATAAGGGAACATTAAATAACATTATCATGATTTTTAGCATAATTATAGACCTGTAAATCATGGTGGCCGAAACCCTTAAACTTAGGGTTCTTAGTTTTGTTTCTTTCATGTTGGCCGAAACCCTAGGGTGTCCTAGGGTACTCCAAAAATTCCCAAAAATTATACTTAACCTCTACAATCATAAGGGAACATTAAATAACATTATCATGATTTTTAGCTAAATTATAGACCTGTAAATCATGGTGGCCGAAACCCTTAAACTTAGGGTTCTTAGTTTTGTTTCTTTCATGTTGGCCGAAACCCTAGGGTGTCCTAGGTACTCCAAAAATTCCCAAAAATTATACTTAACCTATAAAAATCATAAGGGAACATTAAATAACATTATCATGATTTTTATCATAATTATAGACCTGTAAATCATGGTGGCCGAAACCCTTAAACATGAGGGTTCTTAGTTTTGTTTCTTTCATGTTGGCCGAAACCCTAGGGTGTCCTAGGGTACTCCAAAAATTCCCAAAAATTATACTTAACCTCTACACATCATAAGGGAACATTAAATAACATTATCATGATTTTTATCATAATTATAGACCTGTAAATCATGGTGGCCGAAACCCTTAAACATGAGGGTCTCGGTTTTCTTTCCTTTCAACATCCAATTCGAAAACCAACCACTATATATCATACTAAAAATCATAAAAATCATAGGGAACTATTATACCATAGGTGAGGGAGTCTTACCTTGATTTTCTTTATTTTTCAAACCTTGGAAGAAGAAGAAGATTGTAAAAGCTTTGGATCCTTGCCTCCTTGTCCTTGTATCCTTGGGAAAACTCTTAGATCTTGGAGATAAGACCTCTTGTGGAGCTTTTCCAAGGGAGAACCCCTCCTTGGGTATTCGGCTAGGATGAGGGAAGGGAGAGGTTTCGAAATGCAAGTGATGGGAAGAAGAGGTAACTCCCAAAACCCCCCTTTAATAGCCCATTAAGGAGGCAAATGAAGAGTCTCTCCATGACTCTTCATCTTCTTGTATGCCTTAACCAATATCCACTTCATTCCCTCCTAACAATACCTTGCTAGGTGAGTTGCTTAGTGCATACATGGTTGTACAAGAGGTCTAAGGTTCAATCCTTGGCTCATGCACATTTATTTTTATTTTATTTTTATTTCATTTATTTTATTATTTTTATTTTTTTAAATTCCGAAAATCCCCCTAAAATCACCCATAATTATGCCAATATTCCTAAATAAAATTCTTTTATATTTATATTAATTTTACCTAATTTATATTAATTTTTACCTAATTAATACCCATTTTTGGAGCCCATTTAAAGCTCATTGGTACTTAGTTTTCTCAATTTAAATGAGAAAACATGGATTTTCTAGGCCAAATTTCTCCTTAATATTTCTAGGTCCCTTGGAAATTATTTAGACATGCTTAATATTTTAAGAAAATATTAAGAGAATTTTCCGGGTCGTTACAGAACCGTAGCCCGGAAGGTATTACTATTCGAGTACTTCTAGCTATGTCTCTAGGCAGACACGGGCCGCCTAGTAGCCACTTGCTTACCTTGTCAGAAACACCAGAATTTCTCTCATCACCCTGTTAACTTCTTGAAGACCTCAACAGTAACTTGTTCATTTGATCAATGGGATAAGGGATGATAGCAAATGAAGTTCCTTTTGGTAGTCGTGGACTATTTTTCTAATTAGGCAGAAGCTACCCCATCAGCTCGAATATCTAAAGCGGAGGTCATCAAATTCCTATGGAAAAACATTATCTGCCAATTCGGCTTGCCGCATAATCTTGTCTCTAACAACGACCGGTAGCTCCAGGGTTATCACCTTGGAGAATGGTGTGAAGGATTGGGAAACCAACGAGCCTTTACCTCAGTGGTATATCCTTAAAGCAATGGACAAGTTAAGATAGTAAACAGGGAGATAGTTAGGGGCTAAAGATTAAACTAGACCATGTCTAAAGAAATTGGGTGAATGAGTTAGCCAGTATCCTCTAGGCTTACCAAACCACTCCTCAGGAAAGCACCCAAATGACACCTTTTCACCTCATCTATAGAGGGGTGACAGTGGTCCCAGTAGAAGTCCGGGACAAATCCATAAGGAGAAGCACCTATGAGAGTGAGAATGATGACCTACGACTTCTCTACTTGTATCTGATCATAGAAACCAAAGAAAAAGCTACAACTCAGCTAATTTCTTATCACCAATAGATGTGCATTAACTATAATAAATGGGTGATACATTGTTCTTTCCAGCTCAGTGATCTAGTCTGGAAGAAGATAAAGCCAATAGGCAATGTCGACAAATTGGAGCCTCAATAGCAAGGACCATTCAAAGTGGTCGAGAAACTCGATTCTGGGACCTAATACCATGCCAACAACAAAAGAAGAAGACTAAATTGATCGTGGAGTGTCTGCCACTTGAAACCTTACAGCTCATGAGCCCCCTAACACCCCACGGTCATTTTGTTTTTTTTCCCTACTCTTACTGTACTTACTTTCTAATAAAAACCAAAGCATCCTTTCTAAGAACAATTCTCCTCAGGGTCACGATCCTTAGGCTATGGTATCAACCTCGCCCTTCTCGCATGAAGGGTCGAGCATAACTGTATCGCTCGCGTCCTTTTCAGGGTCCAAACTCTCCCGACTAGGACATAGTCAAGGTCGAGATTCACATACTGCGGTATCAACCTTGCCCTTCTCACGGAAGGGTCGAGCATATACTGTATCACCCTCGTCCTTTCAGAGTCGAAACTCTTCCGACTCAGACATAGTCGAGGTCAAGATCCTCAAGTTATGATATCAACCTCACCCTTCTCGCATGAAGTGTCGAGCATATACCATATCAACCGTGTCCTTTTTAAGGCCCAAACTCCCCCAACTCGGACAAAATCGGGGTCAAGATCCTCAGGCTGCAGTAATAATCTTGCTCTTCTCGCATGAAAGATCATGTATATACCATGTCGCCCGCATCCTTTTTAGGGCCCAAACTCTCCAAACTAGGACATAGTCAAGGTCAAGACTCTCAGGCTACAATATCAACCTCGCCCTTCTTGTATGTAGGGTCGAGTATATACCGTATCACTCACGTCCTTTTTAGGGCTCAAACTCCCTTGACTCTGACATAGTCGGGTTCGAGATCCTCAGGTCGCAGTATCAACCTCACCCTTCTCACAAACAATCGAGTATATACCGTACCATCCATGTCCTTTTCAGGGCCTAAACTCTCCCAACTTGGACATAGTCAGGGTCGAGATCCTCAGGCTGCGGTATCAATCTCATCCTTCTCACATGAAGGGTCGAGCATATTCTGTATCACTTGCATCCTTTTCAGGGCCCAAAGTCCTTTGACTTAGACATAGTCGGGGTCGAGATCCTCAGACTATGGTATCAACCTTGCCCTTCTCACATAAAGGATCAAGCATATACAGTATCGCTCGTGTCCTTTCAAGGCCTAAACTGTTGGGTATAGCGGGTTTCCTAAGTGAATACTTAGTCGATCCGAGAAACCTCTTCATGCCTACGGATTAAAATTTTAATCCGAATGATGAGCCGTCTCCCATCAACCATCTCGTGCCATATCGAACGATTCAAATCACAACTCGGCCAATTACCAAAATCGGCCTTGTGATTTGCTCGACCATTCGACCGCGGAAAAGGCGACGATTTGATCGTCGGCTTTTGTGTTTATGGTCGGGGTCCAGTTAAGAATTTATTAAATATATTTTGCAACCAAAACATGAAATTCTTACACATAAAATGACGAGACATATCCACATAACACATGCACGACATAAGGAAATACAAAGGAGCTTATGGAAAGTTATGCCTTTCCGATTACCTCGCGGTCTTCTACCTTATGACCCTCCCTTCACGGACGTCGTGTGGGCGACGATCTACCACGATCTGAGATCACCAAGAACACCCACCAAACCCCTTCTCCAATCCGGCCGCAAACCCTAAACCCTAGGGTTTGCGCCGCCGGCACCTCCTCCCCTCTCTTTGCGCCGCCGTCCGCCGGAGCTGGTTCCAAGCCCTCCGGATCAGCGGTACACCTTGAGAGGAAGATGAAGAAGAAGAAGAAGAAGACAAAGAACAGCCCTCTTCTCAGCCACAAAATCCCTCAAGACCCCTTCATCTTCCTTCTTACGCCGCCGTCGCAAGGCACCCCTTGCGCTGCCTTCTTCACCTCGTCGGCGCCTCCTCAGCCCTTCCCGAGCCTCAAACAAGGTAGAAGAGATTCCTACCTTGCACCTTTGAGTCTCGTCCAAAGCTTGGTGGAGGAGGAGTCAAGGAAACCGAAGGGAGAGCCCTTCTCCTAGTCGGCGCCGAGAGAAGAAGAGAGAAGGAGAGGGGGAGGGTTTTTCCTTGGATCTTAGGTTTGATCAATTGGTTTGGTTTCTTGATCTCATAGGGTATATATAGGGCTAAGGTAGGGACCAAGAGGAGGAGTTGGTTCTTGGCCCGCTAATGGATCCAAACCCGATCCATTAATTAGGATCCATTCCACTAAAGGATCATAATTGAACTCACCTCACTAACCCCCATATTTTCATATGGGCTCCACATATTACGAGTCGTCCATCCCCCCATGTTTAAGATCGCGCATGCCCGTTAATTAATTAAATTACTGACAATTTAACTTAATTAACTTCTGGATCCTTGATTAGTACCACTTAACCTTTTTCAGCGTGTCGGATCAAATCCACCTGCAGGGTTTGGCACGGTGAACCTTTTGAGCTCATCAAGGGGGCATCATCATCCTGACTCTCCAGGACACGAATTTCGTCAATAATTATCAGCACATCATATTACTAATATTATTTCCCAACTTATCGGGTCTGTCGATCTAGCAGAATAGATCTCGCCCTTTGATAAATCAAAGAAATAATAAATAATAATATATGCCCAATATTATTTCGGGATTAAGGGATCGTCCTCCATAATAACAACTGAGGTCCCATCCAATTAATTTAGTTAGTATAAAATTGGATAACCTCGGGTTTCGGTCCTACTCAATGCACTCATAACACACTAGTGTAGTCCTATGGTCAAGACCAACCACACCTGACTACACTACAACCTTCTCGATGGGTTGTCCATTTCCATCTAGGTTGTGAGCCTCTATTTATGCTAAGTAAGGTACTGATAATATGATCTTCCGTGTGACACCACACACCATATTATCTACAATGCTAAGCAATGGGACTTCGTGTATGTACTATTATAAACAAACACCTAGTGTAGTGTGATTCTCTTTTCACAAAAGATGTTCATATAATAAAATTCATGTCTTTTAGTATACACATCTAACATAAAATCCCCAACTTGAACATAGTTGGGGTTGAGACCCTCAGGCTGCGGTATCAATCTCACCCTTCTTACACGAAGGGTCGAGCATATACCATATCCCGCATCCTTTATAGAGCCCAAACTCTCTCAACTAGGACATAGTCTGGGTCGAGATACTCAAGCTGCAGTATCAACTTCGCCCTTCTCGTACAAAGAATCAAGCATATACTGTATAACCCACACTCATTTCAGGGCTTATATTCCCTCGACTCGGACATAGTTAGTCTCGAGGTCCTACTCGGACATAGTCAGGGTTGAGATCCTCAAGCAGTGGTATCAACCTCGCCCTTCTCATACGAAGGGTCAAGTATATACCGTGTCGCTCGTGTCTTTTTCAGGGCTCAAACTATCTCGACTTGGACATTTTCAGGGTCGAGATCCTCTCCCTTCTTGCACGAAGAGTTGAGCATATACCATATCACTAGCATCTTTTTCAAGGGCTAAATTCCCTTGGCTCGGACATAGTCGGGGTCAGGATCAGAGTAATTGTCTAGCTGAATCTTAGCTCGGAAGTGCTTAGCAAAAAAATAATAATAAGGAGCCCTTTTTCGCATCCAAAACGTAAAAAATTATATTTTTCTACAAGAAAAGCAAAATACAAGCTAGAGCTAGAAGTTGGCCACATCTTCATTAGGGAGGTCTTCAATGATGTTCGAGATTATGATAGGACAAGACTTATCCGCAGGGAGGACTCTAGCCTCTGATAGCTACTTTAGGCCACCTTCCACTCCATGGCACACCTTACAAGGAGGTGGGTTCCAACCAAATTGTAAAATTCCTTAGAGTGAAGGAACTCCATCTTCTTAGTCACCTAGGACCCCTCCTTGCTTGCCTAGTTCTCTTGGAGCTCAGCTACTTTGTTCTCTAACTGTCTTTGCTGAGCTCCAAGCACCACCTACAACTCAATGGTGGAAGCCCGAAGAATCTCGGCCTCAGCCTGTGTTGCCTTCATCTATGGCAAAGAGCTTTCAACTTGTTAGAATGGGCCTTAGCAATAGCCCGAGTAGACTCCATGTACTTGCTAGATAGCTCATGATTTGAGCGAAGCTCCTCCTCTATGGCAGCCAATGCCATCTCCGCCTCCTCATGAGCTACCCTCAGTTCTTTGAGTGGACTCTCCACCATCACCGGGTGGGACTCTGGCTCCTCCCGAGTGGCACTAAGTCCATCTACAGAAGTTGGAGTCTCTGATGGCTGACTCCAACTCAGCCTAGTAGCTTCCCTATCAGCCTCCACAGAAGTCCACTTCATGGCCTACTCCTCCACCTCATCTTTCAACTGCTTCACCCTCTTGTCTTTCTTCTTGTTTCTTGACTCCAACGCCTTGACCTGAGCCTTAAGCAAATTGATCTAGTTTTGCTACCGGTTCAGGTCATAGTTGGCTTGGACAAACTTGCCGCATTATTGACTGCGAGTTTCTTTAGTTGATGAATCTCCAACATGGCCAACTCGGGGTCCTCCACCATCTTGTGAAGTCGGGACAAATGTATCTTTAGCGGTGACCTTGGTAGTAGAATTAGACAATTGGGTCGACGGCATGGCGACTTGATCCCACAGCTCTCGACAACCCTACCATATCTCAAGGAATTGACAGTTGAAGACCATCAGCTTAGGCATGTGTTCAGCATCGTCCCCATTAACTCCTCCAAGAGGGCTTGCATAGAAACACCCTTTGCGGCAACCTCGTAGTCCCTCCACTGCGCAGCCATGGGTTAGAGGTGTTGGTGTTTGGATGGCTAGAAGGGGGGGTGAATGTAGCCAGACACAAACTTCTTTCACTTTTAAAAAAAACTTCTGCACTTTAAGGGTTAGTAGCACAGCGGAAGACAAATACAAAATAGAGTATTGTAGAAACTAAAACCCTAACCTAAGCACAAGCTCAAAACGCTAACAAAGAGGATTTACAAGGTTCAGGGATAACTTGCCCCTACTCCTTGGCGTGCCCGTAAGGTGGGCGATCCCTTGATCGTCGGCAGATCAAGCCCCAAAAAATCCAGATAGAATGAAACCTCCATCTCGGTGGAGAAACCTCTCCATAGCGTTTCAACAGAGTGAGGAAGTTAAGCACAAAGACACACTAGAAGGCTTACAGAGCACTCAGACAAAACGAACACACGAGCTCTTCACCGAGCTCCACCCAACACAACTCTCACGCAAGAACTCTCTGCTCTTCGTGTCTGCTTGCTGATGGACTCGCCGAGCTCTCTTCCTCTTCCAAGCGCTCAAGTTTGCAGTCTCCAAAATGATGCTCAAGAGTTGCTCAAGTGATTAATAGTGATTGCTCAAAGAGATGGATCAATTGTTGCTGCAACCGAGAACTTACTCTTCTCTTCATCGCCAGCCAAGACTTAACCCAGCTGCCCGATGCCAGGTCACAGACGCTCCTCTGCAGCTCCCAGCTGCTACTCTGCAACTGCCCAGCCACCCTGACCTCTCCTGGACTCCCTGAGCTATCCTCAGTCGAGCCCCAGTCAGCCCCAGGTCAGCTTCCAGTCGTTGCCAGCGCCCGTTGTAACCTGCGATGGAAAACTGCCAAACCTGCTCAAAGGAAAGCCTCCCATTGACTCTCCTCCAATGTTTGAACCATCCCTGCAAAGCCTGCACACTTCAACAGAAGCATAGCAAAACATATCAAATGAAATCAGCAATGTATCAGAGAATCGGCAGAGAAAAGAGACGCGATCAGAGAGTCTGACAGCGTATTTGAATTAAAGTTCAGCTTCTGATCGGTCCCTAGACTGTTTAGAGAGGACCCTGATCGGTCACCGAACCGATCAGGGTAAGCCCGGACCGATCAGGCTCCATCCTGACCGGTCCACAATGAGAAAATTGGAATCGCGACTACTGCTGGATCGATCACCAGACCAGTCCAGCAGTCTGCTTACCACAACCCGCAGGAACCACACACACCTGATCGGTCACCAGACCGATCAGGATGTGGCCTGATCGGTCTGGGGACCTATCAGAGCACCTCCTGACCGATCAGGCTCCAGCCTGATTGGTCATAATGAGAAACTCGCGATTTCTGAGATCCCTTGGATCGTTCAGCAGTCCGATCAGGAGGTCTCCCTGATCGGTCACCAGACCAATCAAGAGACGATCAGTAGCCTAAGAAAGTCACTGTATACTCCCTGATCGGTCACCAGACCGATCCACGAAGGAACTCCTTGCCAACATCCCTGATCGGTCACCAGACCGATCCAGGCAAGGCCAAATCCACTCTAAGTCAAGAGAACAGGCTCCCAGCCTTCTCTGACTCGTGCTCAGTCCCCCGGACCAAGACTCCATGCCCAGTCTCACTCACCGGGACTTTAACCTAGCTTCTCAAGCTAGGACCTGGCTTCACTCACCAGGATTTCATCCAACCTAGCTTCCCAAGCTAGGACCTGGCTTCACAGGCCAGGGTTTCATCCAACCTAGCTTCTCAAGCTAGGACCTGGCTTCCCAAGCCAGGATTTCATCCAACCTAGCTTCTCAAGCTAGGACCTAGCTTCACTCACCAGGATTTCACCTAGTCCCACTAGGTGTGCCTAGTCCCACTAGGTCTTTTCCACCTAGTCCCACTAGGTGTGCCTAGTCCCACTAGGTCTTTTCCACCTCACCTAGTCCCACTAGGTGTGTTTAGTCCCACTAGGTCTTTTCCACTTCACCTAATCTCACTAGGTGTGCCTAGTCCCACTAGGTCTTTTCCACTTCACCTAGTCCCACTAGGTGTGCCTAGTCCCACTAGGTCTTTTCCCATGCCAGCGTCCGATCTCCCGATCCACCTGGACTTAACCCGAATTCATTCAACCAAACTTAAATCGTTGTCAACACCAAAATAACAAACGGGCCAGACTGCATCAACAATCTCCCCCTTTTTGTTGTTTGACAATCCGATTTAAGTTTAGGTATTAATGATCATCAATTGAAGTACATTCAATTACCGTAAGGGAATCAAGATCCTCCCCCTACAATATCACAACCCTAAACTTAATCAACCATTCTCTCCCCCTTTGTCAAACATCGAAAAGGGTATGGTTATTAAGTTTAAATATAACTCCCCCTTAACCGAGGGTCTCTCCCCAAACCCAAAATAATCAAAGGTAATTTTTGAGTTGCACATGAAAACATATACAGAATAATATCATGGTTAAACATGTATATGTTTCATATGACAAGTAAGTCAAAAGATGAATTTTTGAATTGCATATGAGAGGCATATACCATAAATGTATCATGGCAACAAAGTATATGCATCATACGCCAATAATTAGCGCAATTCCATCGTTACAGAAAAATTTTTGATTTATCTATGAACAATCAGTTTTCAAAAAAATTTCTGTAACTCTGATTCATTCAAGATCAAACTGCATTGACAATTGGCATCCCATAACAGGGGTGTAGACTCCATACGATATTTCAGAAAAATTTCTGAAACATGATCAAGGAACAAGAGTCATGATTCAAACAACTCTTTCTTATGAATTTTGAAAATTCCAACATGGGTTTATATTGAATTAGTATTATGTTTTGTTCCAAGTATGGTGAGTATGCCCCAATCGTAATCAGTTTGTATCAGATTTGTTGGTAGTATGATTATTAAACTGATACAATTCAATGAAGGGGATAGGACTCAAGAATTTTTGACCTAATTAGGGAATTCCCTTATCTGAATTGATCTAATCGGTCACCAGACAGATCAGAGGGATCCCTGATCGGTCTGCTGATTGATCAGGGTGAGTCATGATCGGTTAGTGGACCGATTTGGTTCGACACAGAGAGTTTTCTGAAACTGATCAGTTTTAGAAATCGATTTGTTTCAACCCTAAACCCTAATACAATCAATTTGACCCATTTGTTCCCAAAAAAAATCCCATTAAACAAAATTCATTTCCTTTAATCAAAATAAACAACATGATTTGGGTCCCTAAACTTTATCTCATTTCAAGACTCAAGAATTTCTATGGATTAGAAAGATACCAAAAATAGGTTTGTGTCAATTTCAATGAATAATCAATTATGTTTCAAGTATGTTTTTGGAATGATCAGGTGTGAATCAAAATGTTCCAAGTATGATCATGTTTATTCCAAACAATCTTGATAATCCAAGTTACTCTTCGGTCCTGAACAACTAAGTATTAGGCATATGATAACCCAAACTTGATAATCCACTTAGTATTAGGCATATGAAAAATATCAGGTTTGAATAACTAAGTCATAGAACTTAAGTTCATGTTCTTTGTCTAATGATGTATAATGAAATTTTCATAGTGATCTCTAATTAATGTGTCCATACCCATTCTTTAGCATGCATTCATGTTCTATGACACATACAAGAAGATAGACTCCTTAGTCTTGAGATAAGGCATTTCATAAACCATAAATTGCAGTAAAACATGAATTGCAACAATAAAATCAATTTTCCTAAGCAATCCATGGCAAGAACAAGTCGTGTGTTAATCTAAACCATCCATGTAATATATTTTCTTTTCAAAACTTGTTGATCCATTGAGAACTAGTGTCACCTTGTGCACGGATGACAATTTTCCTACTGCTCACAAACATAACTGAAGACACCCCAAAATTCATGTATCTACATTGTGTAGGGAATTCAAGTTCACAATTGATTTAAATCTAATCACCTACATTCGAGAGGGAAAATCCATTTCTCATGGGTAGTGTATGATCATCCATTAAATGGGGGAATATTAGGCCCATCCCTAACTAGGAATGGCAATGTGTTTGGAGTACCAAATATCAACCACCCATGTTGATAGATGTTCCCCCTTAATCAATGCTTATAGAATTCTAAATATAGAGGTTTTAGGTACCCAAATTTTGGGACCTAATGCATAAACAATGAGAGACTTAGGCACCCATGCCTTAGTCATTTTCTTTTTGACTTTTTGAACCCTAGAATCATTTGATGATCTAAAATGGGTTCTTGACATTACTGATACAAAGGTTAGTTCCTTAGGTCGGTAACCTATACCGGCCTTGTTATAAACCGCTCTTTGTGAATTTAGTATCATGTCTAATGTTTTAGAGCTTGTTGAAAACTTCTCAAGAATATTCTTGAGATTTTCAATTTCGCTCTTCAAATTCTTATTTTCATCCTCAAGATTTTTAACATGCAAATCATCAAGATCCTCATCCATAGAGGATTTCTCATGAAAATCATTAATATCCACCACCCTAGAGGATTTCATTTCTTCTACTTCCAATTTCAACAATTTAACTTTGTTCTTAGATTTTTTAAGCAACCTAGTTAGACATGCAATGGTTCTATAGCACTTATCCAACTCGGGAGAGATTACCTCTTCATCATCCGAGGATGATGAAGGCGCGGTTGAGAAGTCACTCGATTCATCACTACTTCCTTCATTTGAGTCTTCTAAGGCCATGAATGCCATGTGACAGTGAGTGTTCTCATCCTTCTTTTTCTCCTTCTTCTTGTTGTCACCTGCCACTAAAGCCAACCCTTTCTCCTTTGGGCTTTGGTTAGAGATCTCATATAGTTCCATTTCATAAAATAGATCTTCTAACTTAACAAAAGAAAAGTCCTTGGAAACCTTGTAAGCATCCACCATGGATTACCACAAGGCATTCCTAGGAAATGATTTATGGACATACCTCACAAGATCTCGGTTTTTTACCTTTTCATTAATGGAGTGTAGACCATTCAAGATCTCCTTGAATCTTCCATGGAGTCCACTTACCTTTTCCTCTTCCATGGAAAGGTTTTGAAGTCGGCTGAGAAGGAGGTCCTTCTTGGCACTTCGGGTTTCATGAGTTCCTTCATGGAGCTCAATGAGTTTATTCCATAGGTCTTTGGCAGAGGTGAAAGGGCCAACCTTGATTAGCTGCTCTTTGTTCATCCCACATTGCAAGGTGACAACAGCTTTGGCATTGGCTTCCCCCCTTTTGATTTGCTCAGTCGACCACATGAAGAAGCCTAGATCTTTTCCCTCAATATCCTTTGGAGGAGAGAAACCCTCCTTCACTGAGAACCACATGCTCATGTTGGACTTCAAATAATACTCCATCTTCGATCTCCAATATTGAAAATTAGTAACGTCGAAGAATGGAGGTCGGCTGGTGCTAAACCCTTCTCTTAAAGCAATCGTTGTTGTAAGCTCTCGGATGTTAATCATCTTGAACGGAGCCCCAAGCACTGATACCACTTGTTGGTGCTTGGATGGCTAGAGAGGGGGGGTGAATGTAGCCAGACACAAACTTCTTTCGCTTTAAAAAAAAACTTCTGCACTTCAAGGGTTAGTAGCACAGCGGAAGACAAATACAAAACAGAGTATTGTAGAAACTAAAACCCTAACGTAAGAACAAGCTCAAAACTCTAACAAAGAGGATTTACAAGGTTCGGGGATAACTTGCCCCTACTCCTTGGCATGCCGGTAAGGTGGGCGATCCCTTGATCGTCGACAGATCAAGCCCCGGAAAATCCAGATATAATGAAACCTCCTTCTCGGTGGAGAAACCTCTCCACAGCGTTTCAACAGAGTGATGAAGTTAAGCACAAAGAAACACTAGAAGGCTTACAGAGCACTCAGACAGAAGGAACACACGAGCTCTTCACCGAGCTCTACCCAGCACAACTCTCACGCAAGAACTCCCTGCTCTTCGTGTCTGCTTGCTGATGGACTCGCCGAGCTCTCTTCCTCTTCCAAGCGCTCAAGTTTGCAGTCTCCAAAATAATGCTCAAGTGTTGCTCAAGTGATTCATAGTGATTGCTCAAAGAGATGGATCAATTGTTGCTGCAACCGAGAACTTACTCTTCTCTTCATCGCTAGCCAATACTTAACCCAGCTGCCCGACGCCAAGTCACAGACGCTCCTCTACAGCTCCCAGCTGCTACTCTGCAACTGCCCAGCTACCCTGACCTCACCTGGACTCCCTGAGCTCTCCTCAGCCGAGCCCCAGTCAGCCCCAGGTCAGCTTCCAGCCGTTGCCAGCGCCGGTTGTAACCTGCGATGCAAAACTGCCAAACCTGCTCAAAGGAAAGCCTCCCATTGACTCTCCTCCAATGTTTGAACCATCCCTGTAAAGCATTCACACTTCAACAGAAGCTTAGCAAAACATATCAAATGAAATCAGCAATGTATCAGAGAATCGACAGAGAAAACAGACGCGAACAGTGTTGGATTTTTCGGGCCGCGAAAACCGCCTTTTCGCGTCGCGGAAACCCCGAGAACCCAAAGCCATGGATCTCGTGCGAAGAAAAATTCCGAAACAAAAATCACGTATTCATTTCATGCTCAAAACTCGATCTACTTCTAGATCTAAAGAGAGATAAACCATTTCACCTTTGGTGCGTGCCCCGCTTAATCCCGCTCGCTCCTTTTGGATGTCGGATCTCTAGGACGTCAAGTGCCATCCCTCTAGAAGTATCCACGCGAACAAAGTTGATGGAGGAAACCCTTTAGGTGTGCTAGCACCTTTCAAGGGTTCGGCCAAGAGGAGAAGAAGAAGAAGAGCACCAACACTTGGAGGAGGAAGAAGAGAAGACACACCATGAGAGAAATGGAACCAAAACTTGGTTTTTGTTCTCTCATTGTGGCCGGCCACATAATGGCCATTAATGGCCATTAAGTGGCCGGCCATAACCCCCTTTCAATTTGAATTCAAATTCAAATGGGGGGGTTACAACCTTTGGAGATGATGTGGAGCGTCATCATTGGTCAAATACCAAGCCAAGTCATCACTTGGTCAAGTCAAGGTGAGGTGGCCTTTTGGTCAAGTCAAACTTGACCATTAATCTTCCTTGATGAGGTGGCATCCACACTTAATGCTCTTGATGATGTGGAGCATCATCAATGGTTGGCTCCATGCCAATTCATCACCATGATGTGGCATTAAGTCAAGTCTAACTTGAGGTGGATTTGGGTCAAGTCAAACTTGCCTTTTATGGACTTTCCATATTTAGTCAAGTCAAACTTGACTCCATTTCTTCTCCCATGTCAAGTCTAACTTGAAGTGGAACCAAGTCAAGTCAAACTTGATTTGGATTTGGGTCAAGTCAAACTTGCCTTTTATGGACTTTCCATATTTAGCCAAGTCAAACTTGACTTCATTTTTTCTCCATCTATTTGTTCTTTGTGTGTGACCCTATAGGTTCTTGTAACGTTGGCAATGCTTCTAACCTCTTAGAAACATAAGCAATGAGCGGTATCTAGCAACACATCATTGCTACCCAAGTTACAAGAATGTTGAGATCCAACATCACCAATGTGACTACTAATTATGACTTTCATAATATGTGACAATGTCCTTATATCGTCGATATCTAGATTGATCTTCTATGAAGCATAGACCGTGTCATCCTCCAATCAATCTATGTGTCTTGAACTCCAAGTAGACTCACTATAATCAAATAAACTCAATATCTCATATTGCCTTATTTGGGCATGACCATGCACTTAGTGATCTCACTCTATCAAGACTATGATATCTCTCCCGTCATATAGGAGGGATAGATCCCATCTACATCACTCACATCCCTCCGCATAATTTGTTACATACCCAGTAATCGCCTTTATAGTCCACCCAGTTACGAGTGACGTTTGACGAAACCAAAGTACATAACTCCTTATGTAGGGAACTATGGTGACTTCAGGTCTAAGGACTAATAGTCATACTAATAGTCACATGAGAAAGTATATGACACTCATATAACGATCCATGATACTTTCTCATGGTGGGTCATTCAGTATACATTCTCCAATGCATACTCATGTGTCAACTTGATATCTCATATCCATGACTTGTGAGATCAAGTCATCGTGTTGACCTACATGCTAGTCTCTATGCATTAACATTGTCCCTGAATGTTAATACTTGACTAGGAATAATTAAGAGTAGTGTTCTCTATATCATCTCACTATCGATTCAACCAATCGATTGATATAGATATGAACCTACTACCAAGGACGTTATTACACTTAGTTATTTGGCACCAATACAAGTAAGTATAATAACCATAATCACATGTCTTTATATATATATATGAAATATGATACAATGAGTCCATACAACAACCATCACATGATTGGCTCTAGGGCTCTCACTAACAATCTCCTACTAGAACTAGTGTCAATCACTGTAGTATCTAATACCCAATGACCTAGTGTGACCATCATGCTTGGTCTGTGCCAAAGCCTTGGTCAAGGGATCTGCAATGTTAGCCTCTATGGGTACTCTGCATATCTTCACATCTCCTCGATCTATGATCTCTCGAATGAGATGGAAACGCCGTAGTATGTGTTTGGTCCGCTGGTGTGAACGAGGTTCCTTAGCCTGCGCAATAGCTCCATTGTTGTCACAATAGAGCTGTACTGGGTCGGCTATGCTAGGAACCACTCCAAGCTCAGTAATGAACTTGCGGATCCAAACTGCCTCCTTTGCTGCCTCAGATGCAGCAATGTACTCAGCTTCTGTTGTAGAATCAGCAACTGTATCCTACTTTGAATTCTTCCAGCTGACAGTGCCGCCATTTAAGCAAAACACGAACCCTGACTGCGATCTGTAGTCATCCTGGTCAGTTTGGAAGCTTGCATCACTGTAACCTTTTACAGTTAGCTCCTCTTCGCATCCAAATATCAAGAAATATTCTTTAGTCCTTCTCAAGTACTTAAGAATATTCTTGACTGCTATCCAGTGACGTTCACCTGGATCTGACTGGTATCTGCTCGTCATGCTCAAAGCATACGAGACATCAGGACGAGTACATAACATAGCGTACATGATAGATCCTATGGCTGAGGCATAAGGGATCTTGCTCATGCGGTCTCTCTCCTCTCTAGAAGAGGGACCTTGAGTCTTCGAAAGACTCACGCCATGTGACATTGGCAGATTTCCCTTCTTGGAATTCTGCATGGCAAACCGTTGCAAAACGGTATCAATGTATGTACTCTGACTTAGGCCAAGCAATCTCTTAGATCTATCTCTATAGATCTTTATGCCTAGAATATAGGCTGCTTCACCTAAGTCTTTCATTGAGAAGGAATTCCCCAACCAAGTCTTCACAGACTGTAGTAAAGGAATGTCATTCCCAATGAGTAGTATGTCATCTACATACAAAACAAGGAAGACAACTGTGCTCCCACTAACCCTTTTGTAGACACAAGGTTCATCTTCATTCTTGATGAAACCAAACTATTTGATTGCATCATCGAAACGAAGATTCCAGCTTTGAGAAGCTTGCTTTAGTCCATAAAGGGACTTATGCAGCTTGCATACTCTACCAGTATGCTTTGGATCTACAAAACCCTCAGGTTGTGTCATGTACACTTCCTCGAGGAGGTTTCCATTCAGAAACGCAGTTTTGACGTCCATCTGCCAGATCTCATAATCGTGGTATGCTGCAATAGCAAGCAAGATCCTAATGGACTTGAACATCGCGACTGGAGAAAAAGTTTCATCATAGTCAATACCATGAATTTGCTTGAAACCTTTAGCTACTAGTCTACCCTTATAGGTATGTACAAGTTCATCCATGTCAGTCTTTCTCTTAAAGACCCACTTACACCCAATGGGTTTGACCCCTTCAGGTGGATCAACCAAAGTCCATACTTGGTTGGTGTACATGGAATCCATCTCGGATCTCATGGCCTCTAGCCATTTCTCAGAATCTGGGCTCATCACAGCTTCCTGATAGGAGGTAGGCTCGTTCTCAACGAGCATAACGTCATCATGGTCAGACAAGAGAAATGAGTATCTCTCAGGCTGACGATGTACCCTATCAGACCTGCGAAGAGGTAGGTCTACATGAACAGGTTGTTGTTCCACAGCTTCTTGTGCAACAACCTCATCAACCACCATACTTTGTGGTTCCTGTTCAACTTCCATCAAGGCTTCAGTGCTATTGTCCATGTCTTGAACTTCTTCAAGACTGAACGTACTCCCACTAGTCTTTCTAAAAACAAAGTCCCTTTCTAGAAATACTCCAGTCTTAGCAACAAACACTTTGTGCTGACTAGGAATGTAGAAGTAGTATCCCTTCGTTTCCTTGGGATACCCTATGAAATAACACTTATCAGATTTGGGTCCCAGTTTGTCTGAGACTTGACGTCGTACGTAAGCCTCACAACCCCAAACCCTCATGAAAGACATCTTGGGACTCCTCCCTGTCCATATCATATATGGTGTCTTCATGACAGCCTTTGATGGAACACGGTTTAGTGTGAACGCTGCCGTGTCTAGAGCATATCCCCAAAAGGATATAGGAAGATCTGCGTGACTCATCATAGATCGTACCATATCTAATAAAGTACGATTCCTCCTTTCGGATACACCATTCCACTGTGGTGTTCCAGGGGGAGTGAGTTGGGATAGAATCCCACACTCAGCTAGGTAGTCACGAAACTCATGGCTCAAGTATTCTCCACCTCGATCTGATCGAAGTATCTTAATACTCTTGCCAAGTTGGTTCTGTACTTCATTTCTGAATTCTTTGAACTTTTCAAAGGATTCTGACTTATGTGTCATCAAATACACATAGCCATATCTACTGAAGTCATCAGTAAATGTGATGAAGTACCTATAACCACCTCTGGCAGCGATATTGAAAGGGCCACATACATCACGATGTATGAGTCCTAACAAGTCTATCGCTCTTTCGCTATGTCCACTAAAGGGAGTCTTAGTCATCTTGCCTAGAAGGCATGACTCGCATGTCTCATATGACTCAAAATCAAATGAGTCCAGCAAACCATCCTTATGGAGCTGGGACAAGCGAATCTCATTTATGTGGCCTAAGCGACAGTGCCAGAGATAGGTTGGGTTCAACTCATTTGATCTCAACCTCTTGGTATTCACGTTATAGATAGGGCTCTCTAAGTCTAGAATATAGAGGCCATTCATCAGATGTGCGCTACAATAGAACATATCCTTTAAATAAACAGAACAACATTTGTCCTTTATTATGAATGAAAAACCTTTGTTATCTAAACATGAAACTGAAATGATATTCTTTGTTAGTACAGGTACATAACAACAGTTATTCAATTCCAGTACAAGCCCAGAGGGTAGAGATAGAAAGTAAGTCCCTATAGCAACAGCAGCAACCCTTGCTCCATTGCCTACTCGTAGGTCCACCTCGCCCTTGGCCAATGCCCTGCTATTTCTCAGTGCCTGCACATTAGAACAAATGTGAGAAGCACACCCAGTATCTAATACCCATGATGTAGAAATAGAAAGGTTGACTTCTATAACATTTATACCTGAAGTAGAAGTCTCACTTCTCTTCTTCTTCAGATCTTCCAGGTATACCTTGCAGTTCCGCTTCCAATGCCCAGTCTTACCGCAGTGGAAGCAGGTAGCATCCTTAGCAACCCCACCTTTAGGTTTGAGTGTTGAAGAGCTGGCTTTGCCCTTGGTTTGGGTCTTACCCTTACCTTTGGGCTTCCACTTGCCCTTACCCTTGCCTTTTTATACCATTAGGACGGTACTGGACTTGGCAGTGGTGAGATTAGGCTCAGCAGTTCTTAACATGTTGAGTATCTCGGGCAGTGGTTTGTCTAATTCGTTCATGTTGTAGTTCATGACGAATTGACGGTAACTCACCGGCAACGATTGCAGGATCAGATCGGTAGCCAGCTCTTGGCCCAAAGGGAACCCCAACCTCTCGAGGTTCTCGACGTACCCAATCATTTTGAGTGCGTGAGTTCCTACAGAGGTTCCCTCTTTCATCTTGCATGAAAAAAGGGCCTGAGTCACTTCAAACCTCTCATGCCTTGCCTGCCCTTGATATAGTTGCTTGAGATAGCCAATCATATCAAAAGCATTCATTTTCTCGTGTTGCTTCTGAAGCTCAGGAGGCATACAGCATAGCATTAGGCATGACACGTCTAACGCGTCATCTAGATGCTTCTGATGAGCATCTCTAACACTACGAGCAGCAGAGGCTGGTGGTGCATCAGGAACTGCTTGCTCCAGAACGTACAGCTTACGTTCCTGCGTGAGGACTATCCTCAGATTCCTGTACCAGTCCAGGAAATTAGCTCCTAGGAGCTTGTCCTTCTCAAGAACAGATCGTAGAGAGAGAGTGTTCGTGTTTGACATGGTAATCTACAACATAAAATGCAGAAAATAAATATCCACCATTGTATCATATTTTATTTATCATTTAACTAGGCCTTTAATTAAATGATGCTCCCACTAAATTATAGGGCTTTGGTAGAATCGAGTCATAGATGTGGTAAAACCACACTACTAGATCCACACCAACTAACTATAATTCTCGTAGGTCAAGATCCACATCATACTACGCCTTGAGTTAGCTTTGGCTAAATCGCCCAAGACATAGTATGATCGGTAGGTACTAATTACCAATTACATCTCTATGCAACTCTTGCTTATAGGATCATACAACTCTTGTTTAACAGATCGTAGAGAGAGAGTGTTCGTGTTTGACATGGTAATCTACAACATAAAATGCAGAAAATAAATATCCACCATTGTATCATATTTTATTTATCATTTAACTAGGCCTTTAATTAAATGATGCTCCCACTAAATTATAGGGCTTTGGTAGAATCGAGTCATAGATGTGGTAAAACCACACTACTAGATCCACACCAACTAACTATAATTCTCGTAGGTCAAGATCCACATCATACTACGCCTTGAGTTAGCTTTGGCTAAATCGTCCAAGACATAGTATGATCGGTAGGTCCTAATTACCAATTACATCTCTATGCAACTCTTGTTTATAGGATCAAGAATTAACATTTATGAATAATCTTGAGTTAGCTTTGGCTAAATCGCCCAAGACTATTGATAAATGCGATCTTGTCCTACCTTTCCAACTATTGGAGGATGCCTATAGTTAGGCTCGATCCAATTGAGCTAACTAGTTACTCAATCTAATTGAGCTCAATCTAACCCAAGCGTGATAGGCGGGACCAAGGTTGTCCCTCCGCATCCCACCAAGATTAAATGCATTGCTCTGCTTTGGCAGATTCAACAATCGCATATGATCGTGGTAGTGATGGGTATCAAGGCTTGTTAGGCATATACGAGTTGATTTCGATTTAGATCTAATCTAATCGATGATGTGCATCGTATTTAGGCATTTATTAAATCTAATTTAACCTAAATGTGTATTAGGTGCACATCAAGATGTGGTTCCCACATTACATGTGCATCACATACACTATGTATATTCTATTCTATACTAACATGCATCACATACATATAAGGAAAAATAAAATATATAAGAAAATTAAAGTGTGATTAGTCATGGCCCTACTAAGATCTTCTCAAGCCAATGAGAAGATCCTTTGGTCAACCTAGGGTCTAGGCAGCAGCTTCTCCAAGCTCCTCCTTCCAGAACCCCATGTGTTGTCGGCTTGCTTCCCACGAGTCCGTCTTCTCCAGAATTTCCTTCATCTTCAATTTTGTACATTACAAAATTTATACTCGAGTTACATTCAAGTCTTAAACTAATTTTAATAGAAATAATAAATAAAAGGCCGACACGCAGGTCGCAATCATAATACAACACACACAACACAAATAACGGCACGCAGGCCGTAATATGAATTACACACATATTTTAATCTAATTAAAATAGGGTCTTGGGCCATGACCATCATACTACTGTACATAATTTAAAATTATGTATTTTACAGAAATTTATCTAATTTTTCTATGTATTTTACGAATTTTATGAGTCACAACTCCACGGCGGTCTCGTTAAGCGGGTTTCGGGCACAATCACCTGACAAGGCCCCTTGCGGGGTTAGGGGCGGCACCCCTACTCACGAAATTAATTTCGTGAGTGTCGTATCGCGATCTAACAGTGCCTAACCCGCTGTCCCAAAATCTATTTGGGCGAAACTAGCCGTTTCGGAGAAGTTTTTCTCGGTGGTCGAAGTGTACAAGTGCTTCGCACTCGTTGCTTCGCCTCTACGAGAAAAATATTCACAAAATCCTAAAAATTAGAAAAATTACAGAATCATAAACTACTCTAAATTTTGTATCCCAAACAAAAAATAAATAAATACGTGCTTCGCACGTGGCTCTGATACCACTGTTGGATTTTTCGGGCCGCGAAAACCGCCTTTTCGCGTCGCGGAAACCCCGAGAACCCAAAGCCATGGATCTCGTGCGAAGAAAAATTCCGAAACAAAAATCACGTATTCATTTCATGCTCAAAACTTGATCTACTCCTAGATCTAAAGAGGGATAAACCATTTTACCTTTGGTGCGTGCCCCGCTTAATCCCGCTCGCTCCTTTTGGATGTCAGATCTCTAGGACGTCAAGTGCCGTCCCTCTAGAAGTATCCACGCGAACAAAGTGGATGGAGGAAACCCTTTAGGTGTGCTAGCACCTTTCAAGGGTTCGGCCAAGAGGAGAAGAAGAAGAAGAGCACCAACACTTGGAGGAGGAAGAAGAGAAGACACACCATGAGAGAAATGGAACCAAAACTTGGTTTTTGTTCTCTCATTGTGGCCGGCCACATAATGGCCATTAATGGCCATTAAAAGTGGCCGGCCATAACCCCCTTTCAATTTGAATTCAAATTCAAATGGGGGGGTTACAACCTTTGGAGATGATGTGGAGCGTCATCATTGGTCAAATACCAAGCCAAGTCATCACTTGGTCAAGTCAAGGTGAGGTGGCCTTTTGGTCAAGTCAAACTTGACCATTAATCTTCCTTGATGAGGTGGCATCCACACTTAATGCTCTTGATGATGTGGAGCATCATCAATGGTTGGCACCATGCCAATTCATCACCATGATGTGGCATTAAGTCAAGTCTAACTTGAGGTGGATTTGGGTCAAGTCAAACTTGCCTTTTATGGACTTTCCATATTTAGTCAAGTCAAACTTGACTCCATTTCTTCTCCCATGTCAAGTCTAACTTGAAGTGGAACCAAGTCAAGTCAAACTTGATTTGGATTTGGGTCAAGTCAAACTTGCCTTTTATAGACTTTCCATATTTAGCCAAGTCAAACTTGACTTCATTTTTTCTCCATCTATTTGTTCTTTGTGTGTGACCCTATAGGTTCTTGTAACGTTGGCAATGCTTCTAACCTCTTAGTAACATAATCAATGAGCGGTATCTAGCAACACATCATTGCTACCCAAGTTACAAGAATGTTGAGATCCAACATCACCAATGTGACTACTAATTATGACTTTCATAATATGTGACAATGTCCTTCTATCGTCGATATCTAGATTGATCTTCTATGAAGCATAGACCGTGTCATCCTCCAATCAATCTATGTGTCTTGAACTCCAAGTAGACTCACTATAATCAAATAAGCTCAATATCTCATATTGTCTTATTTGGGCATGGCCTGCACTTAGTGATCTCACTCTATCAAGACTATGATATCTCTCCCGTCATATAGGAGGGATAGATCCCATCTACATCACTCACATCCCTCCGCATAATTTGTTACATACCCAGTAATCGCCTTTATAGTCCACCCAGTTACGGGTGACGTTTGACAAAACCAAAGTACATAACTCCTTATGTAGGGAACTATGGTGACTTCAGGTCTAAGGACTAATAGTCATACTAATAGTCACATGAGAAAGTATATGACACTCATATAACGATCCATGATACTTTCTCATGGTGGGTCATTCAGTATACATTTTTCAATGCATACTCATGTGTCAACTTGATATCTCATATCCATGACTTGTGAGATCAAGTCATCGTGTTGACCTACATGCTAGTCTCTATGCATTAACATTGTCCCTGAATGTTAATACTTGACTAGGAATAATTAAGAGTAATGTTCTCTATATCATCTCACTATCGATTCAACCAATCGATTGATATAGATATGAACCTACTACCAAGGACGTTATTACACTTAGTTATTTGGCACCAATACAAGTAAGTATAATAACCATAATCAAATGCCTTTATATAAATATATGAAATATGATACAATGAGTCCATACAACAACCATCACATGATTGGCTCTATGGCTCTCACTAACAATCAGAGCGTCTGACAGCGTATTTGAATTAAAGTTCAGCTTCTGATCGGTCGCCAGACCAATCATAGAGGACCCTGATCGGTCACCGGACCGATCAGGGTAAGCCCAGACCGATCAGGCTCCATCCTGATCGGTCCTCAGTGAGAAAATTGGAATCGCGACTACTGCTGGATCGGTCACCAGACCGGTCCAGCAATCTGCTTGCCACAACCCGCAGGAACCACACACACTTGATCGATCACCAGATCGATCAGGATGTGACCTGATCGGTCTGGGGACCGATCAGAGCACCTCCTGACCGATCAGGCTCCAACTTGATTGGTCATAATGAGAAACTCGCGATTTCTGATATCCCTTGGATCGTTCAGCAGTCCGATCAGGAGGTCTCCCTGATCGGTCACCAGACCGATCAGGAGACGATCAGTAGCCTAACAAAGTCACTGTATGCTCCCTGATCGGTCACCAGACCGATCAGACATCACTGGATCGATCACCAGACATATCCACGAAGGAACTCCGTGCCAACTTCCCTGATCGGTCACCAGACCGATCCAGGCAAGGCCAAATCCACTCTAAGTCAAGAGAACGGGCTCCCAGCCTTCTCTGACTCGTGCTCAGTCCCCCAGACCAAGACTCCATGCCCAGTCTCACTCACCGGGACTTCAACCTAGCTTCCCAAGCTAGGACCTGGCTTCACTCACCAGGATTTCATCCAACCTAGCTTCCCAAGCTAGGACCTGGCTTCACAAGCCTGGGTTTCATCCAACCTAGCTTCTCAAGCTAGGACCTGGCTTCCCAAGCCGAGATTTCATCCAACCTAGCTTCTCAAGCTAGGACCTGGCTTCACTCACCAGGATTTCACCTAGTCCCACTAGGTGTGCCTAGTCCCACTAGGTCTTTTCCACCTAGTCCCACTAGGTGTGCTTAGTCCCACTAGGTGTGCCTTGTCCCACTAGGTCTTTTCCACTTCACCTAGTCCCACTAGGTATGCCTAGTCCCACTAGGTCTTGTCCACTTCACCTAGCCCCACTAGGTGTGCCTAGTCCCACTAGGTCTTTTCCCATGCCAGTGTCCGATCTCTCGATCCACCTGGACTTAACCCGAATTCATTTAACCAAACTTAAATCGTTGTTAACACCAAAACAACAAACGGGCCAGACTGCATCAACAAGAGGAGGGTCAACTCTAGTTGAAAATCACAGGAGGCTTCTAGGGGAGATAGGACTTGATGTCAGGAAGGAGAGAAGGGCCTACCACACCCTCTTCTTAGGGAATCGAAGAGGGAAGACACAAAGGAGGCGGGGGCATGCTAGTTCTAGAGACCTCCGCAAGGACACGAGTAATTAGCGCCGGAGGCTCAGTGGGAAGTGGCTCTCCAAGGGGAACCGATGGAATCTCCCGAAGCATATCTTCTGTCTTCAGAGGAGTAGAAGGCAAGTGGATGGGCACAGGCAATGGACCAACCGAGGATGCGACCTCTAGAGGAGAAGCAATAGGCATCCAAACCTTGGGGTGGGGGAGGGGGGATTGGTGAGGCGAGCCCTTCCTCTTTGTGGATAGCCGGAGGGGCGCATTAGACTCCTCTAAAAGAGCCACCTCCTCAGTGAGTAAAGGAGGCGGGAGTGTTGAAGGACATGCTACCCTAATAGTGGGCACAGTTGGAACTCCTGGATCGATGATTTCCTGACCATGCGGGACTACCGGGTTGCAACATCTTTGGTCAAGTCAATGATCTCCACTCCTCAGACCTCTAACTTGACCTCCGACAACCTGACAGCTTTGTTCAGTGCTGGCCTTAACATGGTCTCTACTAGACAAAGAAAATAAATCCTCAGTCAGACATCAATATCATCACAAAATCAAAAATCTTACCCAATGAATAGTGTCGAGAAGTTGAGATGAGACTCAGCCCCAACATATACAGCAAGCCTTCTTCAAATAGAGAACTACCGTCGAAGGATAAATCTTGCAATTTCTCAAGAGCCTAAGAATAGCCCTACTCTATATGGACACCTTTCAAGGTGGGTGGAAATGGCAGTTGACACTGCCCCCAAGTAGGCCCGAACATGGGGCTCGGAGCTCGGACATAGAAAAACTGAGGCTTCCACCCCTTGTGGGAAGAAGGAAGACACTTAATCAACCTCTGACCGACCCTAGAATAGAAGAAAAACACCCCGTCCTTCATTCTCTTGCGGTAGAAGAAACAATGAAAAATCTGAAGGGGCAAAGGAAGATAGTATAGGAGGAATAAAACGACCACCCTTGTATGGATGCGAAACGAGTTAGGACCCAACTGACATAAAGGAATGCGAAAGTAGCAAGATACCTCGCCGAAGAAAGGATGGATGGGAAAGCGCAACCCACTGGAGGAGGACGGTCTGGATGGTCATTCCCATTAGGAAGTATGCAAACATAGTCAGCCGGAATAATGTAAGCAAGCTTTAACCTTTTTAAGGAAGTGCTGCTGAAACTAGACTCTACCGACCTATACCAAGGAGCAGACGACAATCCTTTCACCATCTCTCAAATAAGTACCCAAAGACAATGAAAACAAACTATCCTAATAAGAACGATGATGAAAGAAGGCTTACGCTTGAAGGATGACAGAAGAGTTTGGGAGAAGATGATTCAGAACGATGGATGCTTGAAGCCAAGATAATACGGGTGAAGCAGCACCCTTGACGCAACCCTACTTATGCCCTATAGCAGCAAGTCTCGATCGTCAAATTTAGGTGCTACTCAGAAGAGATAAAGAGACAGCCATCCAATCTCAGACTGAGAATCATACCAACTCCCCAATAATCATGACATCCTTAAGTGGCGGTCCGTCTTCCTGACAAGGGGCATGTCACATTAATGTGATATAACCTCGAAAGCAATAAGTATATCTTAAGCTCGACGACCGAGATGGATGAATCATGACCATCATTAAATAGGCATGCCCAACATTTAAAGCACAAAACCATTTGCAATTCAATACAAGGATTACCATTTGTCACGTGGCCATTTAAAGAAGTTCCATTGCAACCCATCAAGTCTAGTCAGTCGGACCCTCTAGCCTACTTCAACTAGACTTAAGGGGATGATTAGTGATGTTGGGGGCTTTAGGAGGAAACTTCATGGCAGTCAGAGATCACGCGACAACTCCTAAACATTGAGGATGTTCCACTTGAGTCCCTCGAGCCCTATAGCACCTTCAAAACCCCAAGCTGAGACCAACGAGCTCAACTCAAGGCCCAAAACCCCAACTCTCGGATGCCTGTATGCACAGGGGCGCCCGAGTGCTCGGGCGCCTAGTGCTCAGGCGCCACTATGCATACGAGCGCCCGAGACTGGTTTAAGTCAGCAGCTACTAACGAATCTCCAACGTGATTTCTGGTCTTCTTGGTCAATTTCTGGCCAACTGGAGTTAGGCTCACCCGAACCCGACCCTGGCCATTCACCCCTCGAGTGTCCTTCCTTCCGACTTCTCGTCCCTCGGACGTCGCGCACATCCTTCTCGCTCCACCGGTGTACTTTTCCACAGCTTCTGCGTCCCTTGGATGCACGGAGCCCGTCGACTTACATCCTTGTGCAATCCTTCTCATCTACTGCATTTTATGCTTGACTTCCTCCGCTCCTAAGTTTCTACAAACTTAGACAGAGAGTAAAAATACCAAGACCTAATTTAAATTGGTTGACCACATCAAAACTAACTTGGGGTACTTATAATCACCCCTTTTTTGATGTGCATCAACTCGAGTTAAGTTACGGGAAACGAACATAAACAAAATATGAATAAATATATATAACAATGTAAGAAAAAAAATGAAAAATTAGTGTCTACCCCTTAACTTAATATTCTCTCCCTTTGATTACATCAAAAAAGAACTTGGAAGGTTAAGGGAAAAATATTAAATTTTTAACACAATAAATAGTGTCCAGAAAATCTAAGTTTTTAAATTTTACTTAAAAAAATTTTAAAATGTTAAGTCTAATTTTGAAAATAATTTTCAAAATTTATTTTTATTCAAAAATTTATCAAATTTTTAAAAAAGTTAGAATTTTAAAAAATTATTTCCAACAAAAAAATTGTTAAAGTGAAAATAAATTTCTAAATTTTTGAAACTTGAAAATATTTTCAAACAAAAAATCATGTTAAATTTTTATTTGTAAAAAACTTTCTATAGATGGAACAAAGCAAACTTTTAAAAAAATTTATAGTTATCAAAAAAAGATAAGACATTAATTAACAAAATAATTTTAATCTCTATTTAAAAAAAACTATCAGTTTAAGACGTATTGTTAAATATCAAAAGTTAGGGGGTTAAAATGGAAAAATTCAAAGCATAGGGGTCTTGTTGGGATTAATAGAACTTGGAGGGACTTTTTGCAAAAAAGCCAAAAACATTAAAAACCCTAAACTTCTCTTTTTATTTCCTCTCCTCCCCGATTCCTTCGTTCCTCCCCATCATCAACACCCTCGTGAGCGGTTCCTCATCGCAACACCGCGCCCATTCTTTTTCCTCTTCTTTGTTTCTCTTCTCTCCTTCTTTTCTTCTCTTCCACCTCCTTCCTCGACTCCATAATCAGAGCATTTGTTGGGCGCCATCACCAAGAGAGATCAGCGGCACCCTCTTCCTCCACTGTGTGATCAGAGATCTGGACCTAGGGAGGCTCATATCGTGACAATTGGAGCATCACAATGGGAGTAGACCAGAGATAAACGAGGCTCATTGGGGAAGAGGACGTCGAGGTCATCGGCGCACCGTCTCCAATTTAGGTCAGGGTAGATGAACTAGTAACTAAGTTGATTGTTGTTTTGATGTGTGGTTGTTTGTTAAAAAATCTATTGGGACTAAATTATGCTTAGAATTGCAGTTGGATTTGGTGTTCTTTATTCTTTCCTATTGTTGTGAGCTTGTAAAGCTATGTTCTATGCCTATTTGGAACTTTACTGAGTAATGGTTTTGCCGTGTGCTAGGGGAGAAGCAAATTGAGAGAGAGATGTGTTGGAACTTAGGGTGCTAACGGGGAGATTTAAGAATTGTTGTTGGTTAATTTCTTCTTGGTATGAACTTGTGTTGTAAACGTTTGATTGGGGGAGGTAGTGTTTGAAACTCTACCGTGAGCCCTTTTGATTTGGTTCAGGTTGAGGTTTGTAGTTGAAGAGTTTTAGCGTTTGATCTAGTGACACCACCGTCGTAAGTTTTCTTGTAGTTGTTAAATTCAAAATTTTGATCTTAATTAGAGACTAAGTAGTAATTTAGTTATTTAAGTTTTAATAAATAACTAAACTTTATCATTGGTACAGGACCCTGATTGGATACAAGGTCTTGGACAGGAGATTTATTTGGACACATTCTACATAACTTCTCCTTCGTATTCTTGTAGTTCTAATATCTTAAATGCATGCTTGTTATGTCTGAATAGGTCTGACCTTGTTCTTTGCTGTTGATTATTTTATATCGTCCATTAATACTTTCTTCATTTGACCTTCGAGTTAATTCGTATTTTGTATCCGTATAGTCGCTCATTGATTTTCCATTCTGTAAAGTACCGCTCATATACGAGTACTTAGATATTCATTAAACACCACTAGGATGGTTGGCATTAGAGGCACCCTACCTCGTAGTTTAGTTGCATATTCGTTGGTTTCTAGTTGGTTTCTGATACTTATTGTTTATATCGTTGCATCATTGTTATTCAGTTGTTTGTGCATTTTGGTATCATGCATCATACCTACACTGTTGCATACTGACGATTGTTGGGCTTCCATATAGTTAATGTTGGAACTCGGATGGCTAGAGAGGGGGGGGGTGAATATAGTCAATCACTTGGACTTTAAGCACTTATCAAAAATTCTGCACTTAAATGTTTAGTAGCACAGCGGAAGTAGCAAAAACAGAATATGCAGAAAACTTAAACCCTAAACTATGAGCAAACACAAGAACGCTATCAAGAGGATTTACAAGGTTCGGGGATAACTTGCCCCTACTCCTTGGCGTGCCCTTAAGGTGGGCGATCCCTTGATCGTCGGCAGATCAAGCCCCGGAAGATCCGAATAGAAAACAACTTCCTTCTTGGTGGAGTAACCTCTCCACAGCGTTTCAATCAAAGATATAGTTTTAAGCACAATGAAACACAAGAAAGTTCTTACTTAGCACTAAGCACAGACAAGAACACAGCAACCCTCTCCCAAGCTCCACCCAGCGACGATCTCACGCAAGAACCCTTTCTTCGTGTCTTCTCGCTGTTGGACTCAAAGTCTCTTGTTCCTTCCTCCAAGTGCTCAAGCAAGGGGTGGTTGCTTCACTGATTGCAGTTGCTTGCTCAAGATGATGGAATTTCAGAACGCACAAGCAAAGTGTGGAGAACACAAACGCGCAGCAAGAACTCAAGACAGAAAATCGATTCAACCGAACACCTCTGCTCTTCTCCTCTACGCCCTTTTGTTTCTCCACTGAGCACCAGGTGACATCAACTCACTGCAGCCTCCAGCTGCTCTCCTGCAACCACCAGCCCCCACTGAGCTCTTCTGGACTCCCTGAGCTTCCCTCAGACCAGCCCCAATCAGCAGCTCCAACCGGCGCCAGTGTCCGTTGCAACCTGAGATGGAAAACAGACAAACCTGCTCCAAGGAAAGACCTCTATTGACTCTCCTTGAGTGTTTGAATCCTTCCCTCTCACCTGCAGCTCAATCAGAGTGTTAGCACTGCATATCAAGCAGAAAATCGTATATCAGATGTTAAGCGCAGAGAATCGGATACGTTTAGACGCGATCAGAGTGTCTGACAATGCATTTTGAATTAAAGTGATCGGTCACCGGACCGATCCAGGGCTTGTGGGTCGGTCACCAGACCGATCCACCGCTTTGCTGGGACTTCCCAGCTCTTGCGACGACACAAGCCTGATCGGTCACCGGACCGATCAGAGTGAAGCCTGATCGGTCACCAAACCGATCATGTAGCTCCCTGTCCGATCAGGCTCAAGCCTGATCGATCCACGTCTGAGTGAACAGTAACCGCGGAAATCAAATCCTAAGTCTTTGATCGGTCACCAGACCGATCAGGAGCTGATCAACGGGGGAACTCAACTCACTGAGTGCTCCCTGATCGGTCACTAGACCGATCAGAAGCAAGGCACTGAGGAAGCTGCCCGCTCCCTAATCGGTTACCAGACCGATCAAGAGCCACACAGTAGTTTCCCAACCTCACTGTGCGCTCCTTGATCGGTCACCAGACCGATCAGTCATTGTTGGATCAGTCACCGGACCGATCCACGAAGGAGCAGCGTGCCAAATTCCCTTATCGGTCACCAGACCGATCCAGAGACTCAAACCTAGCCCTCCAAGCTAGGATTTCATCCAACCTAGCCCTCCAAGCTAGGGACCTGACCCTCCAAGCCAGGAATTTTTCACCTAACCCTCCAAGTTGGGACTTTTCACCTAACCCTCCAAGTTAGAACTTTTCACCTAGCCCTCCAAGCTAGGACTTTTCACCCAACCCTTCCGAATTAGGACTTTTCCAAACCTAGCCCTCCAAGCTAGGACCTGGCTTCACTCACCAGGATTTCAAACACCTGGCTTCACTCACCAAGACCCGACTTCACTCACCGGGAGTTCAACCTAGCTTCACTCACTAGACCCGGCTTCACTCACTGGAATTTCCATCACCTGGCTTCACTCACCAGGACCCGGCTTCATTCACCGGGATTTTCATCACCTGGCTTCACTCACCAGGACCTGGCTTCACTCACCAGGATTTTAATCACCTGGCTTCACTCACCAGGCCCCAGCTTCACTCACCGGGATTTCAACCTAGCTTCACTCACTAGGACCCGGCTTCACTCACCGGGATTTCCATCACCTGCTTCACTCACCAGGACCCGGCTTCACTCACCTGGATTTCATGCCCAGTCCTCGACCAGGACTTAACCCAAATTCGCTCAACCAAACTTAAATCGTTGTCAACATCAAAGCAACAATCAGGGTCAGACTGTATCAACAATCTTCCCCTTTTTGTTGTTTGACAATCCGATTTAAGTTTAGGCATTAATGATCAATTGAAGGCAGTTTAATTATTGTAAGGGAATCAAGATCCTCCCCTACAATAACCTAAACTTAATCAACCATTTTCTCCCCCTTTGTCAAACATCGAAAAGGGTATGGTTATTAAGTTTAAACATACCTCCCCCTCAAACCAAGGGTCTCTCCCCAAACCCAAAATAATCAAGGTATAATTTTGAATTGCATATGAAAGACATATACCATAAATGTATCATGGCAACAACGTATATGCATCATACGGCAATAAGTGTGAATTGCACATGAAAACATATACAGAAATATATCATGGTCAAACATGTATATATTTCATATAACAAGTAAGGAATGCAGCTGTATCCAATACATACTCCTGATTGGTCTCCGTGACCGATCAGGTTCGTTGATTACTTGATACAGACAAATTTCTGATTAGTCTGGAGAGCGATCGGATTCTAGAGAAATTCTTGAAACTCTGATGCGTTCCTGATCAGACTGCATTAACAATTTGCATTCCACAATAGGGGTGTAGACTCTATCAATATTCAACATTTCAGAAACATTTCTGAAACACGACATCAAGAACAAGAGTCATGGCTCAACAAACCCTTTCTTATGAATTTGAACATTCCAACATAGGTTTGTATCAAATCAGTATTAGGTTTTGTTCCAGGTATCTTGACCATCATCCTACTACTCAGTTCTATTGATACTTCATCAAAATTGATGAAGGGGGATTGGTCTGAGGAGTTGTCTGATACAATTTGGAATGATCTGAGAATCAGTATTGATCTGATCAATCACCAGACCGATCAGAATGATTCCTGATCGGTCACCAGACCGATCAAGGTGTGTCCTGATCAGTCGGTGGACCGATCAGATTTGATACAGAAGTCTGATTTGTGTTCTGATCAGAATTCAGAAACGAGGGTTCAGAAATTCTGAAAGTTCAGAAACTTTGAAACACTTCTAAACCCTGATTCAATTAGTTTTAACTCCTAACAGTGTTTCATTAAACCACATTCATGTTTCTTTAACCAAAGAAAACAACATGATTTGCATCTCTTTAACTAACATGTATATTATCAAATCATGCAACATCTCCAATATATCTTGAGAGTAAAACTCATAAATACAAAGTTTAAAACATGATTCCAGAAAACATGGTAAATTTGAAAGTGATCAACATATGATTAAATTTCAAAACATGCCTATATAACATTAGATTTCATGATACAAACTATGATCAGATTACATGATACAAACAAAAGTACAATCAACCTTTCAAAAACATGCTTGTATCAAATTTGTATCAAACTATGATCAATTTCTAAATTCTGATCAGTTCAAGGTATGTTTATAACATGTTTGTATCAAGATTCTAAGGTTTGCATACAACCATTTGAACATAAAATTCATAATCATGAATAGCATGGAAAAACAGGGTTGCATCAATTTTCATGAATGATCACATCTCCAAATTTTGCTTAGTTTGTAAGTTTGATGTATGGTGAAATTTCCAAGGTGATTTTTGAATCAATACTAATTGATGTGTCCATACTTGTTCTTTAGCATGCATTCATGTTCTATAATTCATACAAGAAATTAGACACCTTGGGCTTGAGATAAAGCATTTCATAAACCATAAATTGCAGTAAACTATAAATAACAACAATAAAACTAATTGTCCTAAGCAATCCATAGTCCAAATTCTTAGTTCTATTGGTAATTTACCAATTTTGATAAAATTTGATAATTCATGATCCTAAGTTTGTATCAAGTTTAGAACCCTAATTCTCTATTCTATTGAAAATTCATACATTAAATCGGAGAATTTATAGCCCCAAATCTCTAACAAGTTCATTACCCATAGACCTAATTATATTGGAGTAATCTTGATAAACTATAGTCCCAAATGTATACAAATATATTGGAGTAATCTTGATAAACTATAGTCTCAAATGTATACAAATACAAATGAGAGAATTTTCAAGTGACACCAATGAAATATACTACATGGGAAAAATTTCCATGTATCTATTTTATGATTTCCATTGGTTCTAACTCCAATTATCTAAATTCAAGAGAGAAAATTCATTTCTCATGGGTAGTGTATGATCTTCCATTAAATTGAGAAATATTAGGCACATCCCTAACTAGGAATGGCCATGTGTTGGGAGCACCAATTATCAACAACCAATGTTGATAGATACTCCCCCTCAAATGATGCTTATACAATTCTAAATATTGAGGTTTTAGGTACCCAAATTTTGGGACCTAAACCATCTACAATTAATGACTTTGGCACCCATGCCTTAGTCAATTTCTTTCTAGCTTTTTGAACCTTAGACTTCTTTCGTGATCCAAAATGTGTTCTAGACATTAGTGACAAGATACTAGGTTCTTTAGATTGGTGACCTAAACCAACCTTGTTATAAACCGCCTTTTGTGAATTTAGAATCATATCTAAAGTTTTGGAGCTAGTTGAAAACTTCTCAAGAACATTCTTGAGATTTTCAACTTCGCTCCTTAAGTCCTTATTTTCATTTTCAAGGGACTTATCATGCATAACATCAATTACCTCATCCTTAGAGGTTTTCAATTTTTCTACCTCTACCTTTAAGGATTTAATCTTGTTCTTGGACTTCTTAAGCAACTTAGTTAGACACGCTATAGCTTTATAGCACTTATCTAACTCGGGAGAGATTACCTCTTCATCATCTGAAGATGATGAAGGTGCGGTTGAGGAGCTTGATTCGTCTCCACTCTCATTGGATGATTCTTCTAAGGCTACGAGAGCCACATGACAGTGGCTTTTCTCCTCCTTGTCCTTCTTCCTTTTGTTTCCTGCGACAAAAGCAAACCCTTTCTCCCTTGGGCTTGTGTTAGAAATCTCATGTAGTTCCATTTCACAAAATAAATCTTCTAACTTAATAATTGAAAGATCCCTAGATACCTTGTAGGCATCCACCATGGATGACCACAAAGTGTTCCTAGGGAAAGCTTTTAGAATGTACCTCACAAAGTCGCGGTTCTCGACCTTTTCATCAATGGAGTGAAGACCATTCAATATCTCCTTGAACCGACCATGGAGTTCACTTACCTTTTCATTTTCTCCCATGGTGAGACTTTGAAGTTGACTGAGAAGGAAGTCCTTCTTGGCTGTCCGGGTTTCATGAGTTCCTTCATGGAGCTCAATAACCTTATTCCATAGATCTTTAGCACTAGTGAAAGGACCCACCTTGACCAACTGATCTTTGCTCATTCCACATTGCAAGGTGACAATAGCTTTGGTATTGGCTTCTCCCTTTTTGACTTGCTCAGCCGACCAACTCGAAAACTCAAGCTCATTTCCCTCATGATCCTTTGGAGGAGAGAAACCTTCCTTTACAGTGAACCATGTATTGAAGTTCATCTTGAGATAGTACTCCATCTTTGACTTCCAATATTGAAAATCAGTGTCGTCAAAGAGTGGAGGTCGGCTGGTGCTAAACCCTTCTCTTCCCATGGCCATCGTTGTTGACTCTCGGATGTTAAGCCGCTTGAACAGAGCCCCAAGCTCGGATACCACTTGTTGGAACTCGGATGGCTAGAGAGGGGGGGTGAATATAGCCAATCACTTGGACTTTAAGCACTTATCAAAAATTCTGCACTTAAACGTTTAGTAGCACAGCGGAAGTAGCAAAAACAGAATATGCAGAAAACTTAAACCCTAAACTATGATCAAACACAAGAATGCTAACAAGAGGATTTACAAGGTTCAGGGATAACTTGCCCCTACTCCTTGGAGTGCCCTTAAGGTGGGCAATCCCTTGATCGTCGGCAGATCAAGCCCCGAAGATCCAGATAGAAAGCAACCTCCTTCTCGGTGGAGTAACCTCTCCACAGCATTTCAATCAAAGATATAGTTTTAAGCACAATGAAACACAAGAAAGATCTTACTTAGCACTTAGCACAAACAAGAACACAGCAAGCCTCTCCCAAGCTCCACCCAGCGACGATCTCACGCAAGAACCCTTTCTTCGTGTCTTCTCGCTATTGGACTCAAAGCCTCTTGTTCCTTCCTCCAAGTGCTCAAGCAAGGGATGGTTGCTTCACTGATTGCAGTTGCTTGCTCAAGAGATGGAATTTCAGAACACACAAGCAAAGTGTAGAGAACACAAACGCGCAGTAAGAACTCAAGACAGAAAATCGTTTCAACCGAACTCCTCCTCTGCTCTTCTCCTCTACGCCCTTTTGTTTCTCCACTGAGCACCAGGTGACATCAACTCACTGCTGCCTCCAGCTGCTCTCCTGCAACCACCAGCCACCACTGAGCTCTTTTGGACTCCCTGAGCTTCCCTCAGACCAGCCCCAGTCAGCAGCTCCAGCCGGCGCCAGTGTCTATTGCAACCTGAGATGGAAAACTGACAAACCTGCTCCAAGGAAAGGCCTCCATTGACTCTCCTTGAGTGTTTGAATCCTTCCCTGTCACCTGCAGCTCAATCAGAGTGTTAGCACAGTATATCAAGCAGAAAATCGTGTATCAGATGTTAAGCGCAGAGAATCGGATACGTTCAGACGCGATCAGAGCATCTGACAGTGCATTTTGAATTAAAGTGATCGGTCACCGGACCGATCCAGGGCTTGTGGGTCGGTCACTAGACCGATCCACCGCTTTTCTGGGACTTCCCAGCTCTTGTGGCGACACAAGCCTGATCGGTCACCGGACCGATCAGAGTGAAGCCTGATCGGTCACCAAACCGATCATGTAGCTTCCTGTCCGATCAGGCTCAAGCCTGATCGATCCACGTCTGAGTGAACAGTAACTGCGGAAATCAAATCCTAAGTCTTTGATCGGTCACCAGACCATTCAGGAGCTAATCAGCGGGGGAACTCAACTCACTGATGTTAGTGATATGAGAGAAGTGTCCTAAGGCAATCGCCTTATGATGTAAATATTTATATTAATAAATGATAATTCACTATTTGAGTATACATGTTTTGTGTATTTGATTGGGATCTTAAACTCATCTACTGAATGTCCGCAATACAACTCACAGAATAAGAGAATTTGTGATGGGATCACAACTAGTGATTATCTCTAAATGTGCAATTGTGAAGTATTGAAATTATCCCTAGTCGATGAATTGATAAAAACGGACACTATCAATTCTGTTGAGACTAGCATGGGTTATTCTCTAATCAGCTGATTCTCACTGGCTGGTGACATTGGGATGTCCGGAGATAAACATGGATGCTAGTTAAGGGAACTAGTTCATTGGAGTGACTAGCTGTAAGACTTCATATGGTTATCTATAAAGATATGTCAATGAAGTTTTTACTGCAGCTTAAGTGCGATGTTCCTTTGACTTGCGGTGTTCAAGTCATCTTGGTCATGGAGACTTATACTTTAACATCTTAAGCAAGCATCTCCAAGGAGGTGTGGACCCAGGATGGTTGGGTATAAGCCAAAGTGCCCGAAGATGTTTGAACAGCCTACAAAGGATTCACCACTCCTTGCGAGGAGATGTATACCCAGGCCTATCGTCGGATTGTTACTCAGAAACCTCTGGCCAGAGTATATCATGTTTAGAGTGAGAGTCTCTAAAATACATGAGAGTAATTAGAAATCCAAAGGACGAGAAAGACACTACTTGGGCTAGGTGTGACGTAGTCAGCCTAGTGGGGACTGACACCATAGACCGTGTCCTGAACCAAGTGGGTATAAGGTGGTGAAGGGAATGGGGCACGATTTAGTAGAGCTGCTGAAGGGTTTCAGAATAGTTTCTTCTGTGGTCAAACCGTTGATCTTTCGATTAATTGGGGATCATGATGTACTACTAGGTGCCACTCATGATCGTTCTATAATTAGTTAATTATAGACGGCCAACATAAATCGAAAGCCTATTTAGTCACACGCACTACGAGTAATCCGAGGGATTTAAAACGAGTTGAAAATTGGATTTTCCGATCAAGAGAAACAAGTCGAATCTGAGTTAGTCAGAGGCGCAATGGAAGCTAAAAATGGCTAAGTCTTTTGAAGGCTTTTTGGGTGAATTAAATGAGTTTAATTCGCGGCTTATTGGGTTGGGTTTGGCCGGCCAAAGAGGGTGTTAAACCCTCTTTGGTGGCCGACCAAATAAGAGGAGAAAAACCAATTTAATTGGTTTAATTAATAAAATAAATCTAGTGTGATTTATTTTATAAATTATGGATAAATAAATTTGTATAAAGAAATTTATATAAATAAAATTTATAGAAATTTATTATTTTATGGAAGATTAAAATAATCCATGAATTGGTTTATTTTAATTTTATAAAATCAATTATGAATTGATTTTTTCAAAATAAGAAAGTTTATAAATTTCTTATAAAAATTTATTCCATAATTTAAAAGAGAAAAAGAATTAGTTTTATTATAAATTAGTTTATAATAAAGACTCGGTTTAAACGGAATAATTAATAAGAAAATTTATAAGATAAATTTCTTATAACTAATTCCGTTAATTCGGTTTAGAGGGAGACTTAGCAAAGGAGTTGCTACTATATAAAGGAACCAAAGGCTAGCCCTTTATTCCAATTAAGAGATTAAGAATTCTCTCTCTCTCTCTCTTAATCTCTCCTCTTCTCCTTCTCTTCTTCCTCCCTTAGGGCCGGCGCACCCTAGCTCCTCTAGGGCCGGCGCCCAACCACAACCAAGGAGGTGGTGCCGTGAGCATTAAAGAAGAAGGAGAACCCGAACACAAAGAAGAAGAAGCGGATAGCGACTCCTCTCTTCCCGGAATACGATTCCGTTACTTCGTTGGTTAGTTTTTCCATTATTTCTCTTATTCTTCTAGTTGTGCCTTCCGAGAATCTAGTAGTTCTCGTCGGCACAAAACTCGTGACTTTGCGAAGTCATCCCGAAGAGAACTCGGCGTGGACGCGAATAGAGGCGGAGCTTCCAAGGGACGCTACGGTTGGATCTCATCCCTTCCTTCGAGATACGCGAGGTATAAAAGTAAATTAGTTTACTTTTCGCAAAATATTATTGTATGATTATGTCAACACACCATAGGGTTGCATGATAGATACGAAGTTAAAATAATTTAGGAAATTATTTTATGCAAACTCTTCCGCTGCACGTAAAAATTTTTGAATTTTACGAACTCGTATCCTTGTCGACATGCACCCGGTCCCAACAGTGGTATCAGAGCCGGTTAGTGTTCGACATTATCGTATAATTGTTTTGTGGAAAACTTTGTCATGATCTCAATTTCGGAAAAAATTTTCAATTATGGAAACTTTCAAATTATAATAAATTTTAGATTTAGGAATTTCAAAGTTTGGAAATCCTCATGAAATTTCGCAAACGTTTGAAATTTTCTAGTTTCTGAAATTTTATAATAATTGTGAAAACTTCCCATCTTTGGAAACTTTCCAATTTTGGAAATTTTTCTATTTTCTAATTTTGGAAATATGTAAGTTTTCTTTGTACCAGAAACTTACAATTATTCTGAAAACCTATTTTTGAAATCTCGCAATTTTGGGCACTTTCTTTTTAAGAAAGTCTAGATAAATTCATGGACAGTTAATTGACAATTAAATTTGAATTGGTTTTTAAATTGACAACAAAATTCTTTATTTTGGATTGAGCCTCGGGGAGCCGTCCAATTTAAAGTTAGTTGTTGTAATTTAATTTCCCAATTTTTTAATTGAAGTTGTCATGTTTGATTTGGATTGAGCCTCGGGGAGCCGTCCAATTGGATTTACAACACATTACTTTTCTTTGGGAATCTGAGCCTCGGGGAGCCACCCTTAGAAAACGATTTGTTGTAATTAATCAAATCCATGAATAAATATGTTTTAAGAGGTGATGCTCTTACATATTGTTGTCTCCAAAATAATTAGGAAAATGGTTTCCTATAGAGTTTCTTAAATGAGATTTTCATGAAAATAATATGTGGTTGAATTAAGGGAATTGTCTCTTAATTTAATAAGATTTGATTTAGAGAAATCAAAGTCTTGAACATATTATTTCCGAAATTAATTATGACAATTTAGGAAATTGTTTCCCAAAGCAATTCCTTTAATAAAGTGTGAAATTAGAATTAAGGAAATCCGGTTCCTAATTCAATTCATGAGACTTGATAAATTAAGTCACATACATACTTTATTAAGGAAATCGTTAGTCATGACATATGTCATGAATGTGCATTAAAAAGGAAAAGATGAGACCCAAAACCCCTTACAAAATATTAAGGCCAACACCTTCCATTAATATGGTTAGAATCGGAGTTTTGTTTCTCGTTTGGGTTGATGGACACATCCATGCCCAACTTGAACCTTAACATGTTCAAATCATGGAATTAGTTTATGAATAATATAGTTGGAGTCAGAGGTCAATCCTTAGTTTTGGTTGTTGGACACATCCAAGCCTGACTAAACGGTTGAATGAGCTCCAACCATATTAAAACTATTTCTTGATTAATGGGTCAGCCTTAAGCTTGGAGCATCGATTTGTTGTGCCACAGCCAAGGTCGATGTAAAGAGAGGTGCAGTTGGGTGCTATGTATATGATGCATACTTGTTAATGAGTTAACAACCCAATGATTTATGCAAACATTCAATTAGTTGATAGCATAATGTGATAGTTACATATATGTGATATGTAATCGGTATAATTACCTACCTTCATAGCTAAGAAAAACTTGATGGCCACAGCCATGGTGGTTCTTATCTATGGTTGGATATCAACCTATTTGGAGATGTTCCTACGATCTCCCGAATTGATAATAAGGGTTATTCAATTTGAAAAATAAATAGGATTTCAATTTATGTATATTGATACATTCTTTAATCATTCTTCTCACATAATCTCAATTTGAATTTCTAGGATAATCACTCGATCATGTCTTTTTTAAACTTGCGTTCCATTTTGGACACCAATAAACTGACTGGGCCAAACTTCATGGACTGGCTTCGAAACCTAAGGATAGTCCTCAAGGCAGAGAAGCTTGCTTATGTCCTTGAAGATCAACTTCCCAACCGTCCTCCTGAAAACACAACTCCAGACCAGTTTCCTGAGTTGCTCAACCTGCTGAAGACTGTAGAGCCTTCTGTGAAGCAGGATCAAAAGACGGTACTGTTAGTTGGTTCCTCGAAGAAAGGTTCTAAGAGGAAGGCCAATGAACAGAATAAGAGAAAGAAGAAAAAGGCCAAAAAGACTGAAAATACCCTAAAAGGCACTTGCCATCACTGTGACAAGGAGGGTCACTGGCGAAGAAACTGCAAGGTTTATCTAGAGTCCTTGAAAGAGAAGGCATCCGATGCCCCATCCTCTTCAAGTATCTTCGTTATTGAATGTCATTCTATTTCCTCAAACACTTGGGTACTTGATACTGGGTGTAGCTCACATATATGTAATGACATACAAGGGCTAAGGAATAGAAGAAGACTCGTCAAAGGAGAAGCGAATTTGCGAGTTGGAAACGGAGCAAAGATTGCTGCTGTTGCCATCGGAACATATTTGCTAAAGCTCCCCACTGGACGTGTCTTAGAATTGGATAATTGTTATTTTGTTCCTTCGTTAATAAAGAACATTGTATCTATTTCATGTTTGAATGAAAAAGGTTATCATTTAACTTTCAGTAACAATTGTTGTTACATAACTTTAAATGGCGTTCTTTATGGGAATGGAACTTTGTGCAATGGCATCTACACGTTAGATTTATCCAGTGACGTTTTCAATATCGAAGTTAGCAACAAACGTGCTCGAATAGATAATCGAATAGACTCCTACACGTGGCACTGTCGTCTTGGCCATATAAGTAAGAAACGCATGACCGAATTACACCGATGTGGAATTTTGGAATCATTTGAACCCGGTTCATTTGATACATGCGAATCATGCTTAAAAGGCAAGATGACCAAATTACCCTTTTCCGGAAAAGGTAATCCAGTGGGAGAATTGCTTGGTCTAATACATACCGATGTATGTGGACCAATGTCAACTCTTGCACAAGGAGGCTATAGTTACTTCATTACCTTCATCGATGATCACTCACGATTCGGGTATGTGTTCTTGATGAAACACAAATTTGAAGCCTTTGAGAAATTCAAAGAGTTCAGAAATGAAGTAGAGAAACAGCTTGGCAAAAGTATTAAGATACTTCGATCCGATCGAGGTGGTGAATACTTAAGTCAAGAGTTTCAAGATTATCTAAGGGACAATGGGATATTGTCCCAATGGACTCCGCCGTATACACCACAGCATAATGGTGTATCTGAGAGGGGCAACCGAACCTTGATGGACATGGTTAGGTCTATGATGAATCATGCAACTCTTCCAAAATCCTTTTGGGGCTATGCACTTAAGACAGCTGTTTACTTGCTAAACAGAGTCCCGACCAAGGTAGTCTCTACTACTCCATATGAGATCTGGAATAGTAAGAAACCTCACTTAACTCACCTTAAGATATGGGGTTGTCCTGCTTATGTGAAGCGGGTTGTATCAGACAAATTGGATGCTAAGTCTGATAAATGTCTATTTATTGGATACCCTAAGGAAACGAAGGGTTACCAATTCTATCATCCCTTGGAACAAAAGGTGTTTGTTTCAAGGCATGCTGTATTTCTAGAGAAAGAGTTTCTTTTACAAGAAAACAGTGGGAGTGGGATTGAACTTGATGAAGTTCAAGAAACTCCAATAGACATTACAGAGACACCTAGTCTAGGCCCACAACCGATCATTCATAGTGATGAGCTATCAGTTGAACCTAAAACTACACCACCTCTTCGTAGGTCTGATAGGACACGCAACATTCCAGAGAGATACGGATTTCTCGTAAGTGAATCGAACGACGTGTTACTCATTGGCGATGATGAACCTATCAGTTATGAAGATGTTCTGAAAAATTCAGAAAGGGACAAATGGCTTGAGGCCATGAAGTCGGAAATGGATTCCATGTATGAAAATCAAGTATGGGACTTGGTTAACCCACCTGAAGGGATTAAACCCATAGGGTGCAAGTGGGTTTTCAAGAAGAAAACCGACATGGAAGGTAATTATGCTTAAATCCATTCGGATGCTCCTAGCCATAGCAGCTCATTATGATTATGAGATATGGCAAATGGATGTGAAAACAGCTTTCCTTAATGGAAACCTGCTTGAGGATGTATACATGATACAACCTGAAGGTTTCACATCGGTTGATAAAACCAAAGTATGCAAGCTTCGACGATCCATATATGGACTGAAGCAAGCATCCAAGAGCTGGAACATCCGTTTTGATGAGACAATCAAAGAGTTTGATTTCTCACAAAATCCTGACGAACCTTATGTGTACAAGAAGGTTAGTGGGAGTACAGTCGTATTCCTAGTATTATATGTCGACGACATATTACTTATAGGAAACGATATATCAGTTTTACAGACAGTTATAATTTGGTTGTCCAAAACTTTCTCCATGAAAGACCTGGGAGAAGCAACCTATATCCTTAGGATTAGAATCTATAGAGATAGATCAAAGCGGTTGCTTGGTCTTTCGCAGTCTACATATATAGACCGAATGCAAAAAGGGTTTAGCATGTCAGAATCCAAGAAAGGTTACCTACCCATCAGGTATGGGATCAACCTTTCAAAGTCTATGTGTCCGCGCACAGAAGACGAGAGGATTTGCATGAATAAGATTCCCTATGCATCCGCGATAGGATCTATCATGTATGCTATGTTATGTACTAGGCCTGATGTATCATATGCTCTGAGTGTCATGAGCAGATACCAGTCAGATCTAGGTATGGATCACTGGGCAGCTGTCAAGACAATCCTTAAGTACTTAAGAAGAACTAAGGATGTGTTCCTAATATATGGAGAAGGAGATATGGTAATACGTGGGTATACAGATGCCAGTTTCCAGACAGATAAGGATGACTCCAAATCTCAGTCTGGATACGTATTTATTTTGAATGGAAGCGCAATAAGTTGGAACGGTTCCAAACAAGACACTGTAGCGGATTCTACCACGGAAGCAGTTTGGATCAAGAAGTTCATCTCAGAACTTGATGTGGTTCCAAACATTGATGAAGCAGTGCCGGTTTACTGCGACAACAATGGAGCTATTGCACATGCAAAGGAACCAAGGTCTCATCAGCGATCCAAACACGTGCTTCGCCGCTATCATCTGATCAGAGAGATTATAAGTAGGAATGACATATAAATTGAGAGAGTTCCCACTGAAAGGAATATAGCGGATCCTTTAACTAAGGCCTTGCCTCAAAACAAGTTTGAGGGTCATGTTAGAGCCTGTGGTATTGGATACCGTAGCGATTGGCATTAGGCCAAGTGGGAGTTTGTTAGTGATATGAGAGAAGTGTCCTAAGGCAATCGCCTTATGATGTAAACATTTATATTAATAAATGATAATTCACTATTTGAGTATACATGTTTTGTGTATTTGATTGGGATCTTAAACTCATCTACTGAATGTCCGCAATACAACTCACAGCATAAGAGAATTTGTGATGGGATCACAACTAGTGATTATCTCTAAATGTGCAATTGTGAAGTATTGAAATTATCCCTAGTCGATGAATTGATAAAAACGGACACTATCAATTCTGTTGAGACTAGCATGGGTTATTCTCTAATCAGTTGATTCTCACTGGCTGGTGACATTGGGATGTCCGGAGATAAACATGGATGCTAGTTAAGGGAACTAGTTCATTGGAGTGACTAGCTGTAAGACTTCATATGGTTATCTATAAAGATATGTCAATGAAGTTCTTACTGCAGCTTAAGTGCGATGTTCCTTTGACTTGCGGTGTTCAAGTCATCTTGGTCATGGAGACTTATACTTTAACATCTTAAGCAAGCATCTCCAAGGAGGTGTGGACCCAGGATGGTTGGGTATAAGCCAAAGTGCCCGAAGATGTTTGAACAGCCTACAAAGGATTCACCACTCCTTGCGAGGAGATGTATACCCAGGCCTATCGTCGGATTGTTACTCAGAAACCTCTGGCCAGAGTATATCATGTTTAGAGTGAGAGTCTCTAAAATACATGAGAGTAATTAGAAATCCAAAGGACGAGAAAGACACTACTTGGGCTAGGTGTGACGTAGTCAGCCTAGTGGGGACTGACACCATAGACCGTGTCCTGAACCAAGTGGGTATAAGGTGGTGAAGGGAATGGGGCACGATTTAGTAGAGCTGCTGAAGGGTTTCAGAATAGTTTCTTCTGTGGTCAAACCGTTGATCTTTCGATTAATTGGGGATCATGATGTACTACTAGGTGCCACTCATGATCGTTCTATAATTAGTTAATTATAGACGGCCAACATAAATCGAAAGCCTATTTAGTCACACGCACTACGAGTAATCCGAGGGATTTAAAACGAGTTGAAAATTGGATTTTTCGATCAAGAGAAACAAGTCGAATCTGAGTTAGTCAGAGGCGCAATGGAAGCTAAAAATGGCTAAGTCTTTTGAAGGCTTTTTGGGCGAATTAAATGAGTTTAATTCGCGGCTTATTGGGTTGGGTTTGGCCGGCCAAAGAGGGTGTTAAACCCTCTTTGGTGGCCGGCCAAATAAGAGGAGAAAAACCAATTTAATTGGTTTAATTAATAAAATAAATCTAGTGTGATTTATTTTATAAATTATGGATAAATAAATTTGTATAAAGAAATTTATATAAATAAAATTTATAGAAATTTATTATTTTATGGAAGATTAAAATAATCCATGAATTGGTTTATTTTAATTTTATAAAATCAATTATGAATTGATTTTTTCAAAATAAGAAAGTTTATAAATTTCTTATAAAAATTTATTCCATAATTTAAAAGAGAAAAAGAATTAGTTTTATTATAAATTAGTTTATAATAAAGACTCGGTTTAAACGGAATAATTAATAAGAAAATTTATAAGATAAATTTCTTATAACTAATTCCGTTAATTCCGTTAATTCGGTTTAGAGGGAGACTTAGCAAAGGAGTTGCTACTATATAAAGGAACCAAAGGCTAGCCCTTTATTCCAATTAAGAGATTAAGAATTCTCTCTCTCTCTCTCTTAATCTCTCCTCTCCTCCTTCTCTTCTTCCTCCCTTAGGGCCGGCGCAACCTAGCTCCTCTAGGGCCGGCACCCAACCACAACCAAGGAGGTGGTGCCGTGAGCATTAAAGAAGAAGGAGAACCCGAACACAAAGAAGAAGAAGCGGATAGCGACTCCTCTCTTCCCGGAATACGATTCCGTTACTTCGTTGGTTAGTTTTTCCATTATTTCTCTTATTCTTCTAGTTGTGCCTTCCGAGAATCTAGTAGTTCTCGTCGGCACAAAACTCGTGACTTTGCGAAGTCATCCCGAAGAGAACTCGGCGTGGACGCGAATAGAGGCGGAGCTTCCAAGGGACGCTACGGTTGGATCTCATCCCTTCCTTCGAGATACGCGAGGTATAAAAGTAAATTAGTTTACTTTTCGCAAAATATTATTGTATGATTATGTCAACACACCATAGGGTTGCATGCTAGATACGAAGTTAAAATAATTTAGGAAATTATTTTATGCAAACTCTTCCGCTGCACGTAAAAATTTTTGAATTTTACGAACTCGTATCCTTGTCGACATGCACCCGGTCCCAACAACTGAGTGCTCCCTGATCGGTCACCAGACCGATCAGAAGCAAGGCAGTGAGGAAGCTGCCCACTCCCTTATCGGTCACCGGACTGATCAGGAGCCAAGCAACGAGGCAACGGCCTACTCCCTGATCGATCACCAGACCGATTAGGAGCCACACAGTAGGTTCCCAACCTCACTGTGCGCTCCCTGATCAGTCTCCAGACCGATCAGTCATTGCTGGATCGATCACCGGACCGATCCACGAAGGACCAGCGTGCCAAATTCCCTAATTGGTCACCAGACCGATCCAGGGACTCAAACCTAGCCCTCCAAGCTAGGATTTCATCCAACCTAGCCCTCCAAACTAGGAACCTGACCCTCCATGCCAGGAATTTTTCACCTAACCCTCCAAGTTGGGACTTTTCACCTAACCCTCCAAGTTAGGATTTTTCAACTAGCCCTCCAAGCTAGGACTTTTCACCCAACCCTTCCAAATTAGGACTTTTCCAAACCTAACCCTCCAAGCTAGGACCTGGCTTCACTCACCTGGATTTCAAACACCTGGCTTCACTCACCAGGACCCGGCTTCACTCACCGGGGTTTCAACCTAGCTTCACTCACTAGGACCCGGCTTCACTCACCCGGATTTCCATCACCTGGCTTCACTCACTAGGACCCGGCTTCACTCACCGGGATTTCCATCACCTGGCTTCACTCACCAGGACCCGACTTCACTCACCGGGATTTCAATCACCTGGCTTCACTCACCAGGACCCGGCTTCACTCACCGGGATTTCAACCTAGCTTCACTCACTAGGACCCGGCTTCACTCACCAGGATTTCCATCACCTGGCTTCACTCACCAGGACCCGGCTTCACTCATCGGGATTTCATGCCCAGTCCTCGACCAGGACTTAACCCAAATTCGCTCAACCAAACTTAAATCGTTGTCAACATCAAAACAACAATCAGGGTCAGACTGCATCAACAGTTAAGTCGTCCTCAGTCATTTAGTAGCTTTGCCACTCAACTACTTGTTGTGATAGTTGCTAGAGTGCGAGCAATCATCCTGTTATGCCACACTCGACCACTCGTGTACAGTGAATGTTGGAGTTGTAGGTAAGCAGTTGACACCCTCACCGTTGTTTCTGAGAATATCAGAGTTGTTGGTGGCTCCCCTATATCTCGGGGTTTTGGAGTAGTTGGCCCCCAGCATCTTGTCCACTCAACCACATATATCAAAGGTATTCATTGGAGTGTGTACAGTTGTCACAACCCTACCCACTCGGCTACACAGATGAGATGTGTTGGCGGCTTGACTGGCGTCAGGGGTGGCACATGTCATTGCACATATGCATCTATTGCATTTATGCACTTTCTTTTGTTTGTTGCATTTATATGAGCTATGATTGCTGCATTTGGTTGACATGCATGTATGTTTGATACTATGTTATCTCGTATGTTTCGCGTTATTTTATACATGCTTAAATATCCTCTGTTTCCTAGAGACTGTACACTGTTGTATCTGTTGCTGATATGTCTTTTTGATGTTATGCGTTTATCTACTCATATACCCGTAGAGTCCACTCGGACTCACCACCCCTATCATCCATTTTTGTTTCAAGTAACAGGGTAAATTACATGGAGCCAGGAGAGGATCCAGTTGTCAGTCCCACTGTGTTGATTCGTTTTGGAATTGTCCCAGGGTTTAGTTTATTTTTTTCGTAATTGCTTTATTTTCTGCACTTCGTGAGTTTCGAATTTTTTTTCTTAGTTTATGTATATTTTATTAATCTGGTATTTGTTGGTGCCCCGGTTGGTTTTGATGTGATCAACCAAGTTAGGTTAGGTCCTATTGGTTTTAATCCCTCTGCTAAGTATTGCAGGAACATAGGTACGGAGGAAGTCGAGCGTAAGACGCAGCGGATGAGAAGGATTGCGCGGGGGAGTGAGCCGACGGGCTCGGTGCAATCTGAGGGACGCGGAAGTTGCCGAAGAGTACGCCGGTGGACCAAGAAGGACGTGCGCGACGTCCGAGGGACGAGAAGCCTGGCGGAAGCACGTTCTAGGGGCAAAAGGCCAGAGTAGGGTTCGGGTGAACCTAACTCCGGTTGGCCGGAAATCACCCAATCGACGGTTTGACGAAAAGTCAACTAAGTTGACTTTTATCAAGTCAACATTTGACTTGCAATTAAAATAATAAAGTTTTAATTATATTAAAACTTTATTTTAAGTTTTCATTTTAATTAAAAGTTTTTAAGTAAATTCTTTTTAATTAACGTTGTTTAAAACTTTAATTAAAGTTTTAATTTAATTAAAGTTTTTAAGTAAACGTTTTTTTTAATTTTGTTTTATTTCTTAAATGAACTTCCTTTTAATTAAAGTTTTTTTTGTGCTTCTTACAAGTGGAGGCCGAAGCAAATTCAGATGGTCAAAAGTTAATCGGATTCAACAAAAGTTTTTTTGTGCTTCTTACAAGTGGAGGCCGAAGCAAATTCAGATGGTCAAAAGTTAATCGGATTCAAGATTTGCATGAGCTGAATATTTCTGTACGCACGCCGAAGCAAATTCAGATGGTCAAAATTTAATCGGAGTCAAGATTTGCATGAGCTGAATATTTCTGTACGCACGCCGGAAGCTTCGGTCAATACGATTCAAGATTTAATCAATTAAAGAATAATAATTTATCCTTTAAAATTAATGGTTGAGATAAAATCTCATCTACGATCAACAGCTAAGATTAATCTTAGATCTACGATCAAGATGAAACTCAATCTTGTATGAACGGTCAAGATCGTATCACTCAACCTATAAATAGGCTTAGAGATTTAGAGATATCATTCATTCAATTCTATTGTAATTCTCTCTAAAGTCTAGTGTGCTTCAGTTGTAAGGCTTCTCCGCCACAAGGAGAGTTTTTGCTTTAACCGTCTTGGAAGCAACGACCAGGTTGCAACCAAGTTTTTTTTAATAGACGAGTTTGCACCACTTTTATTTTATTAGCCGTCTGTTCACCCCCCTCTAGCCGGACCAACCCGATCCAACAGTATTATCACAGTAGATTTATGTTTATATGTTACTGGACTGGCGTGTTCGTTTTTGAGATTTATATTGGAGTTTTATTTTGATTATAGACTCTCTATACTTTGAAATTTGCTTAAAGATATTAAATGTGTGGTTATGGATTTACTTTACTATTGTGATGTCAACCATGTGTGGCTGAGCAATATTTTATGGAGTATTATGTATTACTTGTCCTAACTTGTCCATCGTACAAGGGAGATGCTGCTCAATTTTTGAGTAAGCATGTGCCTCTGGGGGCGTGACAATTTTTTGTATCAGAGTCAAGTTTCACGATGTTTTGGTGTCCGTGGATTTATGGAGTTGTTTTACGAGGTCTATCTGCAATTTATGGATTTGTATATTTTTACGGAGTCATGTGTTTTGACATGGTTGTGTTTTGGGACTTGGCAGCGACAAAATCTCTCCCGGCAAACAAAAAGTAAGTTGGTTTTAAATTTGATAAAATTATATCTAAGTAATGTGTGTTGGTTTTGTTAACAGGTATGCCTCATCGTATTGAGTTGTCTCCACCCCGTGCACATGGTCGTGGACGACGATCACGGGGGAGGCCAGAGGAGGTCGAGAGAGACACGAATCAGGAGGTTGAGAGGCCCACCAGGGTGGAGTTGACTAGTCGGGGACCAGCTCACCAGGACCTTTTGGGTGAGTTGAGACCTCCACCACTGAGAGTACCTCCTGTATATCCGACAGCAGTTCCAATGGTACCCTGTTAGGCAAATCCATCAGTTCCATCAGTGGCAGTTCCTAGAGTGTCATCAGTGGTACCCCCTACCCAAGCGGGCTGGATTCTGGATAGAGCTCGGATTCCGCTATTAGCAGCATCCGAGAAGGGTCGTTTCACATTGTTCCATGGAGAACCAGATGCTTATGCTGCTCGTGCCTAGTTGGAGACATTGGAGGGCACCTTCAGCTATATGACCCTCACAGACATAGAGAAGGTGGAGTTGGCTACATATCACCTTCGAAATTAGGCCGTCACTTGGTAGAACATACAGAAGACTATTATTGGTGGACGGCCAATTACTTGGGTTTCTTTTGAGAAGCTTTTGAGGGCAAATATTATCCTACTACATTTCGTACGGCCCGACGGTAGGAGTTTCTTGCTCTTCATCAGGGAGATCGCTCAATTTTGGAGTATGAGGCAGAATTCAATCACCTAGCAGAGTTATGTCCTCAGTTGGTGGCTACAGAGGATGAGCGGACGACACAGTTCATGCAGGGTCTCGCTGGATATATCTAGTTACGTATGTCTGGATAGGCTCCTTCTTCTTATCGAGAGGCTTTGGACCGGGCTCTACGTATAGAGATGGTCCAGCATTAGTTGCATGGTGATAAGAAGAAAAGAAAGCAGATAACTCAGGATTCAGCATGGACTCAGAAACAACAGACTATTGGATTGAAGTGCAGTAGCAGGAGTCAGTACGCAGGAGACTTCTGGGCCTCAGTCTCGACCCCAGAAGTCAGGATGGTTTTCCGCAGGATCATCACAGGGTTCTCAGCAGACCCGGAAGTTTGCTACTGGTGGGGCTCATTGTTTTCAGTGTGGATCCAGCAAACCAGATTATCCCCTAGAGCACCCCATCTATTATTATTGTAAACTTCCAGGTCATGAGAGTCAAGGTTGTCCCTTGAAGGCACAACATAATGATAGGATGTATACTAAAAGTCTAACTTTTGTATAAACATCTATATTTTGGAATGAGAATCACATGATCATTGTTTGCATTTTATATTTGATAGATGTGTTATTTGTCTAATACTTTACATTATAGATAACATGGAGTGTGCCACACAGAAGATCATGTTATCAATCCCTTGTAAAGTATAAGTAGTGACTCACAACCGAGATGGCTCATAACTGGGATGGTTGTAGTGTAATTTGGTATTAGTCTATCTTGACTATAGAATTACACTAGTACACTTTGTATGTATTGAGCAGGACCGACTTGAGGTGATTCGATTTATACTGACTATATAATCGAATCAGACCTCAAATATTATGATGTACATGCTCTTAATCCCGATATAATAGCAGACACATGTACTTAATATCTATTTCTTTGATTTATCAATGGACGAGATAGATTTGTTAAATCAATAGGCCCAGTAAATTGGGAAATAAAATTATTTACATGGTGTGTCATTGATTATAGAAGGAAATTGTTTCCTAATGTGTTAGGATGATGATGTCCCCTTGAGGAGCTCATAAAGTTCATCATGTAAATTCTGCAGGTGGACTTGGTCCGACATGATGATAAAGATGAGTGGTACTACTCATGGACTTAGATATTAATTAATTAAATTGTCAGTAATTTAATTAATTAATGGACATGCGAGATTTTAAACACGGAGAGATTATGTACACATAATATGGTGGAGCCCATATTTATTTATCGGGGTTGGTGCGGTAGTTCAATGATAATCTTTTAGTGAACCGGGTTATCATTAATGGATTGGGCTTAGGATCCATTAGGAGACCAAGATCCAACTCCTCCTCATGGTCCCTATTGTAGCCTATATATACCTCATGAGTCATGAGACCGAGGCATAATAATTAACCCTAATCTCCTCTCCTCCTCTCCATCTCTCTCCTAAGGTTGGCGTCGACGCAAGGAGGCCAAGGGTAGTGGTTGGTTGGGGTTTGGGAGGAAGAAAGGAGTTGTTTCCTTCTTTCATCTTCTTCTCTTCCTTCTCTTGGTGTGCGGCATCAACCAGCAATAGGAGGAGTGTGCTGCCTTCTCATTGTTTTGGTCGGCAGCGCAAGGAGCTAAGGGAGAGGTGACTGGCTAGGGTTCTAGGGATTTCTTTCTCTTCTTCCTCCTCTTCTTCTTCATCTTCCTTTCTTGCTTAGGGATGGCGCAAAGAAGGAGGTCTTTTTCTTCTTGGTGGTCGGTGCAAGTAAGGAAGAAGGAAGCTTTTTTTCTTTTGCTGGTCGGCGCAACACCTTCTTGGTGTTAGGGTTTCGGCGCAAGTTGAAGAAGGAAGAAGGTGTCTCGGTGACTTCGTTTCTTGGAAGATCGTCGCCCACACGACTTCCAAGAAGAGGATAGGATATACGATAGAAGATCAAGAGGTAAAACAAGAGGTATAATTCTTGTTTCTTGTCTTTGTTTTATTGTATATTGTTAATTATCATGGACCCCGAAGATAAACACAAAAACCAACGATCAAATCATCGTTTATTCCGCGGCTAATCGATTAGAAGAGTTAGATTGCTTGAACAACAAGTTTGTTCAAGCGATCACTCTAATCAATTAGTACGATGATGAAAACGGTTGTTCGGAAAAGGTTCTCTCCATCCGGGTTGTTTGTAATTAATAGAAAATTTTATTCCAACACATAAGTCTGCAGCAATTACTCCCCAGGGAGGTCGGTCAGGACAGTAGAGGCCACAGTGAGGCAGTTGTTAGACTCAGACGTCATCCCAACAGCAACAAACAGGACGTCAGTAGGCAGTTCCTCCACTAGTTCAGATTTATTGTATGCTTAGGCATGAGTACCCCTCACCAGCAACGTCTCAGTATTCTGGGACGGGGTCGTACTATCAGCAGCCATACCCAGCGTACCAGCCTGTAGTTTATCAACATCAGCAATCAGTTAGAGCTTCTGGTTATTAGCCTCAGCAGTCAGTTGAGCCTTCTGGATATCAACCCCAACAGACTGCCAGACCTTCAGCATCTCAGCCGCAGTCAGTTTTGGCGTTGCCACCTCCAGCTCCAGAGACAGGACAAGTTTATGCAGACACTAGAGAGGAGGCACAGTGGGTCGATGGATCGTTCTTCCATGGTATAATTTCAGTTTATGCATTTTCTGCTGAATTATTTGTTGATACCGGTAGTTCTAGTTCTTTCATATCACGGTTGTTTATGGGAATGATCAATAGGTTGCCTACCCTTAGATCACAATGTCTGTCAGTGTCTCTACCATCCGGTGAGGTATTGAATATCACGCAAGAAGTCAAGGTGTCTCCATTGGATTTCGGCGATTATACTCTCACTGTGGATCTGTTAGTTCTCGAGATGGTAGAGTTTGATATTATTCTGGGCATGGATGTTGGTGCTTGGATGGCTAGAGAGGGGGGTGAATGTAGCCAGACACTAAAATCTTTCTCTTTGGAATTTCTGCACTCAAGGGTTAGCAGCGGCAACGGAAACAATACAAAGCAGAAACTCACAGAGAACTAAAATGAAAATCACAAACTCTAATAGAAGGATGTACAAGGTTCGGGGATAACTTGCCCTTACTCCTTGGCGTGCCCGTAAGGTGGGTGATCTCTTGATCGTCGGCAGATCAAGCCCCGAAAATCTGGATATCAAATGTCTCCTTCTCGGTGGAGAAACCTCTCCACAATAAGTCTCAACAGAAGGATATGAAATCAAAGCACAGAGACAAAAGCAAACTTACATAGCACAAGCGAAGGAGAAATGTTTACAAAGCAATACTCATAACCCAGTACAATCTCGGCAAGAGCCTTCACTCAGCTCTCCCTTGTCTGCTTGTTGATCACCTCTCAACGTTATCAAATCCTTCCAAGTACTCAAGTCGCAACAGATCGCTCAAAGACTTTTAGTGTATGCAAGGGTTGCTTGAAGATTCAGAGTTGTTGCAAAAGAGAGATTCAAAGATCAGAGAGCTTTGCAGAAGAGATCGCTTCTTTTCTTCGCCAGCCAACTCTTAAACCTGCTCATCGCTAGTCACCAGGCGCTCCTCTGCAACTCACCAGCTGCTCATCTGCAGCAGCCCCAGCTACCACTGACCTCTTCTGGACTCACTGACCCCTCTCCAGTCGAGCCCCAGGTCAGTTCGTCAGCTTCCCAGTCGTTGCCAGCTCGCGCCAGAAGACGTTGTATCCTGCGAACGGAAAACAGCCAAAACCCCAGTTGACCCTCCTCCAATGTTTGAATCATCCCTACATTACCTACACACTTACCAGACATTTAGCAAATGAAATCAAATGTGAATCAGTAATAGCAGAGAAAATCAGAGCGAAATCAGAACGCTATCAGAAGTCTGACAGCGGATTTGAATTAAAGTTTTCAGCTACTGATCGGTCTCCAGATCGATCAGAGATGATCCTGATCGATCAGGTCACATTCTGATCGATCCAGTGACTCCCTGACCGGTCACCAGACCAATCAGGGATCGTGGATTGGTCACCTGACCGATCCATCCCTTTGCTGAACTTTCCTCTAGCTTCCGCAGGCCAAAGCCCCTGATCGGTCACCTGAGCGATCAGGTTGCGCCCTGATCGGTCTGGTGACCGATCAGGTCACTCCCTGACTGATCAGGTGTCATCCTGATCGGTCGGGATGAGGAATGTCACGACATTTGATCGGTTAAGCGTCCGATCCAAGTTTCTCACAGAAACCTAGTGACCTCCCCCTGATCGTTCACCAGAATGATCAGAAACCCAGTATAAGCATTCTGTTCTCTCCCTGATCGTTCACCAGAACGATCAAGAGCCGAACAGAAGCATTTGGCTCTCCCTCTGATCGTTCACCAGAATGATCAGACTTCTCTGGATCGGTCACCAGACCGATCCACAACAGGGAGTTCGTGCCAACTCCCTGATCGGTCTCCAGACCGATCCAGCTCTGACCAAATCAGCCCTGAGTCCAGAGAACAGCCTCCCTAGCCTTCTCTGACTCATTCTGGTCCCCGAGAACGAGCTCACGTGCCCTCTCCGACCAGTACACGCAATGCTCAGTCCCCCGGACCAAGACTTCGTGCCCGGCTTCACTTACCGAGACTTCGTTCAACCTAGCTTCCCTAGCTAGGACCTGGCTTCACTCACCAGGGTTTTAGGACAGCATATACATATGCATCATATGACAATGAAAGTGAACAACCTAAACATAAAGTAGTAATCATAATGTCATACAGTAATGCAATCATAAGGTCATACAAGCATAACAGTCATGGAATACCAAAACCTGAATACAACGAACACAATCAATCCTGAACAGGGGGTCATCAAACTGCATGGGGTCATATGGCGTGTCATCGTCCGGTAGGAAGCACCCCAGGGCAGTGCTGCTGGAGGGCGCAGATCCAGGAAATGTAAGCTGGTATGGATGACCAACTGCCCAAGCGCGCCACTCCGCAACCCATGCCTGCTGCTCGGCGTGCATCGAAGAAACCCTGGACTCGATCGCAGTCTGAAAGGCCTCCTGACTGGTATGCATCTGAGAAACCTCGGAGCTGATCCCCTGTTGCCAGAGCTCGGACACATGAAACTCGTGCTGCATAGCCTGCTCGAGCTCTGCGACCTGCCACCGGAGATCAGGATCCGGCTCGTAGTCCTCATGTGTTGCTGCGGGCGCCTCCTGATGTACAGTTGGAGCTACTGGTACCTGTACGTGGGCGGCCCATGGTAGCTCTCCTAACCCTCTCCCATCCTTCCACTGAAGACCCTGGCCCTGAGGTCCGACAACAATGTCAGACTTGGCGAACGCGCGTTGGCCAAGTCTGTAGTCCTGCCGAACCATCGGCATGGTCCTGGCCTTGGTCACATCAATACCGACTGACTGAAGCCACTCAGTAATAACGTGACCAAAAGGCATGTAAACGATGCGACGGCTGGGACTATAGGTCATGATGGAAGCGAGAATGCACGCCGTGATATCAAAATCGAGGAGGTGATGCATCCCGTAGAGCATCAAGCAATGGTATGGGTGAATTTCAGCTAGGGATTTTGAAGTGATTGGCAGAATGCAGTTTGTGATAATCTTAAAAAGGATATAATCAATAGGAGAAAGACGAAGGGCAGCAAAAGTAGGGAAATCATGCCCTAACTCATCGAGGCCATCTGGCCTAGGGTGTCCAAGGAAATGCTCGTAGATGGAGTCAGGGGTGACTCCCTCAAATGGAGGCAGCAAAGGATCTGGAAGCTCAGGTTATATAGAATAGAAATTTGGCGATCGTCGAACGCCAAGAAACTCAGAAAAATTATCGTAGGTAAAATCAAGATTTGTTTTGGCTACCCGAGATGTAAATTCTAAACCCCCTCGTGGTCCCGGTTGCAGATTGTTATAGAATTCTGATACAAGGTCAAAGTTGATGGTTCTCTCGAGAGAAAGGAAAAAGTCAAGGTTGTAGAAGTCAATAACCTCTTTAATAGAGGCACAGTGCTCATATAAGAAAGGTCTATCAATCGATCTACACAGGAGAAGTTTAAAAGTTCGATTTTGGATGGCTTGTTCAAAAGCGGGATTGGGGAACCTAGAGCTTGAGGAAGGTTGAGGCCTACGAGAGGGTGTAGAAGATGAAGGGCCTTTTCCCTTTGAGGTCCCCTCGGCAGGTTCTTTCCCTTTGGAAGACTTCCTGCAGTTGTTAATAGGTGACGGCAAAGGAAATTGAACAATTGAGGGTAAGTTTATAGCATAAATGAAGTTTGATCATATAAGGGTAAAGCCACGGCAGGATCATGATAAACACAACAATTTAGATCAAATGAAAAGAGGGTCACGGCAAGAATGATGGAATGAAACAAGTGAACACAAAAATTTGCAAGGTAAGATTTGATTAGTGGAAAATTTGAGCAGTGAAGTGTGAGCAATAATCAATTGAAAATAAAGCTTGATCATTGAGAGTTAGGTCACGTCTTGCATGGTAATGATCCGGGATCATGCAATGCCTCGTCAATTTTTCTAGGTTCAATTTCTGAAATTAAGGCAACTTCATTAGCCTCATTCCTAAAGAATGATCTAGTTCTAACCCCATGATGGATGTCTCCAACAATTTGGTCTTGGGGATGACTAGAGGCTAACCTAGTTTGCCTTGGTGTTGGAGGTACTTCTTGGATGGTGTCACTAGACACAGGCTCAGCCTCAGGGTCCGGCTGAGCTTCATGTTGTCTAGGCTCACCATCATCAGATTCATCAGCACCATCTCCAAAACTCGGACTCTCATTCAAACCTAGTTTCCTAAGTTCGAATTGAACTCCTTCTACATCTTTTGATTGATCAATCGCTTTTAGGGTCCCCTCAAAAACGACATCCGAAGATTCTTCGACCAATCTAGACTTTTTGTTGTAGACTCGGTAAGCTTTGCTGACAAGGGAGTACCTGACCAGTATCCCTTCATCAGCTTTTGCTGTGAACTTTCCAAGATGGTCCTTGGTGTTTAGAATAAACACCTTACACCCAAACACCCTTAGATGTTTAACTGTAGGTGGTTTTCCAAACCAAAGTTCATGAGGAGTCTTCCCTAAAAATCGATGAATGAGGACTCGATTTTGCACATAGCAAGCTGTGTTCACAGCTTCAACCCATAAGTAACTCGGTAAAGAGTACTCATTGAGCATGCTTCGTGCAGCCTCTTGTAAGACTCGGTTCTTCCTCTCTAGAACACCATTTTGCTGTGGTGTTCTAGGAGTAGAGAACTCATGTCTATATCTTTTTTCTTGACAAAACTCTAAAAACCTATGACAGAGCGTACCATTCAGACTCTAGAGGATTTACTCAAATACTGTGTTATGGATTTTGGAGGCAACTGGGAGGATCACCTGCACTTGGTTGAGTTTGCCTACAATAATAGCTATCATTCGGCTATCCAGATGGCATCATTTGAGGCGTTGAACGGTAGGGCTTGCAGGACACCCACCCTTTGGGAGGAGGTTGGGGAATCTCAGCTGCAAGCTCGTCAGAGTATTTAGCGTGACGCAGAGTTAGTCCGTACTATCAGACATCGTTTATCAGAAGCTCAGGAATGCCAGAAGAGTTATGCAGATCGGAGACGCCGACCATTGGAGTTATCCGTGAGCAATCACATGTTCTTATGAGTATCACCCACGAAAGGGGTGAAGCGGTTTAGGTTACGTGGTAAGCTAGCTTCGTGCTACATTAGACCGTTTCAGATTTTGGAGTGGATTGGAGTAGTAACTTATCATCTGGCACTACCACCGTCTCTCACTAGAGTTCATGACGTGTTTCATGTTTCTATGTTGAGGAAATATGTACCAGATCCATCTCATATTTTATCGGAGGTGTCGGTCACACTTCAGCCAAACGCGACCTACGAGAGGTACCTATGCAGATTCTGGACCGCAAGAAGCATCGGTTGAGGAACAAGACAGTCCGATTGGTCAAAGTTAGTTGGTAGCACCACTCTAATAAGGAAGCTACTTGGGAGCTCGAGGATACGATCAGAGCTCGCTACCCTCATCTATTTTCCTGAGGTGTGTATGATTGGTTATTCGTTGAGAATTATCTTGCATCTAAGTTGTTAAGTACCTGTTGTAGTTTACTAGCCAAATTTGGAGACCAAATTTTTGTTAGTGGGGGAGAATGTTAAATATCGAAAGTTAGGGGGTTAAAATGGAAAATTTCATAACATAGGGGCTTGTTGGGATTAACAGAACTTGGAGGGTCTTTTTGCAAAAATCTCAAAACATTAAAAACCCTAAACTTCTCTTTTTATTTCATCTCCTCCCCGATTCCTTCGTTCCTCCCCGTCATCGACACCCTCGCAAGCGGTTCGTCATCGCGACACCGCGCCCATTCTTTTTCCTCTTCTTTGTTTTTCTTCTCTCCTTCTTTTCTTGTCTTCCATCTCCTTCCCTCGACTCCATAATCAGAGCATTTGTTGGGCATCGTCGCCAAGAGATATCAGCGGCACCCTCTTCCTCCACAACGCGATCAGAGATCTAGACCTAGGGAGGCTCATATCAAGGCAATCGAAGCATCATAGTGGGAGTAGAGCAGAGATAAACGAGACTCGTTGGGGAAGAGGAGGTGGAGGTCATCGGCGCGCCATCTCCAATTTAGGTCTGGGTAGATGAATTGGTTACTGAGTTGATTGTTGTTTTGATGCGTGGTTGTTCGTTAAAAAATCTGTTGGGACTAAACATAATTGCAGTTGGATTTGGTGTTCTTTATTCTTTCCTATTGCTGTGAGCTTGTAAACCTCTAGTCTATGCCTATTTGGAACTTTACTGAGTAATGGTTTTGCGGTGTGCTAGGGGAGAAGCAAATTGAGAGAGAGCTGTGTTGGAACTTTGGGTGCTAACGGGGAGATTTAAGAATTGTTGTTGGTTAATGTTGATGCAGTCTGACCCTGATTGTTGTTTTGGTGTTGACACCGAGATCTCCGGCCGCCAGGATCAAGAATAATCCTTAGGCGAAATTCAAAGCCGAAACAGAAACATTGTAGCTGTGTGAATCAAGCTTACAACTTTAGAGTTATCCAAGTGCTCCGAGTACACCAAAAAAAACACATATATTCTTACAGCTCAAACCAATAAAAGATTGAAGTTTATTTGACTGACTGCCTATGGGACAGATTTTTAGATTTCTATTCTCACGAGATAGACTGATAGTTAATATATGATTATTATCATTATGAGATTTAGGGATCAAAATCTGACAAAGTTTTAATGTGTCCACCTCCCCCCCCCCCTCCCCCCACGTACTAGCCACAGCATCCGGCCTAGTAGCCCTATGATTTACCTTCTCCATATTAACCCTGGGACAGATTAACAGGGGCGCGCGAATCACTTTTCGCTATTAAATTTTAGATCTTCTTCCCTTAATGTTTATTAATCATTATTTCTTATAATATTTTACCATTAATAAAATATATTAACTAACAATTTAATTTAAATATTTAAAAATAAATATATGTTTTAAATATATATTATATTAATAAAATAATTTTATTAGATTTTAATTAAATTTATTTAAATTATCGCACTAAATTTATTAAAATTATTAACCTAAAATTATTTAATTAAATCTTAATTCGCAATTTATTAAAATTATTAACCTAAAATTATTTAATTAAATCCTAATTCACAATTTATTCACGTACTTTATTTCTGTCAATCGATGATTCTGACACATTTGAACATGTCGCGTAGGCATGGACAACATTTCTGGACTCGTCGTCGGACTCAAGCAATGCATCTGACCTATCGCAGCGCTCAGGTGACGCTTCTGGACCTATCGCCAAGCTCGGACGACAGGTCCAGACTCGTCGTCGAGCCCAAGCGATGAGGTCGCACGCATCGCGATAGCGAAATGGTAACAATTTTAATAAGGTGAGTTATCGTCTAAAATACTGTCTCAGATAGAGACAGTGTTGGTTATGCTCGTAATAAAATATGGGAGATAAATTGTTAAATTTTTTAAAAAAAAAAGGAGGGGGGAGGGGATGAAAATTCAACAAACCAGGAGTAAGTTTAGTAAAACATTAGTTTATCTCTTTCCTGGCCTCTGAAGTTTTTAAAATCATTAAAGTAACTGATCCTGTCGCGAAGTGAGTTGGATGCTCCTGCAGCTGAGTGGACCTCCAGGGAGAGCGAGGTGGCTGAGATGGTCTAACGAGCTGGATCGCCTCTGGCCTGCAAGACAGAGACCGTTAGAACCCGCCGGGAAAAGTCCCCGGCCAAGCACTCCAACGGTCAAGTCAGTACTCGACGGTGGCGATGGAAAGCAATAGAACAGTATGAACTTGCACTTATTGTGTGTACCTGAGAAATGCAGAGTGAGGAGGCTTATATAGCCGAGGAAGCTGACAGCTCCTGCCCCGCCTGCCACCTGCTGTCATACAGCGAGGACAAGGTAATGCATGCTCAGAGGTGGCAGGATAAAGTGGCACATACTGTATTAAGGAAATCAACACTGTCAACTTAAGGGTTGGCGCCGTTGGACGCCGCTCAGCCTGACATCAGGGCATGTGGTCGAGGTATAGGGGGGCAGGATATGGCAGGAAGATCAATTCCTCGGCGAGATATCCGTCACTTGAGACCAGGATGGCTTCAGTCCTGTGCCGACCCCGTACAACTTCTGGTAGTCTGGTGTCAGGGAGTGGTTGTGCCGACTGAGGGCACTAAGAACCGAGGCCAGCTGAGGGCCTATGAGGGTGCCGACTGGGGCACTAAGTGACGAGGCTAGCTGAGGGCCTATGAGGGTGCCGACTGGGGCACTGAGTAACGCCTCCTCCAACTCGGGCTTACCCCCGGAGCGTGGGCCGCCACATGTCGGCGAGGAGCCAAACTGGGAGGAGTGTTAGAGCGTAAACACCCAACAAACACCCGTCTCAGGATCAAACTAATATTGAAGAGCGTGGGCCGCCACGCGTCAGTTTACGGGCCTAGGTCCGAGTGGCACTCATCCTGCGGGCCTTTATAGTCCACTGGCGCCAAGCTGCCGAGCCAGGCTACACGCAAGATGGCCCGGGATCATAAGCATCCCCCTCAAGTCTAGTGGAAGGAGGCACGTAGTCCGACTGACTAGACCCCGACTCTGGCTCGAGCCTGGCACGCCACTCGAAAATCGGGCGTATTTTCTCATTGATCGCCGCCCCAATGACACGAGATTCTCGCCCCTAAGCCGTCTGTGCTCGCGTACCGATGAATATGCCCTCGCCATCCTCGAGTGCTCTACCTACATTCGTGTTTTACCCACACGCACACCGCCCGAGCCTAATCCGACGGCTCTGACGAGGTCACACGCTTCTCCTGGTTCTGCATCGAACGACCAACATCCCTGGCCTATTCCCATAAGTATGCCCTTTCTCCGCCCCTGTTTCTTTGTGCATTCAAAACCCGCACCGCGTTCTCCGCCGCTTCGCATGTCGCTAGAGCCTCGACAGTTGCTCCTCCTCGACTTTCCTCCAGCGACTCCTTCCACCGGTAACGCCTCCCGTCTTCTTTTTATCCGATGGCCTCTTCCTCCTCGTCTCCATCCCCTTCTCGGCCCTGGTATTCCACCATGACAACTACCCTCACTACTCATGACCTGGAGCAAATACGGTTAGATTTCTTAATCCCCGTCGACCACCAGTTGCACCTGCCTGATCGCATGAGCGACCGGATTCCGCCCCCTTGGGCTACATTGCTCTGTCTCGGGACCATCTACAAGCCGGTCTCCGTTTCCCCATCCATCCTTTCCTTCCCGCCGTCTGTGACTACTTCCAAATCCCTTTACCTCAGCTGGCCCCCAACGCCATACGTCTAATGTGCGGCTCGGCCGTCGTTTTTTTCCTTACTCAAGATTCCCCTAGAGCCGGAGAATTTCCAATACCTTTTCTACCCCAAACAGCAGGAAGCGGGTGACTTCTTCTTCCAAGCCCGAACAAAAGCTTCCTTCCTCCTGAATCTTCCCACTTCTAACAAGGGATGGAAGGAGCGTTACTTCTTCATTGGGCCCATCTCAGCCTCGGGCTGGCCCACAACTTGGATCGAGGGACTTCCCATTTCCGAGCCCCTCCCCAGACACTATTGCACTTCAGCCGCCTACTTGAAGGTCACATCCGAGCTGGAGGATAGGCATTTCCATGGCGGTCATCTGCTGAAGGAGGGGATTCTCTCCACCTTCGGTCTTAGCCCTAGTCCAGTCCCTTCACTATCTGCAGTCGGTAAGTCTTACTATGCTCTCCTTGCCTGTCTCTTACTCGCGCTTGAGCCTACTTTATCTTCGCAGTTTCCATGTTGTTGTCCACGGCTCTAAAGGGAGGCTTTAGATTAGAGGAGGCCGAGCTGCGGACTCGGGTCGCCTCCGTGTTGGCCACCAGAGGAGGCACTTCAGCTGAGGACACTTTGGCGGGCCCGACTCCGACTATACCAGAGTCAGTTCCCCCCACTTCCGAGACAGCGCCACCTACAGCCGCCAAACCACGTACTCCTTCCAAACGCCGACGAGCATCTTCCCCGCCAAAGGGCTCTTCTCACCCTTCCTCTAGCAAACAACTAGAGAAGAAGAAAAAACAGAAGAGAGCGGCTCCCGAGCCAGAAGCCCTCTCTACTTCTACGGCCATCTTTCCCTTCATGGCTCCTGCTGCTGATCCTCCGGCCGTCATACCGGTTGCCAGCTCCACTGTCAAAATGCCCGCAGTTACTCCTACCGCCCACCCCGACATTGGTGCGGCGGCCGATCCTCCTATGATCACATCGTCTGCCAACCCTTCCGCATCCTCCAATGCTTCCGATGCGTTGATGCCTGATAGATCGGGAACTCCATCTGCCGAGGATCTGGCTGAGGATCCAACGATACACCTTTTGGTGCCCACTCGGGCTAACTGCCACTTGAAGATGCCCCCGGGCGATCTACCCGATCGGCATTAGGATCTACGCCTGTAAGGGTCGATGGCCGACCGCTATGCTCAGGGGCTTGAGGAGTCTTATTTCTGGGGCCCTCGTAACAGAGCTGATTCCTTTTTCTTTAAGGTCACTCAGGTATGATCGGTCGAACCGGGTCTTCAATCGAACACTCTGTTTCTTATCCCTAAGACCAGTATTCATTTTGCAGTTCATAGGGTATTGCCATGGCTTTTCTATGTCTTTTTAGGCCCAGAGCTCGGCTCGGGCTAAGGCCGAAAGGGAAGTGGAGCGCCTGAAGACCCAACTGGCGCACTCTCAGCTAGTCGCCGACGAACCCACCTTGAACCACCAGCGAGTTGAGGTTCAGGATTTGCAAGATCAATTGGTTCACTCTGAAGAGCAACTGGAAGCGGTATGCGGCCAAATCGAGATGGCACGTCAGGCCACGTCCCAAACAAATATCCGGCTCTCCACCCTGAAGCATACCGAGCGGAAGGCACAGGCTCTTCAGGCAAAGGCTCAGGATGAGTTGGCCCAGGCAAAGTCTGAACTTCAAGAAACATCCGCTGTCAATGACTCCCTTCGGGCCCAGCTAGAAACCAGAGACGTTGAGGATCTGGCTCAATCACAAAGGATAACTGAATTGTCCGTGGAGCTCTCTTCCAAGGACCAATTGTTACAAGGTCAGAAGGAGGAGCTTGAGCAGCTACTGAAGGAGAAGTCCGAGTGGGAGGCGGCTGGATCAGAGCTGACGGAGCTTCGATCCTACAGGGAAACCGAACCCTCCAGATTGGAAGAGCATAGGCTCGAGTGCATTAACGCCCCAGCCCATATGACCGAAATTGCCCAACGGTTCATGGGAATAATGATGCCACAGGGAGTTAACATCGTCCGTCGACTCAAGCTTGGTGGATATCTGCTTCCCAATCTGCCTCCCACAGCAGTGCGGCTTCAGGATATGTGTAAAGACCTGCCTAACGTAACCGAAGTCGTTCAAGTGAAGGCCAGGCCTCCTATCTTTTTGTCTTTCTACTTTTTGTCCTGATAAGGGCGCTTGACCCCCGATTATGTAACATCTTTGTCTGGCCAAATGAAACATTTCCATTCCCACTCGGGCTTCTTGGGCTTGCTTTTATTGTCGAGTGCTGGCAATCCAAATGATCATCAGTTGGAGTGCTCGGCTCGGGATACCCCTCTGCCGGGTAAGCCATTGAACCAAGGGACTTGCGGGAGCTAGCCCGCTTGTGAAGGTTCGGACGCCTGGTTGAGTTGAAGCCCGGGAAGCGTGGGTCGCCACGCATCCTCCCGGGACCTAAACCAAGGGATTAATGGGAGATGGCCCGTCTATGAAGGTTTGTCCACTTGGTTGAGTCGGAGCCCGGGAAGCGTGGGTCGCCACACGTTCATCCGGGACCTAAACTAAGGGATTGATGGGAGCTGGCCCATCTATGAAGGTTTGGCCACTTGGTTGAGTCGGAGCCCGGGGAGCGTGGGTCACCACGCGTCCGACCGGGCTCATGAACCAAGGGATTTGCGGGAGCTGGCCAGTTTGTTTCTCTGCGTCTGTCCCATCGAGGCGATTCGTATCTCAATTTCTGACAGCTGCCTTAACGAGCGATTGAACGCATCAATGGTGAAATGATGCATCGGGCAACGAAACATCTATCATCGGTCATAAGTACCTCGGGCGACGAGTAGTTTCACCTTGCCCGCTTACATCTGCATTATAGCTTCTCAGTATTCTTCCGCAACGCCTCCAAGCACGACTGTTCGATCCCGCGATTTACCGAGGCCCTCTACGAATGGCCGAGATTGCTCGCCTTCTCCTATATATAGGAGGTGAATACCAGGGTCATTTTCAACCCAAACATCAGCGAGACCGAAATCCCCTTCTGCTTTCCAACCAATCTTTCAATATGTCTACCGCCTCATCCGAGGAACTGTCTCCTTAGAAAGGCCTTACACTTTCTCTAATGACTCTTACTTCTCCTCCTCGAAATATATAGATTGGGAGCATCTTGACAGTATGCCTCCCCCGGACTCCCCTCTCAGGACGAGGGTCTTTACGACCACCACTTCCCCTTGCAAACCTACCTCACGTAAGGGGAAAGAACCGGCTAAGGCAAGGCCGACTCCCCGTATGGAGGTCTCCGATATGGATCACCTACCCCTGAAGATCCCACGTCAACTGCTTCGGTCAGCTAATTTTTCATGCTCACATGGTACTGTCACTCTTCCCCGCCGAGCGAAACGAGCCAAGGTGCCGACTTCTGCAGAACCTGCTGCAGCGGCTCCTTTTTCCCGTGTGACCTCCCCTCTAGCGCTCACCCATTCTCTGCCCGGGCACGAGGTATCTCTTCCTCCGCCGGCTCACGAGGTTGCCCTTCCTCAGTCGGGGGTTTTCCCTCTGGTGTTTTCTTTTGCTGAGGGAACTAGTGTTTACTCCCCTTTGACAAGGGCCGCCTCCGAGAGCGTTACCACTCGCGGGGCTCCCTCTTCTTCTACTTCGTTGAGGAGGGTTTGGATGTTCGCGCCGGCGAGGCATCCGAAGGAGGATTTCCCTGCTATCCTTCGCCCTACGACCCAGGGCGGTTTTGTATGCCGACCGGCTGGCAATACTAGCTTGGCTAATGCTGGAGGGGTTATTATCAGACAGCCCCTGCCCTTGCCAGCGCCAGCTCGGGGAGGCCCGTTGCTTGCATTCTCCCCGACCTCCCAAACTATGGGCCTCCGTTGGTGACAATGCTGCTGTTGGCTCTCCTGGGCCAGTCTCTCCGAATACCGCCACCCACGGGGCACTAGATAGTGACTCGTGTTCGAGGAGCGATCTGGACAGGGAGTCTGAAGCCCCGTCCAGGCGAGAGCCTGGAAACTCTGCTCAGGCGAGAGCACTTAGGCCGACTCAGGAAGCCTCAATCTGTGAAGGAGGGTGCTTTCGTTTTTCTTTCCTTTGATTCTGACTCTTGTCATCTTTCTTCAATAGGCGGCGCGACCAGTTTGGAACCTTGAGGAATTGATTACGCTCAAGACCCAACTTTTTGAAGCACACCACATCATCTCCACTCTCTCGGCCGACCTGAAGGCCAAAGAGGAAGAGCGGGCTGCTTGTGCTGGGAGCTTGGTAAGCTTCTACAAAGGCACGAAGTCCAAGCTTCCATACTGAAGGCAATTCAGCGGTGCATACAGCACCTCAAAGGATATGCCGACTCTCTACTCCAGGGCAAGTTCCAGAAGAGGACCAGCCGAGCTCCGCGAACTAGGATCGATCGTAATTAAGAATGTTCTTCTTATTTTCCTTCGCTGGAGAGGGGCAATGCCTCGGTTCTATAATAGCTTTTGATAATAAAAATGCTACCTCTTTTACATTCCTTGCCTTTGCGATGTTTAAGTGATAAGAATCCGAGCAGCGTTACTAACCCGAGTGTGGACTCCCCAGCTCCGGTCTACTTCACTGAATGTGTATGCGAGTCCGCGGGTATAACGCCTACTACTCGTGTCGGCCTCAGTGTCATAGCAACTTAATCCTTTGCGATTGTAGACGCGAAACACCCTCAGTGTCATAGCAACTTAAGCGAAATCGAACGCTTCGTTACTTGGCGAGCTTATAAGAATTAATCGGATGAAATTGCCGACTTGGACAATTCATGGTGCTATCGCCGAATTACGAGCCCTGTAAAGGCTTGTCATGAGGCTCTCCTTCGAGTCTCCTTTAGTGGGTAGCCAAGTTAAGGAGATGTTTAAAAGATGTTCTTGTCTCAGGACTTCGGGAATTTTGCCCACTCGGTTGGGCAGGACTCAGGGAGCGTGGGTCGCCACGCGCCCGATTGAGGGCCGATCCGAGGGATGATTGTATCTCATGAAGAGGTGAGAGTCTGGACACTGACTCAGGTCGATTCTCAGGAGCGTGGACCGCCACGCGTCCAATCGGAGACACTGAATCGAGTGGGGTGTGGAGGTTGGTCCACTTATAACTTGCTGGCGAGGCAAGAGTTTTGCGCACACGGTCGGGCAAGACTCAGGGAGCATGGAACGTCACGCGTCTTACTGAGTAGCCGAGCCGAGGGATACATGTAACTCGTGCAGAGACGAGAGTCTGGACACTGACTCAGGCCGATTCTCAGGAGCGTGGGCCGCCACGCATCCAATCAGAGACACTGAATCGAGTGGGGCGTGGAGGCTGGTCCACATATAACTTGCTGGCGAGGCAAGAGTTTTGCGCACACGATCGGGCAAGACTCAGGGAGCGTGGAACGCCACGCGTCTTACTGAGTAGCCGAGCCGAGGGATACATGTAACTCGTGCAGAGACGAGAGTCTGGACACTGACTCAAGCCGATTCTCAGGAGCGTGGGCCGCCACGCGTCCAATCGGAGACACTGAATTGAGTGGGGCGTGGAGGCTGGTCCACTTATAACTTGCTGGCGAGGCAAGAGTCTTGCGCACACGGTCGGGTAAGACTCAGGGAGCATGGGCCACCACGCGTCTTACTGAGCAGCCGAACTGCAGGATAAATAGCACACACAGTTGGGCAGGACTCAGGGAGTGTGGGACGCCACACATCTTACTGAGCAGCCGAGCTGCGGGATAAATAGCACACACAGTCGGGCAAGACTCAGGGAGCGTGGGACGCCACACGTCTTACTGAGCAGCCGAGCTGCGGGATAGATGGCGCACACAGTCAGGCAAGACTCAGAGAGCGTGGGATGCCACGCGTCTTACTGAGCAGCCGAGCTGCGGGATAAATAGCACACACAGTCGGGCAAGACTCAGGGAGTGTGGGACGCCACACGTCTTACTGAGCAGCCGAGCTGCGGGATAGATGACGCACACAGTCGGGCAAGACTCAGGGAGCGTAGGACGCCACGCATCTCACTGAGCAGCCAAGCTGCAGGATAAATAGCACACACAGTTGGGCAGGACTCAGAGAGCGTGGGACACCACACGTCTTACTGAGCAGCCGAGCTGCGAGATAGATAGCGCACACAGTCGGGCAAGACTCAGGGAGCGTGGGACGCCACGCGTCTTACTGAGCAGCCGAGCTGCGGGATAAATAGCACGCACAGTCGGGCAAGACTCAGGGAGCGTGGGACGCCACGCGTCTTACTGAGCAGCCGTGCTGCGGGGTAGATGGCGCACACAGTCGGGCAAGACTCAGGGAGCGTGGGACGCCACACGTCTTACTGAGCAGCCGAGCTGCGGGATAATAGCTCGAGAGTCTGGAACATCTGCGAGCGGGGTAAGGACCGTGCTCTTCCACTATTATGAGTGTCTTACATTTACATCATGACTTCTCACTCGGCAGCCCGATAGGGCTGAAGGTGAATCGCACTCCATGGTCGATCCAACCTCTTTCCCTTCTCATTCTCTAAGTAATAAGCTCCTGAAGCGAGCTTCTGAATAATCTTGAAGGGTCCTCCCCATTGTCTCTCCAGCTTGTTTACGTCCCCCACGGGCTTGATTCTCTTCCAGATAAGGTCGCCTACTTGAAATGCTCTCGGCAATACCTTCCGATCATACTTCTGTTTCATCTTCTGCCGATATGCGAACATCCGAGCAGCTGCTTTGTCTCGGATTTCGTCCACTAGGTCTAGCTCCAGTCGCCACCTTTCCAAGTTATCTGCATTGTAGGCTGCCCTTCGGTCTGATTCGCATCCGACCTCGACAGGGATCACTACTTCGCTTCCATAGACTAGTTGGAAAGGTGTGCATCCCGTTGTCTCTTTGATTGTAGTTCGCAGGGCCCACAGAATGCTCGGGAGCTCTTCTACCCATGTTCTGCCGACGTGGTCTAGCTTAGTCTTCAATCCTCTATGGATCTCTCGGTTGGCCCTTCCACCTGGCCATTACTTTGAGAATAGGCTACAGAGGTGAAGGCTTGCTTGATACCGTACTTTGCACACCACTCTTGTATCCTTCGGCCCTGGAACTGCCTTCCATTGTCTGAGATAAGCTTGTGTGGGATTCCATACCGGCACAGTATGTCCCGCCACAAGAACTTCATCACCGCCTACTCCGTAATACGGGACAGAGGCTCAGCTTCTATCCACTTGGAGAAGTAGTCGACGGCCACCAGCAAATATTTCTTCTGTGCGGCCGCAGTCGGGAATGACCCCACTGTTGGGAACGAGATGGCTATAGAGGGGGGGTGAATATAGACAATCGCTTGCCCCTTGTCAACTTATCACGATTTCTGCAACTCAAATATCAGTAGCACAGCGGAAAGAGTGGAAAACAGAGTATGCAGAAAAAACTAAACGAGAGCGAAACAAACACAACTAGCAAGATCGCTAACAAGGAGGGTTTACAAGGTTCGGGGATAACTTGTCCCTACTCCTTGGCGTGCCCTTGAGGTGGGCGATCCCTTGATCGTCGGCAGATCAAGCCCCGGTCAACACCGGATATGAAGCAACCTCCTTCTCGGTGGAGAAACCTCTCCACAGCGTGTTTCACACAATGATATATAATGAGAACAATGAAACAACAACAAGAAGGATCTTACTCAAACTCTTAGCAAGGACAAAACACAGCAAGCTTCCCTGAGCTCCACCCAGTGGCGATCTCACGCAGACCCCTGTCTGCTTCGTGTCTTCCCACTGTCGGACTCCAAGCTTCTTGTTTTCTCCTTCAAGCGCTCAAGAGCTTGCTTCTCTATAGCTTGCTTAGAATAGTTGAAGAACTCAAGAGCAGCAAGCTTGTAGCAGCAGAACGCAAGAACACAAAGCAATTTTTCAAACTGAATCGCTTCCAAAAAAACTCTACCGCCTCGTCTTCTCGCGCTTCCTTTTGTTTCTCCGCCAAGCGACAAGTGACCACATCTCTGTAGCTCCCAGCTACTCATCTGCCAACGCCAGCCTCTACTGAGCTATCTCTGGACTCACTGAGCTCCTCAGCCAAGCTGCAGTCTCAGCCCCAGTCTTCGGCTCGCCGTTGCAACCTGAGATGTGAAAAGGGACAAACCTGCTCCAAGGAAAGCATGCTTTGACTTCTCCTTGAGTGTTTGAATCCTCCCCTGTCACCTGAAACTCAATCAGAGCATTAGAGCAGAAGATCACACAGCATATCACATACATCAGCAAATCCGATACGATCAGACGCTCTGACCGCGTCTGACAGTGAAATTTGAATTAAAGTGATCGGTCACCGGACCGATCCAGGGTGTGAGGATCGATCACCAGATCAATCCACTGCTTTGCTGGGATTCCCAGCTCTCGCAGCTATACACGCCTGATCGGTCACCAGACCGATCAGGGTGAATCCTGATCGGTCACCAGACCGATCAGATTGGATCCTGATCGGTCACCCAGACCGATCAGGCAAGATGAACAGTTACTTTTTAATCAAATCCAAGATCCCTGATTGGTCCCCGGACCGATCCAAGACTTTGATCAGCAAGGGAACTCACTCACCGTTTGCTCCCTGATCGGTCACCAGACCGATCCAGTGACTCAACCCTAGCCCTCCAAGCTAGGAATTCATCCACCTTAGCCCTCCAAGCTAAGGATTTTTCCATCTAACTCTCCAAGTTGGGAATTTGCACCTAACCCTCCAAGTTAGGACTTTTTACCTAGCCCTCCAAGCTAGGACTTTTCACCCAACTCTTCCGAGTTAAAACATCATCCAACCTAGCCCTCCAAGCTAGGCACCTGACCCTCCAAGCCAGGACTTTTTCACCTAATTCTCCAGGATGGGAATTTGCACCTAACCCTCCAGGTTAGGACTTTTCACCTAGCCCTCCAAGCTAGGACTTTTCACCCAACCTTTCCGAATTAGGACTTTTCCAACACCTAACCTCCCAGGTTAGGATTTTCCACACCTAACCCTCCAGGTCAGGATTTTCCAACACCTAGCCCTCCAGGCTAGGATTTTCCACATCATGCCTAATCCTCGATCAGGACTTAATCATCATAATCATCACACCTAACCTCCCAGGTTAGGATTCTCCATATCATGCCTAATCCTCGATCAGGACTTAATCACAATTATCATAATTCATCACACCTAACCTCCCAGGTTAGGATTTTCCAAATCATGTCTAATCCTCGATCAGGACTTAATCATAATCCACCTAACCTCCCAGATTAGGATTTTCCATATCATAATCATCCTCCTAAACTAAAATCATTGTCAACACCAAAACAACAATCAGGGCCAGACTGCATCAACACCCACTATGTCCATGCCCCACTGATCAAAAGGGCAGGATACTGCCGAGGCCTTCATGGCTTCTATGGGTCGATGTGACAGGCACTGATACTTTTGGCAAGACAGGCAGGTAGCGACTAGCTCGTTGGCATCCTTCTGCTGTGTCGACCAATAATAGCCTGACACTATTGCCTTCCGAGCTGTCGCGCGAGCCCCGGCGTAGTGTCCATAGATCCCCAAATGAATTTCCCTCAGTACATAGTCTGCATCCTCTTCGCTTAGGCTTTTGAGGAGAGGTCATGAGAACGATCTCTTGTACTGGACGTCGCCGACCATGGTATACATGGACACATGCTTCTTGAGCCACCGAGCTTCCTCCCGGTCGGCCGGCAAGACTCCCCTTGTGAGGTAGGTGATGATTGGGGTTCGCCAGTCGGACTCCAACTCCAAATCGGCCTGTCTTTCTATCTGCATGATTAGCAACGCCGGGCCACCCGCCTGGGGAAGCACCCAAGAGCCGACTGAACTGGCTAGCTTAGCCAATTCGTCTGCCTTAATGTTCTCTTCCCGTGGGATCTTCCTTACTTGCACTTCTTTGAATTCAGCCTTCAGCTTTTCATAAGCCTCGATGAAGGCCTGCAGCCGATCACTGTTGACCTCGAATCGCCTGGCCACTTGCTGTGTAACCAGCTGGGAATCTGAGTAGAGTACCACCCGGGCTGCCCCTACATGCTTGGCAGCCTGCAGTCCAGATATGAGGGTCTCATACTCGGCCTCATTATTCGTGGCCCTATATTCCAATCGGGCAGACAAGTGCATTTGTTCTCCGCTCGGGTAGATCATCAGGATACCAATTCCACTTCCCGATCGAGCTATCGAACCATCCACATATAATTGCCAGGCTTCTTCAATCTCCTCCAAATGCAGCTCGCTTAAAAAATCAGCTAGGGCTTGAGCCTTGATAGCTGGTCGAGGATGGTACTGAATGTCATATTCACTCAGCTCAGTGGTCCACTTAATCAGTCACCCAGATGCTTCAGGATTGGAGGCCACTCTGCCTAGGTTGCTATTCGTCAGCACCATGATAGGGTGTGCCAAGAAATAAGGTCGAAGCCTCCAAGCACCCAACAATAACTCATACATCAACCTTTCGAGTGTCGTATAGCGACACTTGACTCCTTTTAATAGATGGGCGACGAAGTACACCGGGTGCTACTCAGCTTCCTCTTGCTTAACCAGGACCATACTGACCGAGTCAGCCGATGCAGCCAAATAAACGTACAAGGTTTCCCCGACCTCCGGTTTCGCCAGCAAGGGCAGCTCAGCAAGATAGGCCTTCAACTCTTCGAACGCCTTGTCACAATCGGCGTTCCACTAGAATTTGGTAGCCTTGCGGAGGGTTTTGAAGAAAGGACATCCTCATTCGGCCGATCGGGAGATAAATCGAGACAGGGTTGTGATTTGCCCTGAGAGCCGCTACGCCTCTCGGAGATTTCTAGGCGGGGGCATATCCAGTAGAGCCTTGACTTTGCTAGGGTTGGCCTCGATGCCCCACTCGGTCACGATGTATCCCAGGAGTTTTCCTCTCCGGGCACCAAAAAGACACTTGGCTGGGTTCAGCTTGAGCCCGTACCTCCGCAATGTCTGACATGTCTCCTCGACATCTGTTACCAAGTCCTCGCCCTGGGCCGACTTGATGAGGATGTCATCCACATATACTTCCACATTTCTTCCGATCTGGGACCGGAAGACTTTATTCATCATGCGCTGGTAGGTGGCTCCAGTGTTCTTCAACCCGAACGGCATGACGGTGTAACAGTAGGTACCGTCTGCTGTGATGAAGCTGACCTTCTCTTGATCTTCGGCGACCAGGGGTACTTGATGATACCCTTGATAAGCATACAGCATGGAAATGAACTCATTGCCAGCTGTCGAGTCTGCCATTTGGTCGATCCGAGGCAAGGGATAGCAATCCTTCGGGCAGGCCCGGTTGAGGTCCCGAAAGTCGATGCAAATTCGACACTTATTGTCTGGCTTGGGCACTAGCACCACATTGGCCAGCCAATCCGGGAATTGCACCTCCCTGATGTACCTGGCCTCCGTCAGCCTCTCGATTTCGGCTCGGATCGCCTTGTTATGTTCTGTGCTGAGTCCCGCTTCCTCTGCTTCACAGGCCGGCATGCGATATACATGGAGCGTGTTCCACCACCTCCAGTCGGACGCCTCTCAGCTCTTTGACTGACCAGCGAAGACATCTTGGTTCCGGCCAAGCATTCCTCCTTCAGCTCCCGGACATCCTGCTCGTCTTGACTCGGACTCCTCCCGATCAGAGTGCACCTCCTCTCCTCATGCACTCGGACCAAGGGAAGCTGGACCATGTGCAATCGGAGAAGGCGCGAGCCTTGCGCTCTCTACTTGGACGTCCATGTAGCATCTCCGGGCCACCTTTTGATCACCCTTAACTTCTCCTACCCTGTCCCCGACTGGGAACTTAACCTTCAGGTAAAAGGTGGAGGCGATGGCCCAGAACTCATTGAGGGCTAGTCGGCCCAAAATGGCGTTGTAGGACGAAGGAGCATCCACCACCAAGAAGGTAGACCACCGAGTCCTCATCAGCGGCTCCTCGCCCAGAGATATGGCCAGCTGAATCTGGCCAATGGGCTGCACCGGGTTCCCCGTGAAACCAAACAACGGGGTTGCCACCAGGTCCAGCTAGGACCTCTCAATCTGGAGTTGGTCAAATGCTCTCTTGTAGAGTATATTGACCGAGCTGCCAATGTCCACTATGGTGCGGTAGACTTGATAGTTGGCGATGACGACGGTGATAACCAGTGCGTCATCGTGCGGGACCTCTAGCCCCTGCAAATCCTGAGGCCCAAAACTAATCTGAGGCCCCTCTGATGAATCTCAGGAGTTTTCCTCTCCTGGGTCACGATGTATCCCAGGAGTTTTCCTCTCCGGGCACCAAAAAGACACTTGGCTGGGTTCAGCTTGAGCCCGTACCTCCGCAATGTCTGACATGTCTCCTCGACATCTGTTACCAAGTCCTCGCCCTGGGCCGACTTGATGAGGATGTCATCCACATATACTTCCACATTTCTTCCGATCTGGGACCGGAAGACTTTATTCATCATGCGCTGGTAGGTGGCTCCAGTGTTCTTCAACCCGAACGGCATGACGGTGTAACAGTAGGTACCGTCTGCTGTGATGAAGCTGACCTTCTCTTGATCTTCGGCGACCAGGGGTACTTGATGATACCCTTGATAAGCATACAGCATGGAAATGAACTCATTGCCAGCTGTCGAGTCTGCTCATTTGGTCGATCCGAGGCAAGGGATAGCAATCCTTCGGGCAGGCCCGGTTGAGGTCCCGAAAGTCGATGCAAATTCGACACTTATTGTCTGGCTTGGGCACTAGCACCACATTGGCCAGCCAATCCGGGAATTGCACCTCCCTGATGTACCTGGCCTCCGTCAGCCTCTCGATTTCGGCTCGGATCGCCTTGTTATGTTCTGTGCTGAAGTCCCGCTTCCTCTGCTTCACAGGCCGAGCATGCAGATATACATGGAGGCGGTGTTCCACCACCTCCAGTCGGACGCCTCTCAGCTCTTTGACTGACCAGGCGAAGACATCTTGGTTCCGAGCCAAGCATTCCAGTAGGGGCTCCTTCAGCTCCTCGGACAATCCTGCTGCGATCTTGACTCGGGACTCCTCCCGATCAGGGATGAGTTGCACCTCCTCTCTATCCTCATGCAACTCGGACCAAGGGGAAGCTTGGACCATGTTGCAATCGGAGAAGGGGCGCGAAGCCTTGCGGCTCTCTACTTGGACGTCGTCCATGTAGCATCTCCGGGCCACCTTTTGATCACCCTTAACTTCTCCTACCCTGTCCCCGACTGGGAACTTAACCTTCAGGTAAAAGGTGGAGGCGATGACCCAGAACTCATTGAGGGCTAGTCGGCCCAAAATGGCGTTGTAGGACGAAGGAGCATCCACCACCAAGAAGGTAGACCACCGAGTCCTCTTCAGCGGCTCCTCGCCCAGAGATATGGCCAGCTGAATCTGGCCGATGGGCTGCACCGGGTTCCCCGTGAAACCAAACAACGGGGTTGCCACCAGGTCCAGCTAGGACCTCTCAATCTGGAGTTGGTCAAACGCTCTCTTGTAGAGTATATTGACCGAGCTGCCAATGTCCACTATGGTGCGGTAGACTTGATAGTTGGCGATGACGACGGTGATAACCAGTGCGTCATCGTGCGGGACCTCTAGCCCCTGCAAATCCTGAGGCCCAAAACTAATCTGAGGCCCCTCTGCCTGGGCCAGGCTGGTGCCCACTTGATGAATCTCCAGTCGGCACACTTGTGCCTTTCGGGCACGATTGGAGTCTCCTCCCGTCAGGCCGCCCGAGATGACATGTACGCCTCCTCGGATGACATTCTGCTAATTGGTCGGCTCCTCATCTGTTTCCTCGTCTCCTGCCTGGTTCCCCTGGGGGAATAGATTACGGGCAGCCGAGGGGTTCCCTCACAACTCCTCAGCCACGGGGTCAACATTCGGGCCGCCCCGACCTACGCCCGGTCCGGGAGGTGTTTGTCGCCCTCGTCCTCTGGGGGCAAGGGCTCGGCCCCGACCAACTTGACGGCATTCCTCGGTAGCATGGCCGTGGCTTTGGTGGAAGGTGCAGTATGGCCGCCATCGGGCAAGGAAGCACCCTTGGGCCACCTGCTGCACATGGCGCCGTTCCATACCTGCATGCTCGGCGGGCCCGCGTGGGCTACGAATAGGTCCTCCTAGGGGCTTAGCACCCTGAACGGGGTGGGGAGGTGCCGGGGTGGCCGACTCCTTCCTGCGAGTGGCTTGCACCTCCTCCAAGTTGATATATTTGATAGCCTTGCCAAGAAGGCTGTCAAAGTCCTTCGAGGGCTTCATGATCAGTGAGCGGAAAAACTCCCCGTCCTGTAAGCCTTGGGAAAAAGCATTGACCATGACCTCCTGGGTGGCAGTTGGCACGTCCAACGCCACATCATTGAATCTCTTGATGTAGGCCTTGAGGGTCTCCTTTGGACCTTGCTTCAAGGCGAACAAATTAAGGCTCGTCCTGTAGTGCTGTCGACTGCTAGCAAAGTGCTGCAAGAACACACTTTTGAGCTCCTCAAAGCTCGTAATCGACCCCTCGGGGAGCCGGTCGAACCACCTCTAGGCACCAAAGAGGGTTGTCAGGAAGGTTCGGCACTTGATGCCTTCCGGATATTGATGAAGCATAGCTGCGTTATCGAACCTCATCAAGTGCTCCTCTGGATCTGTGGTCCCCGCATACTCGGGGACAGTAAAGAAATGGAGGTGGCGAGGCACAAGGTCCTCCAAGATCCAGGGAGCGAAAGGACTGCGTGCCAGCACGATTGAAGCAGGGTCAGCCGGAGCCTTCCCCTTATCTGGTCGCCTCCCACGCACAGGGTTAGAAACTGAGGCCTCTGCTGACATCGAATGGGCCTCACCACCTTGGTCCCGGGGGATGACTGATAACCATCATTTTGTTGATTATTTTCGGCTCTAAAATCCATGTTTGATCCACATTTTATATGCTTAAGTTTGCAATTTTATTAGGTTTCATCTATTCCCTTCATTTTGGCTTTTAATTCTAATCTTTGTATATTTGGGATATTTTTGACACTAAATTTGAATATCATTTTGTAGGCTTCAATTGATCATGGACCTAGATCAAATTGGGTCAGACTTGAGTCAGGATTGGATCCAGATTAAAGGGATCAAGCATCGGATTAATAGGAGCCGTCCATTCCAGAGAACGGCTAGATCTGAGCCATCGGTCAACTTCTTGTTGATCCGAGTCCAAGATATAATCAATCATGACCAGAGATCAAGATCTGAAAATTTCAGCCAAATCAGAAGTTATCTGACCGTTGGATCGAGCTCAAGATGTTCTAGACCATCCATTCAAGAAAAGGGAAGATCTGGACCATCCGCCACTGATCTGGTTAATCCGAGCTGGGAACAGGTAAATCAAGACCATTGATTGAGATCTGTGGAGTTTGGTTCAGATCTGAAGAAATTCGACTGTTGGATGAAGCCAAATTGATCTCAGCCGTCCGTTGCTAATTTCTTCTGATGCTGTGAAATCTGGCTGGGTTGGCTGAACCAACTACTGGCTTGGCTGACTGGGTCGAACAACAGCTGGGCTAAGGCTGAGCTGAACTCAACTGACTGAGCTGAACCAGAGGGCTGAACTCGAGTGCTGGCTTGGATGAGCTGGACCAGAGCTGAAGTTGGCTGAGCCAAATCCAAACGCTGAAGCAGAGACGAACAAAAAGGGCAGATCGCGCGAAGGCTAGGGCATCGACTCCACACGCAGGCCAGCGGCGATCTTCTTCTCCTCCATCTTCATCGTCGCCGCAACTAGGGTTAGGGGTTCCAACACTAGTCGGCCGGAGCTTCGATCAACCGAGTTTGAGGGGTTCCCGACTCGTTCATCCACCTTCACCGCCGAAGCTTCGATCAACGAGTTTGAGGGGTTCCCGACTCGATCCGATCAACTCCATCCGCCTTCTTCTCCATCACCACAGCCGACGACCACAGCTAGGTTTCAGGGGTTCCGAACCTTAGCTGGTGTTCTTCATTTCACCCACTCCACGACCGCAGTTTACCCTTCATAGGAGTTCTTCACATGCTTTAATTCCAGCAGCTTCATTCCCTGAATTTAGTTTCTTCGCAACTTTGTTTTCTTTACAGCAATTTTCTTCCTTACAGCAATTTCTTCACGGTTTCTGCTTTTCCAAGCCTGGTTCTGCTTCACAGGGCCGAGCAGTAGATTTCTTCCAGTAATGTTCTTCCGGCAATTGGTTTTCCAGCAATTTGTTTTCACAGTTCTCAATTCCCAGCAGCTCATTTCTTCACAGCAAGATCCGGCAGCCAATTTTTCCTCAGCCGGCTGACTTCATCTTCAGCAATTCCCAGCTTCGGCAGAACCCAATTCGGCAGCAATTCTGTGATTAGTTTCATTAATTTTGGTGGTTATGTATTCCTTGTTGATTCTCGAATGTGGATGCTAATGCTTGTATTAAGTTTGATCTTCTATGTTTTAGAATGGCATACACCCATTTTATCTTTATACATGCTCACCATGTGTTCGATGAAATGCCCCAATCAAATGTTTTAGTTTAATTTCGCATTTTCTCTGCTTAGATTTTTGGTACGTTTTATTAATTGAATGTTTCAAGTTTTTCTTACGTTTAAGTATGCAATTAGGTAAGATTAGGTTAAGTTTCATTAATGCTCTATTTCCTTGATTGCTTCCTTAATGTTGCCTTGTGTTTCCTTGTCAAGTTAAGTTAGGTTAGATTAGATTTCTTTAATGCTGTAGGTTTTGTTCCATGTTTAGTTTTGTTGATGCTTAATTTCTAGTTGTTCCTTTCTTTACCGCAATTGTAGTCGGGTTAAATTAGATTTCATTACCTGTACTGTCTTTCCTTAATTAGGCTAGATTTCATACCTGCTTTGTCATTTCTTTTCGTAGTATTAACGTTCAAACCCAAAACCCAGTTCATATCCAAAACCCAAAAGCAATAAAATACGATTCTGAGAATTATCATGCACCAACTACATTCGTTGGGAGACGACTCGAGTTACTCTATGCTACATTAGTGTAGAGGAGTTCGATAATTAAATTGTATTTGAAATCGTAACACGACAAAAACGGTTATCAAATTTGACGCCGTTGCCGGGGAATGTAGTGGTGCTTGATAATTATATCTTTTGATTCTATTTTTGATTGCTTTATCTTTTGTATACAGTTGCTGCCATTTTTCTTGTTTGTTGTGTGACAGTGCTGTAATATCAAAATGTTTTCACCAGAGGACTATACAGAGATAAAAGAGGCATTGGTGGAGTTGAAATGTTGGTGTAAGGTGTTGGAATACCAATAAAAACATAAAGCTCATTCATCTACTTACCAGCGGTCGATTCAGCCTACATTTCAGCCACCTCAGCAATTTCAACCGCCATTCTAACAATTTCAGCAAGGGCAGCCTTTCCAAAATTTTCAGCCAAATCAACCAAATTTTCAGCAAGATTTTCAGCCCAACTTTCAGCAACCTTATCAACAAGATCAATTACCTTTCCAAGGAATTCAGCAAGGGTGTTTAAATAATCAGAATTTTCAGCAACCACCCTTCCATCAAGTTCAACCAAACCAAGGATTTCAGCATCTTAACCAAGATTTCCAGCAGCCTTTTGTAAGTTTTCAGCAGGGAAATAATCATTTTCAGCCTCAACCTCAGCCATGGCAGCAAGAATTTTAACCTATACAGAATTTTCAACAACCTCTGCAATATTCACAGCCATACGATCCAAATTTTCAGTTTCAAAACCAGAATTTCCAGCCCACTCAATTTCAGTGTTCACCACCACAATTTCAACCTCAGATCCAAGATTTCCAGGGCTACACTTCTCAACAATTTCAACCATTATTCCATCCAAATTTTCAACAGTCAAATCAGCCCATTCAACCATTTGAGCAGCCACAACAGTTCCAATTTCAGAATTCACAGCTAATTCTTGGTCTTCAGCAGCCTTATTCTACATTTCAAGACCAACAGGATTTCCACACCAATCAAGGAGGCTTTGAGAATCCTAATGAGAATGAGGCTCAACAACAAAGAATGGAAGAGATGTTTCAACAAGCTCTACAATATCATCAAAAGCAACAAAGGCTTCAAGACATCGAAAAAGGCGTTGGACAAATTGCTAATCAAATGAATCAAATGCAAGTTCAAGGATCAAGCCAATTGTCTCCTCAGGCTACTCAGGATTTTAAGGGGTATGATCGTGAACTAATTTGGAGGTTGATAGAAGAAGAAGAAGAAGTCATCAAAATTTGGAAACCTACAGCATGCATTCCTCCTGAAGTTCTTGTTCAAAATTCAATTCCATATGTTTCAGCTCAAGAAGAGGATTTTGAAGCACTACAGGACCCTTCTCATCTTTTATTTTGTGATGATAGTGTTATTGATGGTCCTAATTTTTCTAATATTGTTGCTGTAGAAATTACTGAAGAAGCATGCATAGGAGAGGATTCTACAGGTGTAGGGGATTGCACTAAGCCCCAGGGACCACCAACAGTGATGGATACATTAGAAGATTCAGAGGACAAACCAGGAAGTGTAGGGACTTGCATGGTGAAAGCAAGAACTCAAGAATCACCAGAACCTGAACCTGAAAAAGAGATTGCTCATTACCAGGAGGAACTAATAATTACATCTACTCTTATAGAACCTCCAGGTATTCTTCAAAAAGATCAGGTAAGTATTCCTCCTATTTCTTCTGAAGATTGCATAGAGGTGCTTCAAACTGATTTTATTGATTGTAAAAAAATTTTAGAGGCACCTAAAATTGATGTTGTTTGTTATGATGAATTTCTTGATACATCTTTTGTGGATATGGATTGTAAAATTTTTTTAGAAGTGCCCCAAATTGATGTTGTTTGTTATGATGAATATTTTGATACATCTTTTGTGGAGATGGATTTTAATTGTGAAAAAATTTTAGATGAGCCTGAAATTGATGTGGTTTATTATGATGAATCTCTTGCTATATCTTATGCTGAAGTTGAGTGTGAAAAACTCATGGAGGTACCCATGGTTGATTTTTTAGGTTGTGATGCATGTCTTGCTACATCTTATTTAGATATTAATTGTGAAAATTTCATTGAGGTGCCAATAATTGATTTTCTTGGATGTGCTGCATTTTTGGATTCTTTTTATATAGAGATTGATGATATTACACTTTTTTCTTACCCTGCATGCTTGTGAGAGGTATTACATGATTTTGCAGGGTCACGTAGGCTTCTGGAGTGGGTGCTTCATCTGAACAGACTCCAACCTCCTGGAAGGACTTCCAAAAAGCATCAAGAGGGAGGAGTTGCTTTTATTTTGACTAGTAGCACTCACTCTCTTAAGTGGATCTTGAACCTTAATCGTCTCCGACCATTGGAAGATGCTTGTGCAGAATTAATAAGGGAGAAATCCGTGCACTACGAGATTGACTACGTGAGGATAGTTCTCCCAAGATGGATGCTCCGTGCTCTCTACCCAATTTGAAGGGGAGTTTGTTCCTTTACTTTCCTTTTCTTATTTTTCTTTATGTTTATACTCGCATGTTTCTTTACTTTTATACTTTGCATTTATACTTTGTTTCCTCATTCTGCATTTAATTTGTTTGGTTTTGAATAAATCTTGTTTGATTTCGAGTTGTATCTCCTTACATGTTCCTTTATTATGCTTTGAGAATCATAAAAGATGGTTAAGTCTGACTATTGAGTTTTGGTTTCCTTGGTATGCTTGGGGATATTAATTACATTTAGTCATTTGTTGTAGTGATGGACTCTATCTTGTTAGATTAAGCATGACAGTTTATTGTTCACCTAGTGAGGATATTGCCATGCCTATCTTTAATCCTCTTATGCGTGATAGCATTTGTGATATTTGACACTCTAGAACTTGCTTTGATTCTTTTTGAAATTACATTAACATAAGCCTACATGAATATGATAAAGGCAACCTTTCTTGTTGAACTCTTAGTTTTCCCTCTACCTTGCTATTTTTACTAGAGAGCGTTTCACCTATTACTTTCCTGTTTCATTGTCTTTCTCATTGTCACTATATTCTCATTGTCATATCTTTGTTAGCTTATTCTTTCCTTGAGCATTCGATGAAAGCATGGGGTAATTGCATGATGAGTACATTTTTATTAGCCTCTGTTATTGTAAGTTTGAGATGTATCATGCTTTGTTACATACTTAATAGTTTCACGAGACGCTCAAGTTTTAAGTGTCGGGGAGTGGGAGACAAGTGTATATGGATGAATGCTTGTGTGAAAAAAAAAATCTCTCTTTGAAAAAAAAAATCTCTCTATGTGAAAAAAAAAGAGAGAGATAGAAAAAAATAATAAAGATGAAAAAAAAGTGAAAAAAAGAGAAAAAAAATCTCTCTATGTGAAAAAAAAAATCCTCAAGCATTCGAGATTTTGTTAGTGATGAACAAAAAGGAATATTTTCTTGATGTGTACTCTTTTGATATTATTGTTTAGAGAAATTCAAGAGTTATGTTGTAATCCCTACATGCACTTTGAGAGATGTTGTAAATTGTTGATGTGTAGTGCATTGAGAATGTGAAAGGAGAATTTTGAGTGTTGGAGGTTTGATTGAGTTATTTACTTTGGACTATTGTTTGATTGTATACATCATGTTAATTACCCCAATGCTCTCATCTTCTCTTTGATCTTCTTTCATGCTCTTTATGATCTTCTTTGTTATCTATCATTCTTGTTCTCTTGTTAAGAAAGTGATTTCATCATTATTTATTGAAAAGACCTCTTGATTTGTGTACTTATGTTATAGTAGTGGAGAAGTAGAAGATAAGCAAGCATATGGTAGTGCAATGTCATGAATGTTTTGAGAGAACTCCACTTCCATATCTGTTATTTTTGTGAGCATCAGTGCATATATCCATCTTGTGAGGTTTTTGTCATGCTTAGTTTATTCAAGTTGATGAAATTACCATGCTTTTGACTTATGTGAGATTTGGAACCATAAATACATGGATTCTTGAGACTTGATGATCCTAAGTAATCTTCTTTTATTATTTCTTAAAGTATTGATAGGGGATGTAATGTTTGGGAGATATGTTGTTTTCTTTTAGTTTTGTTTACTTGCCCGAGGCGTGCAAGAATAAGTGAGGGGGAGTTGATAACCATCATTTTGTTGATTATTTTCAGCTCTAAAATCAATGTTTGATCCACATTTTATATGCATAGGTTTGCAATTTTATTAGGTTTCATGTATTCCCTTCATTTTGGCTTTTAATTCTAATCTTTGTATATTTGGGATATTTTTGACACTAAATTTGAATATCATTTTGTAGGCTTCAATTGATCATGGACCTAGATCAAATTGGGTCAGACTTGAGTCAGGATTGGATCCAGATTAAAGGGATCAAGCATCGGATTAATAGGAGCCGTCCATTCCAAAGAACGGCTAGATCTGAGCCATCGGTCAACTTCTGGTCGATCCGAGTCCAAGATAGAATCAATCATGACCAGAGATCAAGATCTGAAAATTTCAGCCAAATCAGAAGTTATCTGACCGTTGGATCGAGCTCAAGATGTTCTAGACCATCCATTCAAGAAAAGGGAAGATCTGGACCATCCGCCACTGATCTGGTTAATCCGAGCTGGGAATAGGTAGATCAGGACCATTGATTGAGATCTGTGGAGTTTGGTTCAGATCTGAAGAAATTCGACCGTTGGATGAAGCCAAATTGATCTCCGCCATCCGTTGCTAATTTCTTCTGATGCTGTGAAATCTGGCTGGGTTGGCTGAACCAACTGCTGGCTTGGCTGACTGGGTCGGACAACAGCTGGGATAAGGCTGAGCTGAACTCAACTAACTGAGCTGAACCAGAGGGCTGAACTCAAGTGCTGGCTTGGATGAGCTGGACCAGAGCTGAAGTTGGCTGAGCCAAATCCAAACGTTGAAGCAGAGACGAACAAAAAGGGCAGATTGCGCGAAGGCTAGGGCATCGACTCCACACGCAGGCCAGCGGCGATCTTCTTCTCCTCCATCTTCATCGTCGCCGCAACTAGGGTTAGGGGTTCCAACCCTAGTCGACCGGAGCTTCGATCAACCGAGTTTGAGGGGTTCCCGACTCGTTCATCCACCTTCACCGCCGGAGCTTCGATCAACCTAGTTTGAGGGGTTCCCGACTCGATCCGTTCAACTCCATCCGCCTTCTTCTCCATCACCACAGCCGACGACCACAGCTAGGTTTCAGGGGTTCCGAACCTTAGCTGGCGCGTCAGTTTAGGGGTCTGGGTCCGAGTGGCACTCATCCTGTGGGCCTTTACAGCCCACTAGCCGTCTTCCTTCTGATTAGGCGCCAGACTGCCGGGCCAGGCTACACGCAAACTGGCCCGGGATCAGTAACCTTAGAACTTTTAAATTGTTCTAATTACTAATAATTATGCTAAACTTTAATCTCTAGCTTTTCTTCTAAATTTTGTATGTTTTGTATTGATATAAACAAAAACAAAATCCAAAGTTTATCAACTACTGTAATTACAGAGAGGGGAAACCCGAAAAAATCTAAAATGAAGCGCCTTACAGTAAGAACCCCTTTTCCAGTAGATTCTCTCGGTCAAGGAAAAAACAAAAAGGAAGAAAAATAACGAAAAAGAAAAAAGAAAAATTAATTTTTATCAATAAGTCTAAGCGCATCTGAAAGGCAGAAGCATGTCGGAGATCTAAACGCCTTCTTCTTGGAGCACTTATCGTCCCTCCCGTTCCCTCCCGATCAATTGGTTTCGAATCAACAGCGATCAAGGAGGAAGAAGAAGAGCTCGCAATGCTACTGCCGCTCTCTTCTTCTTCTTCGTCTGGTTTTTATTCTTCTTCCTCCATTAATGGCGAACAAATAGCAACGAGAGAGGCGCAGGAAATCCTGCTGACGACGAGAATCCTCTGGCGGTTGTTCAAGCGGTAGTCGGGCTTTTGAAGGTCCCTCGCGGTGGCGGTGGTCATGGCCGCCTCCGATATGCCCCGAAATGACTTCGATTTCCCCGAGTAGAAGCTGGAAAGGTCCCTCCACTCAATTTGAGGGGTTGAATTAGATAATAAAATTTGGAACTTTTACATTTAGATCCAGTTAGTTGTTGCTATTACATAATTGATCACTTGACTTAGAGTGCAAGGGATCATAATGAAAAAACTACTTGATGGGAAGAGATGCTTTTAAGGATTGGAAACAGGCGAGAGGATTCTCCTTCCTATGGCTCTCCACCTCCTCTTCCAATTCGTCAGCGGAGGAGCTTTTCGTCGACATCTTCTCCTATATATTCCTCCGTTCAATAGATATATCTTTGCTTCTCCGTCGTTGGTGACTCTTGCCCGACCTGCAGTGAAAAAAGAAAGAAGTAAATATATTGATCCTGTCGCGAAGTGAGTCGGACGCCTCTACAGATGAGTGAGCCTCCTGGGAGAGCGAGGTCGGTGGGATGGCTTAACGAGCTGGATCGCCTCTAACCTGCAAGGCAAAGACCGTTAGAACCCGTCGGGAAAAGTCCTCGGCCAGGCACTCCGACGGTCAAGTCAGCACACGACGGTGGCGATGAAAAGCAATAGAACATTATGAAATTGTACTATTGTGCGTACCTGGGAAATGCGGAGTGAGAAAGTTTATATAGCCGGGGAAGCTTACAGCTCCTGCCCCGCCTGCCATCTGTCGTCATATAGCAAGGACAAGGTGATGCATGCCTAGAGGTAGCAGGATAAAGTAGCGCATACTGTATTAAGGAAAGGGGCACTGTCAACTTAAGGTTGGCGTCGTTGGGCGCCGCTCGGCCTGACATCAGGGCATGTGGTCGTGGTACAGGGGGACAGGATATGGCAGGGAGATTAATACCTCGGCGGGATATCCATCACTTTGAGCCAGGATGGCTTTAGTCATGCGCCGACCCCGTACCGCTTCTGGTAGTCTGGTGTCAGGGAGTGGTTGTGCCGACTTGGACACTGAGCGACGTGGCCGGCTGAGGGCCTATGTGGATGCCGACGGGGGCACCGAGTAACGAGGCCGACTGAGGGCCTATGTGGGTGCCGACTAGGGCACTGAGTAGCGAGGCCGACTGAGGGCCTATGTGGGTGCCGACTGGAGCACTGAGTAACACCTTCCCCGGTTCGGGCTTACTCCCGGAGTGTGGACCGCCACATGTCTGCGGGGAGCCAAACGGGGCGGGATATTGGAGTATAAACATCCGATTCGGGTTTAACCTGATACTATCGACCGTGGGCCGCCCCTCGGCCATTTAGGGGCTGGAGCCTAACTGACACCCCTCCAACGGGCCACTACAGCCCACTAACCACCTTTCTTCTGACTAGGTGCCAGGGGACCGGGCCAAGCTACACGCAAGCTGGCCCAGGATCATAAACATCTCCTTCAAGTCTAGTCGAAGGAGGCACGTAGTCCGACTGACTGGACCTCAACCCTGGCTGGAGCCTGGCGCACCCCTCGGAAGCCGAGCGTATCTTCTCATTGATTGCTGTCGGATTGGCACGAGACCCGCGCCCCTGCGCCTTCTGCTCTATCACACGCTACCCGAGCCCGATCAGACAGCCCCGACAGGATCACATGTTTTTCCCGGTTCCTCATCGAACGCTTGTCATCCTATGCCCGTTCCCATAAGTGAGCCTTCCGCCCGCTTGCTCTTCTTCCTGTGCTCAAAACTCCTCATTGTTCTCCGCCGTTTTAAGTGCCGCTAGGGTTTTGCCAGCCACTTTTCCTCGGCTTTCCTCACCGGTTAGTTTCCCGTTTCCTTCTTATCCGATGGCCTCTTCTTCCTCATCTCCTCCTCCTTCTCGGCCCTGGTATTCTACCATGATAACTACCCTCACTGCTCATGACCTGGACCAGATACAATCGGGCATCTTAATCCCTGCTGACCACCGCCTATGCCTGCCTGAGTCGCACGACCGGCTGGACTCTGCTCCTTTTGGCTACGTTGCTTTGTCTCGGGACCATCTTCAAGCTGGTCTCCGTTTCCCTATCCATCCTTTCCTTTCTGCCATCTACAACTACTTCCAAATTCCCTTACCTCAGCTAGCCCCCAACGTCATACGTCTGATGTGTGGTTCGGTTATCGTTTTTTCACTGCTCCGGATTCCTCTGGAAGCGGAGAATTTCCATTATCTCTACTATCCCAAACAGCAAGAAGCGGGCAACTTCATCTTCCAAGCCCGAGCCAAGGCTTCCTTCCTCCTGAACCTGCCCACTTCAAACAAGGGATGGAAGGAGCGTTACATCTTCATTTAGCCCATCTCAACCCCGGACTGGCCCACCACTTGGGTCAAGGGACTTCCCGTTTCTGAGGCTCTCCCTCGACATTATCGCACCTCCGCGCGCTTACTTGAACGTCACCACTGAGATGGCAAACAGGCACTTCCACAGTGGACTTCTGCTAAAGGAGGGGATTCTCTCCACCTTTGGTCTTAGCCCGAGCCCTGTCCCTTCTCTGTCTGCCATTGGTAAGTCTTATGGTATCTTCCATGTGTATTCCTTAGCCATGCACAAGCTTATTTTATTTCCACAGTTTCCCTGCTACTGTCTACGGCTCTGAAGGGGGGCTTCAGGTTAGATGAGGTCGAGCTAAAGAATCGGGTTACCTCTATGCTGGCTGCCAAGGGAGGTACTTCAGCGGAAGACGTCTCGGCCAACCCGACCCCGACTACACCGGAGTCCGTTCCCATTGCCTCCAAGACCACCCCATTGTTGATGCAGTCCCTGATTGTTGTTTTGGTGTTGACACCGATTTTAGTTTAGGTTGATGATTATGATTAAATCCTGATCGTGGATCAGGCAGGGTATGGGAAATCCTAGCTTGGAAGGCTAGGTATTCCAATCCTAACCTGGAGGGTTAGGTGTGGAAAATCCTAGCTTGGAGGGCTAGGTGTTGAAAAGTCCTAATTCGGAAGAGTTGGGTGAAAAGCCCTAGCTTGGAGGGCTAGGTGAAAAGTCCTAACTTGGAGGGTTAGGTGAAAAGTCCCAACTTGGAGAGTTAGGTGAAAAAGTCCTGGCTTGGAGGGTCAGGTCCTAGCTTGGAGGGCTAGGTTTGGAAAAGTCCTAATCCGGAAGAGTTGGGTGAAAAGTCCTAGCTTGGAGGGCTAGGTGAAAAGTCCTAACATGGAGGGTTAGGTGCAAATTCCCAACTTAGAGGGTTAGGTGAAAAATCCTTAGCTTGGAGGGCTAAGGTGGATGAAACCCTAGCTTAGAGGGCTAGGTTGAAACCCCTGGATCGGTCTGGTGACCGATCAGGGAGTTGGCACGGTGCTCCTTCGTGGATCGGTCTGGTGACCGATCAAGCGATGACTGATCGGTCTGGTGACCGATCAGGGAGTATGCGTTTCACCCATTGCTTGGCTCCTGATCGGTCTGGTAACCGATCAGGGAGCAAACAGTGAGGTTGAGTTCCCTGCTGATCTACTCCTGATCGGTCTGGTGACCGATCAGGATCACTGTGCAGATCATTCTGGAGAACGATCCAGCGTCGCGGGTTCCTCTCTATGATCGATCAGGACGGAGCCTGATCTGTCTGGTCATGACCTAATCGGTCTGGTGACCGATCAGGAGGCTCTCTGATCGGTCCGGTGACCGATCAGGAGATTTGGACTGCGAAGCTCAGAAATCGCCCGATAAAGGGGTGGATCGGTCTGGTGATCGATCCACAACCTGGGATCGGCCTGGTGATCAATCCAGGAGAGTCCCAAAGAAATCGCGATTTCTAATTGAGCGTTGGGGACCGATCAGGACGGAGCCTGATCGGTCTGGTGACCGATCAGGAGGCTCCCTGATCGGTCCGGTGACCGATCACTTTAATTCAAAATGCACTGTCAGACGCTCTGATCGCGTCTGAACGTATCCTATTCTCGGCGCTTAACATCTGATACATGATTTCTTGCTTGATATGCTGTGCTAACACTCTGATTAAGCTGCAGGTGACAGGGAAGATTCAAACACTCAAGGAGAGTCAATGGAGGCCTTTCCTTGGAGCAAGTTTGTCTGTTTTTCCATCTCAGGTTGCAACGGGCACTGGCGCTGGCTGGAGCTGCTGTCTGGGGCTGGTCTGAGGGAGGCTCAGGGAGTCCAGAGGAGCTCAGAGGTAGCTGGTGGTTGCACGTGAGCAACTGGAGGCTGCAGGGAGATGGTGTCACCTGATGCTTAGTGGAGGAACAAAAGGAGCGGAGAAGAGTTGGCTAGAGTAGAGTTGCTTGGGTTCTTGCTGCGACTTTGTGTTCTCCACAACTTGCTTGCGTGTTCTGAAGTTCCATCACTTTGAGCAAGCTACTGCAATCTTGAAGCAACCATCCCTTGCTTGAGCACTTGGAGGAAGGAACAAGGAGCTTCGAGTCCAACAGCGAGAAGACAAGGGGAAAGGGTTCTTGCGTGAGATCGTCGCTGGGTGGAGCTCAGGAGGAAGCTTGCTGTGTTCTTGTCTTTGCTAACTGCTAAGTAAGATCTTTCTTGTGTTTCATTGTGCTTAAACCTATATCTGTGATTGAAACGCTGTGGAGAGGTTTCTCCACCGAGAAGGAGGTTGCTTTCTATCCGGTGTTAACCGGGGCTTGATCTGTCGACGATCAAGGGATCGCCCACCTTAAGGGCACGCCAAGGAGTAGGGGCAAGTTATCCCCAAACCTTGTAAACCCTCCTTGTTAGCGATCTTGCTAGTTGGTTTCGTCTGTTTTTGTTTCCTGCATTTCTGTACTCTATTTCTATTGTTTCCATTGCCGTGCTACTAACCGTGAAGTGTAGAGAAACCCTAAAGCAACCTAAAGAGAAAGAAATTTGTGTCTGGCTATATTCACCCCCCCCCCTCTCTAGCCATCCAGGTTCTAACAAGTGGTATCAGAGCTTGGGGCTCTGTTTTTGCGGATTAACAACCGAGAGCTATCTTCCATGGCGTTGAGAGAAGGATTTTCCACCACCCGACCTCCTTTCTTTGATGGCGCTGATTTCCAATATTGGAGATCAAAGATGGAGTATTATTTGAAGATGGACATCAACACTTGGTTCGCGGTGAAGGAGGGTTTCACTCCTCCTAAGGATGATGAAGGCAAGGAACTTGAATCATGGCAGTGGACAGCCGAACAAACTCGGAAGAGTGAAGCCAACGCGAAGGCGGTTTTCACTCTACAATGCGGCATGAACAAAGACCAACTCATCAAGGTTGGTCCTTTCACAAGTGCAAAGGACTTGTGGAACAAGCTCATCGAACTCCCCGAGGGCACCCGAGACTCAAGAATTGCCAAGAGGGATTTGTTTCTCAACCAATTACAAAATCTCTCCATGAAGGAAAATGAATCAGTAAGTGAGCTCCATAGCCGGTTCAAGGAAGTCCTCAATGGGCTTCATTCGATTGATGAAAAGGTCGAGAATCGCGACCATATGAGGTATGTACTAAAAGCATTTCCAAGGAATGCTTTGTGGTCATCCATGGTGGATGCCTACAAAGTATCCAAGGATTTATCCATTGTTAAGTTAGATGATTTGTTTTGTGAAATGGAAGTACATGAAATGGCTAACAAAGGCCCCAAGGAGAAGGGGATTGCCTTGTTGCAGGGGATCGATCCAATAAGAAGAAGAAGGAGAAGAAGAAGGAGAAGGAAGTCACTTCATCTTCATCCTCTTCCGAATCCGAGTCCGATTCCGAGGAAGATGGCAGCGGCTCCTCATCCTCCGAGATGGCGAACTTTGTGAGAAGGATGATGAGAAGGGGTTGACGCTTCAAGAGTAGAGGTAACTCTAGTGAAGCTAAAGTTGATAAGACTAATGCTTCTTGCTTTGAGTGTGGTAGGAAAGGGCATTTCAAGAATGAATGCCCAAAGATAAAGAAGAAGGAGGAGAAATCCAAAAGGAAAGAAGAAAAATCCAAGAAGAAGAAGAAGGCTTTGAAGGCCACTTGGGATGAATCCTCCTCAAGCTCATCCGATGAAGAGAAGGAGGAGAAGAGTACAAGGCATGTGGTACTCATGGCATTGGGAGATCAAGAGAGCAGTGATGAATCTTCCAACTCCTCAAACGCGGCTTCATCATCTTCGGATGATGAAGAGGTAACTTCTCCCGAGCTTGAGAAATGTTATAGAGATATTGCATGTTTAACCAATATGCTAAAGAAGTCTAAAAATAAGGTTAAATCATTGCAATTAGAAATTGATCAATTGAAAGCATCTAGGGATGATAATATAGATGACTTGCATGTTGAAATGTTAGAAGATAAGATTAAGTCATTGAAACTTGAGGTTGAAAGTTTGAAATCCTCTAAGGTTGAGGATGTAGATGATTTGCATGATGATTTGCTAGTAGAAAAAAACCAATCATTAAAGAGTGAAGTTGAGAAACTCAAGAATATTCTTGAGAAGTTCTCAACTAGCTCTAAAACCCTAGATATGATCTTGAATGCCCAAAGGGCAGTCTACAATAGGGTCGGTATTGGTTACCGTCCTAAAGAACCCTCATTTGTGTCTCTTATATCTAGGACTGATATGAGACAATCTAGGACACCCAAGGTTCAAAAGAAAGTTGTCAAGGCATGGGTGCCTAAGTCTTGTTTAGTTGATGCTTTAGGTCCTAAGGTTTGGGTACCTAAAACTTCTATTTTTCGAATTGTGTAGGTTATGATTGAGGGGGAGCATCTATCAACTTGGTTCGTTGATAGTGGATGCTCCAAACACATGACCGGGGATAGATCATTGTTTACCACACTTCACAAGATAAGTAGAGGTAATGTTTCATTTGGTAACAATGGTAGTCTTAAGGTCTTAGAATGTCTTAGAATTTCAAATGTCCTTCTAGTCAAGGGGATGACATTTAATCTCCTAAGTGTCAGTCAATATTGTGACACGGGTTACACAATTGATTTTCAACCAAGTCAATGTCTAGTTAGACAACATGACACCTTGGACACGGTACTAGTAGGAACAAGAGTAGACAATATTTATCAAGTTTCATTTAAAAGTGCTACTAATGCTTTTGCTAAGTGTCTCATGTCAAAAGACGAAGGGTCCACCCTTTGGCACCGGAGACTTGCACATATGAACATGAAGAACATCCGGAAGTTGGCCAACAAGGGATTAGTTCATGGCTTACCAAGCATCAAGTATGAAAAGGACAAACTTTGTGATGCATGTCAAATGGGTAAGCAAACGAAATATGCACATAAAGGTAAGAGCACTGTAAGTACTTCTACAGCTTTAGATTTACTTCACATGGATCTATTTGATTGTAGTACTATCATATCAATGAATGGAAGTAGATATTATTTTATGATCATTGATGATTTCACTAGATATACATGGACCTACTTTTTAAAATATAAGGACCAAACCTTAGATGTTTTCATTTCTTTTTGTAGAAGAGTTGAAAATGAAAAATCATCAACAATTAAGACAATTAGAAGTGATCATGGAGGTGAATTTCAAAACCAACGGTTTTCAGAATTTTGTTAAGATAGAGGTTATAGACATGAGTTCTCTACTCCTAGAACACCACAATAAAATGGTGTTGTAGAGAGGAAGAATCGTGTTCTACAAGAGGCTGCACGAAGCATGCTTAATGAGTACTCACTCCCGAGTTACTTATGGGCTGAAGCTGTAAATACAGCTTGCTATGTGCAAAATCGAGTCCTCATCCATAGGTTTTTAGGAAAGACTCCCCATGAACTTTGGTTTGGGAAACCACCTACGGTTAAATACCTTAGGGTGTTTGGTTGTAAGGTATTCATTCTAAACACCAAGGACCACCTTGGAAAGTTCACGGTGGTATTCCGTAGTTAGCAAAGCCTATCGAGTCTACAACAAGAAATCTAGATTAATTGAAGAGTCTTCTGATGTTGTCTTTGAAGAAATTCCGAAAGTCAATGGTCAACCAGAAGATGAAATCCAATTCGAACTTAGGAGACTAAGTTTGAATGAGAGTCCAAATTTTGTTGATGGTGATGAATCCGATGACGGTGAGCCTAGACAACCCATTGATCAGCCGGATCCTGAGGCTGAGTTATGTCTAGTGAACCTATTCAAGAAGCACCACCAACACCTAGGCAAACTAGATTAGCCTCTAGTCATCCCCAAGACCAAATTGTTGGAGACATCCATCATGGGGTTAGGACTAGATCATTCTTTCGGAATGAGGCTAATGAAGTTGCTCTAATTTCCAAAATTGAGCCTAGAAAAATTGATGAAGTATTAAGTGATCTCGATTGGATCATTGCAATGTAAGATGAACTAGGTCAATTTGAAAGGAGTCAAGTTTGGGACTTAGTCATTGGAACCAAATGGGTCTTCAAGAACAAATTGAACCATAAGGGAGAAATCATTAGAAACAAGGCACGCTTAGTAGCCAAGGGCTATAGTCAAGTTGAAGGCCTTGATTATGATGAGACCTATGCTCCCGTGGCACGATTAGAATCCATCCGATTGATGCTTGCATTTGCGGCACATCGAGATTTCAAGTTATATCAAATGGATGTCAAATCGGCTTTTCTAAATGGTTTGATTAGGGAAGAGGTCTATGTCGAACAACCTCCAGGGTTTGAGAGTTTCGAATTTCCAAACCACGTGTTCAAGCTCAAAAAGGCACTTTATGACCTCAAATAAGCACCCCGAGCTTAGTACGAGCGGTTGTCGACATTCTTAATTGACAAAGGCTTCGTTAGAGGCCAAAGAGACCCTACACTATTTCTACGTAGAGATGGTGACAATATTTTTGTGGCCCAAGTATATGTCGATGACATAATTTGTGGCTCAAACAACAAGGGCTATTTAAATCAATTCATTGGACACATGGAAAGTGAATTTGAAATGAGTCTAGTGGGAGAGTTGACTTTCTTCCTTGGACTCGAAATTAAACAAACCCGAGATGGGATCCATGTGCACCAATCAAAGTATACACAAGAAATGCTTCAAAAATTCAATATGAGTGATTCAAAAGAGGTAACCACTCCCATGACTACAAATACAAGATTAGACAATGATGAGAGTGGTAAACCCGTTGACTTGACTCAATATCGAAGCATGATAGGGAGTTTGCTATACCTCACAGCTAGTCGACCTGATATTCTTTTCGCTGTGGGTATGTGCGCTAGGTATCAAGTCTGTGCCAAGGAATCTCATTTAATCGCTGTTAAGCGAATTTTGAGATATCTTAAAGGCACAATAGGAGTCGGTCTTTGGTACCCCCGTACCGAATCATTTGATTTAATTGGCTATACGGATTCCGACTACGCTGGATGTAAGTTGGACTGGAAAAGCACAAGTGGGGGTTGCCAATTCTTAGGTTCATCTTTGGTTAGTTGGTCAAGTCGGAAGCAACATTGTGTTGCTCTCTCCACGACCGAGGCAGAGTATATTGCTATGGGAGAGAGCGTATCACAATTGTTGTGGATAATTCACACTCTAGAGGACTATAGATTGAGTTACAAGGGTGTGCAAGTGTTATGTGATAACATTAGCACAATTAACCTAACCAAGAATCCAGTCCATCATTCTAGGACCAAACATATTGAAGTGCGTCACCACTTCATTAGGAATCATGTTGCTAGGGGAGATATTGTACTCTCACATGTAGAGTCCAAATCAAACCTCGCTGACATTTTCACTAAGTCACTCCCCGAAAATGAGTTTAGTTTCTTAAGAAGGGAGTTGGGAATGTGTCGTGCTTCATGAATTTCAAAATGCATTCAAAACCCTTCATGATTATTTCGAAATTGATGAGAAACAATTGGGTAACTTTGGGGACATCTCACACAAACTATAAGGTTTACCAAAATATTTTTGTTTGCTAGAAATGGGGTGAGATGTTAGGATCAACTCAATTTCTCAAAACGTCATTGCATCCCTTGAGAAATTAAGTTGACGAGATAATAATCACTTCGGTGACCAAGTATGGGGAAGACCAATGCATAACACATGTGTATTTGGCTCCATGATCATACTTGGACATTCCAATCAAGGAAACTTGATTGGAAACTTGAATTTGATACAAATTTAGTTGAAATTGCTTGATTGATTGTTGATTGAGTTTGACTCCATTTGGGTGGAGCAAAGTGACTTGTTCAAACCCTAAGGACCTTTGATCCTTGGTTGGGGATCAATTATAGACGAGGGACGGCTTCCAAGATCGATATCCTTCACCATATCCCTTGGGGAATCGTGTAACAATCTGAAACTGAAAGTTTTAGATCGTATCTGGGAGTTTCAGGAACCCTGATTGGTCACCGGACCGATCAGGAGTAGGGCTGATCGATCCTCGGTCTGATCTGGCTTCATCCTGTAACAATCGGTCCACAGACCGATCAGAGGGGTCACAGGAATTTCACGAGATTTCTTAATTCTGGCCTAGCCTGGATCGGCCCCCAAACCGATCTGGCACACTATTGTGATCGGTCTGTGGACCGATCATGGGGCTTCTAGGATTTCATCCGACCCTACTGTTCGCTTCCTGATCGATCAGCCGATCGATCAGGAGCCTTCCTGATCGATCACCCGACCGATCAGGACCAGGCCAGTCCGATCAGGCTGGAGCCTGATCAGTCTGGGCGCTATCAGATCGAACGGTGATCCGTTCAGGCACATTAAATTGTGGTTGGTGGACCGATGCACCAACCGATTAACTCCTTCACAACTCCTCATTGTCGAACCCTATCCGACCAAGAACCCCTCACCACTGAAGCTTTCTCCTGCGTGTGCGATCTCCCTTCCTCCTACAAGCGAGAAACCTCTCTGCGTCCTCTTCTTCCTCGAGAGAGCTTCTGTGTGTGTGATCCTGGGAAGGGCTACTACAAGTTCTTCTTTCTTCCTGTGAAGTCTCTCCCTCTCGCTGAAGGTTTTCTTGCGCTCATCTCTTTCGGCGAGAGCTTTTTGGTGCGCAACCTCTTCCAATCTTCAAGAAGTTCGTCAATGGCACCTAAGTAAGCTTTTGTCTCAGTTTTCCTTACAAATCAGTCTATAGTGTTTATATTTGAAGCTAACCATGTTTTGGTGTGTTGTGCCGTGACCTTTGTGTTGGCCGTGACCCTATCTTTCCATGCTTCACCTTTTGATTGTGTCATCTATGACCAAATCTCTCTTTCAATTCATTATTGTCCTTCTTTTGATCAAATGTTTTATCTTATATTCTCTGATTGGGTCGTTGATTACATCCTATATTTTGATCAAACCTTAACCTGTATCATGATTCGATTCACTCCTCTTGATCAAATCCGCTGTCATGACCTATTCCAATCTTTAGAAAATCTTCTAAGGGAAAGGAACCATTGGAGGGAAGCTCAAAGGGCAAAGGCCCTCATCATCTACACCTCCATCAAGACCACCACCGCCTCCGCATACCCGATTTCAGAATATCCATTTTGCTCTAGACTTTCAATGGCATAACTTCAAACTCATGCCATGTCGATCGGTGGATCAAAACTACATTTATGAACATTGTCCCACGATACAACAAATTATTGAATACTATGAGCTTCAACCCATCCTTTTCTTAGAGAAACCAATAAACTTTGATTTGGTTTCTGAATTCTATAATAATATGGTTAGTGGAGAGGGCACGGGGTGGAGGACCCGTGTAGGTAGTGTTGACCTTGACTTTACTTTATCTGCGTTCACTATCATTCTTGGATGTCGCCGGTCTGAGAATGCCTTTTCACTCTATCCCTATCTTCCGGATCCCCTACCAGTTCCCTTTGCTGGAGTCACTCCTGACTCCATCTATCAGCATTTTCTAGGCCATCCCAGGCCAAAGGGTTCCAGTGAGCGTGACCGTGACTTTCCCACATTTCCTGCTCTTCATCTTTCTCCCATTGATTATGTTTTGTTTAAGATTATCACAAATTGTCTTATTCCTACCACTACAAAGCACCTAGACGAGATTCATCCATTCCACTGCTTGATGCTCTACGGGATGCATCAGCAGTTGGATTTTGATCCAGTGACTTCCGTCTACTTCTCCATCATCGTCCATGGTCTGATGTCCAGCCAAACAGTCTACATGCCCTTTGGCCATATCATTACTGATTGGCTGGAGTCCGTAGGTATCGATGTTTCACAGGGCCGCATTGTGCCCATGGTTCGACAGGACTGCCGCTTGGATCGTCGCATGCTCGCTCAATCCGGCATTGTTGTCGGGCCGCAGGGGCTACGGTGGAAGGGTCATGGACGTGTGGGGGAATTATCAGGAGCAGACCATACCCAAGAGCGGCCCGCTGTTACAGCAGATTACGATGAGTGGGCTCCTGACCTCCGCTGGCAAGTTGCGGAGCTAGAGCGGATGCTGGAGCGCGGGTTGCATATCTCCGAGCTCTGGCGACAGGAGGTCCGCTCAGAGTTTCAGTGTTTCGATCGCCGTCTAGATGCTCTAGCATCCAACATCTCTGAGGTCAGCTCACTATAGGACACATGGTATGAGGAGTGGTATCATCATACATTTCCGGATGGTGCGTCTCCCAGTGGCATTTCACCAGGAGATATCATATACATTGATGATTCAGACGATTATCCAATTGACAATTGACTGCTCTATGATCATGTTTGATAAATTCTGACTACTTGACGGATGTATCCGACTTGATTTTTGTCTGTTCTGGCATGATATTAACTTTACTGAATTTACTGGCATCGAACAATTTATCTCATTCTACATTACCATGCTTATGCTTATGATGCCATATTTATATGTTGCATGTGAATGCTATATTTTGATCTATCTTTTCACATGATGTAATATGTATTCCAAATTTACAATCAAATCTTTATTGTTTTGGGATACCCCTAGGATTAAGGGGAGTATGGTTAAACTTAACAGCCCCTCCTTTTCGGTGTTCGACAAAGGGGGAGAGTGTTGGTTGGTTAAGTTTAGGATGATTATATTGTAGGGGGAGGTTCTTGATTCCCCTATGATTCTGAAAGTTGAGAAATTGATTGAAAATCCCTAAACTTAAAATCGGATTGTCAAACAACAAAAAGGGGGAGATTGTTGATGCAGTCTGACCCTGATTGTTGTTTTAGTGTTGACACCGATTTTAGTTTAGGTTGATGATTATGATGATTATGATTAAGTCCTGATCGGGGATCAGGCAGGGTATGGGAAATCCTAGCTTGGAGGGCTAGGTATTGGAAAATCCTAACCTGGAGGGTTAGGTGTGGAAAATCCTAGCTTGGAGGGCTAGGTGTTGAAAAGTTCTAATTCGGAAGAGTTGGGTGAAAAGTCCTAGCTTGGAAGGCTAGGTGAAAAGTCCTAACTTAGAGGGTTAGGTGAAAAGTCCCAACTTGGAGAGTTAGGTGAAAAGGTCCTGGCTTGGAGGGTCAGGTCCTAGCTTGGAGGGCTAGGTTTGGAAAAGTCCTAATCCGAAAGAGTTGGGTGAAAACTCCTAGCTTGGAGGGCTAGGTGAAAAGTCCTAACTTGGAGGGTTAGGTGCAAATTCCCAACTTGGAGGGTTAGGTGAAAAATCCTTAGCTTGGAGGGCTAGGTTGGAGCCCCTGGATCGGTCTGGTGACCGATCAGGGAGTTGGCACGGTGCTCCTTCGTGGATCGGTCTGGTGACCGATCCAGCGATGACTGATCGGTCTGGTGACCGATCAGGGAGTATGCGTTTCACCCATTGCTTGGCTCCTGATCAGTCTGGTGACCGATCAGGGAGCAAACAGTGAGGTTAAGTTCCCTTGCTGATCTGCTCCTGATCGGTCTGGTGACCGATCAGGATCACTGTGCAGATCGTTCTGGAGAACGATCCAGCGTCGTGGGTTCCTCTCTATGATCGATCAGGACGGAGCCTGATCTGTCTGGTCATGACCTGATCGGTCTGGTGACCGATCAAGAGGCTCCCTGATCGGTCCGGTGATCGAACAGGAGGTTTAGACTGCGAAGCTCAGAAATCGCCCGATAAAGGGGTGGATCGGTCTGGTGATCGATCCACAACCTGGGATCGGTCTGGTGATCGATCCAGGAGAGTCCCAAAGAAATCGCGATTGCTAATTGAGCGTTGGGAACCGATCAGGACGGAGCCTGATCGGTCTGGTGACCGATCAGGAGGCTCCTGATCGGTCCGGTGACCGATCACTTTAATACAAAATGCACCGTCAGACGCTCTGATCGCGTCTGAACGTATCCGATTCTCTGCTCTTAACATCTGATACATGATTTCCTGCTTGATATGCTGTGCTAACACTCTGATTAAGCTGCAGGTGACAGGGAAGATTCAAACACTCAAGGAGAGTCAATGGAGGCCTTTCCTTGGAGCAGGTTTGTCTGTTTTTCCATCTCAGGTTGCAACGGGCACTGGCGCTGGCTGGAGCTGCTGTCTGGGGCTGGTCTGAGGGAGGCTCAGGGAGTCCAGAGGAGCTCATAGGTAGCTGGTGGTTGCACGTTTGCAGCTGGAGGCTGCAGGGAGATGGTGTCACCTGATGCTTAGTGGAGGAACAAAAGGAGAGGAGAAGAGTTGGCTAGAGTAGAGCTGCTGGGGTTCTTGCTGCGACTTTGTGTTCTCCACAACTTGCTTGCGTGTTCTGAAGTTCCATCACTTTGAGCAAGCTACTGCAATCTTGAAGCAACCATCCCTTGCTTGAGCACTTGGAGGAAGGAACAAGGAGCTTTGAGTCCAACAGCGAGAAGACACGGGGAAAGGGTTCTTGCATGAGATCGTCGCTGAGTGGAGCTCAGGAGGAAGCTTGCTGTGTTCTTTTCTTTGCTAAGTGCTAAGTAAGATCTTTCTTATGTTTCATTGTGCTTAAACCTATATTGTGATTGAAACGCTGTGGAGAGGTTTCTCCACCGAGAAGGAGGTTGCTTTCTATCCGGTGTTAATCGGGGCTTGATCTGCCGACGATCAAGGGATTGCCCACCTTAAGGGCACGCCAAGGAGTAGGGGCAAGTTATCCCCGAACCTTGTAAACCCTCCTTGTTAGCGATCTTGCTAGTTGGTTTTGTCTGTTTTTGTTTCCTGCATTTCTGTACTATGTTTCTATTGTTTCCGCTGTCGTGCTACTAACCGTGAAGTGCAGAGAAACCCTAAAGCAACCTAAAGAGAAAGAAGTTTGTGTCTGGCTATATTCGCCCCCCCCCCCTCTCTAGCCATCCGGGTTCCAACACCCATCTGTATCCGCCAAACCGCGCATTCCTTCCAAATGCCGATGAGCATCTTCCCCGCCTAAGGGCTCATCTCACCCCTCCTCCAGCAAACAACTGGAGAAACAGAAAATGAAAAAGTGGAGAGAGACTCCCGAGCCAAAAGCCCTCTCTGCTTCCCTGGCCATCATTCCTTACGTGGCCCCTGTTGCTAATTCCTTTGCCGGCATACCTGTTGGCGACTCCACCGTTCGCCTGCCCGCCATTACACCTGTCATTGACCCCCACATCGATGCTGCGGCCGATCCTCCCCTTGTCGCATCGTCCGCTGACCCTTCTGCTTCCTCCGACGCTTCTGGTGCGTTGATGTCCGACAGATCGGGAGTCCCCGCTGCCGAGGGTCCAGCCGAGGACCCCACTCTGCACCTTTTGGTGCCCACTCGGGCAGACTGTCACTTGAAGATGCCCCCGGGCGAGCTACCCGACCGACACCAGGACCAGCGCCTGTATGGGTCGGCAGCCGACCGCTATGTACAGGGGCTTGAGGAGTCCTACTTTCGGGGCTCTCGTAACAAAGCTAATGCCTTCTTCCTTAAGGCCACTCAGGTATGTACAGACGAGCTAAGTCTTCTACCGCACATTGTGTTTCCGACCTCCAAAACCAGTATTCCTCTTGCAGTTCATAGGAGACTGTCATGGCGTCTCTATGTCTTTCCTAGCCCAGAGCTCAGCACGGGCTAAGGCCGGGAGGGAGGTTAAACGTCTGCAAACCCAACTAGCGCACTCCTAACTAGTTGCTGACGAACCCACACTGAACCATCTGCGAGGTGAAGTTCGGGCTCTACAAGATCAATTGGCTCGCTCGGAGGAGCAACTTTAGATGGCACGCAGTCAAGTTGAGACGGCACAACAAGCCACGTCCCAAAAAAACATCCGGCTTTCCACTTTGAAGCACACCGAACGAAAAGCGCGAGCCCTCCAGGCGGAGGCCCAGGCCGAGTCAGCCCAGACGAAGTCTGAACTTCAGAAGGCGTCTGTTGCCCTCGACTCCCTTCGGGCTCAGCTGGAGACCAGAGACGCTGATGTTCTAGCCCAGTCACAAAGGATAACTGAGCTATCTTCAGAACTCTCTTCTAAGGACCAAGTGTTACAGGGTCAAAAGGAAGAGCTCGAGCAGCTACAGAAAGAGAGGTCCGGATGGGAGGCGGCTAAGTCGGAGCTGACAGCGCTCCGCTCTTACAAGAAGACTGAAGACTCCCGATTGGAAAAGTATAGGCTCGAGTACATCAACCCCCCCCCCCACCCACATGGCTGAAATCGTCAAACAGTTTATGGATGTAATGATGCCGCAGGGGCTTAACATCGTCCGTCGGCTCAGGTTCGGCGGATATTTGCTTCCCGATCTGCCTCCCACAGCGGTGCGGCTTGAGGACATGTGTGAGGACTTGCCTAACGTGACCGATGAGCCATTCAAGTGAAGGCCAGGCCTTCTGTGTTTTTTGTCTTTCTCTTTTGCGCACTTGTGAGGGTGATGGATTCTGAGCTATGTAACATTTTTACCTTCCCTATTGGAACATTTTCCTTCCCCTTCAAACCTCTCAAGCTTATCCATTTTGTCAAGTTGTTAGCGATCCAAGGATCGTCAGGCGGAGCACTCGGCTCGAGATGTTTTCTTACTGTGTAACCCGCTGAACTGGGGGACTTGTGGGGGTTGACCCGCTTGCGAGGGTTTAGCCACCTAGCTGGGTTGAAAACCCAGGGAGCGTGGGTCACCACGCACCCGGCCAGGGTCTGAACCAAGTGCTTTACGGGAGCTGGCCCGTTCATGGAAGCTTAGTCGCTTGGTTGAGTCGGCGCCCGGGGAACGTGGATCGCCCCGCGGTCGACCGGGGCCTTAACCAGACAATTTATGGGAGCTAGCCCATTTATGAAAATCTCTCTATGCCCGTCCCATCGGGGCGATTCGTATCTCCATTTCTGACAACTGAGTGATTGAACACAACGAGTGTGAAATGATGCGTCGGGCAGTGAAACATCCATCACCAGTCATGAATACCTCGGGCGACGAGCAGCCCATGTGCATTTACTCCCGCTTTAACACTTCTCGACGCTTCCCAAAATGTGACCAACCGTCCGATCCCGCGATTTACCAAGGCCTTCTACGAACGGCCGAGATGACTTGTCTTCTCCTATATATAGGTGGCGCCTACCAATGTCGCCTTCAACCCAAACACCAGTGAAAACCGAAATCCTTGTCGATCTACCAGTATGTCCACCGACTCTTCTGAAGAAGCATTTTTTTTTGAGAGGGTTCTACGCTCTCTCGGATGATATGTACTCCTCCTCTTCGTAGGATGTTGACCGGGAGTTTGTCGATATGATACTCCCTCCTGATTCACCCCTCCCGACAAGGATATTCAAAACCACCACTTCCCCCCGCGAAGGTACTTTGCGTAAGGGGAAGGAACCAATGAGGACATGCCCTGCCTCCCGTATAGGAGTCTCTGATATGAGTGACTTACCATCAGAGTCACGTCATCATACGCTTCGTTCGGTTATCTTCTCATCTCCACATAGCACTCCCGCTCCTCCCCGCCGAACGAAGCGAGCCCGGGCGCCGGCTTCTACAGAAGCTACTACCGCGGCGCCGCCGTCTTCCCGTGTGACCTCCCTTCCGGGGCGCACCCATCCTCCGCTCGACCCTGAGGTATCACTTTCTCCAGCGCCTCGAGGGGTTGCCCTCTCTCAGTCAGGGAACTCCCCCCTGGTGCCTCCCTATGCTAAGGGAGTTAATGTCTGGCCCCCTCCGACAGGGGCAGGCTCCTCGAGCATTACAACTCTCGGGGCTCCCTCTTCTACTGCTTTGTCGAGGAGGGTTTGGATGTTTGCTCCCGCGGAGCATTCGAAGGGAGGTGTCCATATCGTCCCCCGCCATTCGACCCATAGTGGTTCTGTACGCCGACCGGCTGGCAACGCTGGCTCGACTAATGCTGGAGGGACTACTATCAGATGCCTCCTATGCCAGTCCGGGGCGGCTCGTTACTTGCATGCTCCTTGCCCTTTTCCAAACTATGGGCCTCCGTGGGTGAGGATGCTGTCGCTGGCTCTCCTGAGCCAGTCTCTCCACATGCCGCCACCCATGGGGCGCTAGCGAGCGACTTGTGTTCGAGGAGCGGTTTGGACAGGAAGTCTGAAGCCCCATCCAGTCAAGAGCCTGGAAACTCTGCTCGGGCGAGAGCACCTAGGCATGACCCAAGAAGCCTTAATTTATGAAAGGTGTTGCTTTCATTTCTCTTTTCTTTGCTTCTGACTCTTGCCTTCTTTTGTTGTCAGGCGGCGCCGTCAGTTTACAATTCTGAGGAGTGGACTACGCTCAAGGCGTAACTTTTTGAAGCACATCGCGTCGTCTCCACTCTGCGGGCTGATCTGAAGGCCAAAGAGGAGGAGCGGGCTGCTAGTGCCGCGGAGCTCGGCGAGCTTAAGCAAACATATGAGGTTCAAGCGTCCGTGCTGAAGGCCATCCAGCGGCGCATTCAACGCCTCAAAGGCTATACCGACTCCCTGCTCCGAGGTCAAGCCCCGAAGAAGACCAGCCGAGCTCCATGAGCTAGGAGCAGTTACTACTGAGACATGATCTCTTTATCTTTATTGGCTAGAGAGGGACTAAGCCTCTATTTTGTAATCGCTTTTGATAATAAAATGTTGCCTTTTCCTTTACTTTTTCTTGCAATGTTTGTGTGTCAAGAATCCGAGCGGCGTTGCTAACCCGAGCGAGGACTTCCCCACTTAGGTTCGAGTGGCCTGCAGGGGTGAAGGACCTGATACCCGCGCCATACTTTACACGTGTCGGGACGGGATATCCTTAAGCATACCGACAACTCGGGCATAGGTGAGTGACTTTAGGCTGGGAGAGCGCCTAAGTATTGCTTGAAGGGAGTTGTCGCTCCAGGGCCTTCGTGTGGTTTTGTTGGGTCGCCCATCTTCCGCTCGGGCCCTACTTAGGGGGCAACCAAGCTAGTTAGCTGTTTGAGAAATGTTCTTGCCTTAGAACTGCGAGAGTTTCGCATGCTCAGCGGATTAATAAGTAAGGGGGTGTCGGCCGCCGCGGGCTACGGACCGAGCCGAGGGATGAATGTGCCTTGTTAGAAGATGGGCGTCTGACCACTGACTCAGGCCGATTCTCAGGAGCGTGGGCCGCCACGCGTCCGATTGGAGACATTGAACAGAGTGGGGCGTGGAAGTCGGTCCACATATAACTTGCTGGCGAGGCAAGAGTTTGTGCACACGGTCGGGCAGGACTCAGGGAGCGTGGGACGCCACGCGTCTTACTGAGCAGCCGAGCCGCGGGAAATTGGCGTACACAGTCGGGCAGGACTCAGGGAGCGTGGGACGCCACACGTCTTACTGAGCAGCCGAGCTATGGGAAATTGGCGCACACAGTTGAGCAGGACTCAGGGAGCGTGGGACGCCATGTGTCTTACTGAGCAGCCGAGCTGCAGAAAATTGGCGCACACAGTCGAGCAGGACTCAGGGAGCGTGAGACACCACGCGTCTTACTGAGCAGCCGAGCTGCAGGAAATATAGCACACACAGTCGGGCAGGACTCAGAGAGCGTGGGACACCACGCGTCTTACTGAGCAGCCGAGCTGCGGGCTAGTAGCTCGAGAGTCCAGTACATCTGCGAGCGGGGCAAGGACCCTGTTCTTCCACTGTCAGGTGTGTTTTACATTTACATCATCACTTTTCACTCGGCAACCCGATAGGGCTGAAGGTGGATCGCACTCCAGGGTTGATCCAACCTTTTTCTCTTCTCATTTTCTAAGTAATAGGCTCCCGAGGAGAGCTTTTGAACAATCTTGAAGGGTCCTCCCCATTGCGGCTCCAGTTTGCTTACGCACGGGTTTGATTCTTTTATAGACAAAGTCGCCCACTTGAAATGCTTGCTTGATGTCGTATTTCGCACACCACTCTTGTATCCTCCTGCCCTGGAACTGTCTCCCGTTATCCGAGATAAGCTTGTGTGGGATCCCATACCGGCACAGTATGTCTCGTCACAAGAACTTCATTACCGCCATTTCGGTGATGCACAACAGAGTCTCCGCCTCTATCCACTTGGAAAAGTAGTCGACTGCCACCAGCAAATATTTCTTCTAAGCGGCGGCAGTCAGGAATGGCCCTACGATGTCCATGCCCCACTGATCAAAAGGGCAAGAGACCACCGACGCCTTCATGGCTTCCGTGGGTCGGTGTGGTAGATACTGATGCTTCTGGCAAGATAGACACTTAGCAACCAACTCGTTGGCATCTTTTTGCCGGGTAGGCCAATAATATCCTGACATTATCCCCTTCCAAGCCATCGCGCGAGCCCCGGCGTGATGTCCACAGATCCCCAAATGAATTTTCCTCAGGACATAATCTGCGTCCTTTTCGTTTAGGCATTTGAGGAGAGCTCGAGAAAACGATCTCTTGTAAAGGACGTCGCCGACCATGGTGTATCTGGACACATGCTTCCTGAGCCACCGAGCTTCCTCGCGGTCGGCCGGTAAAGTTCCCCTGGTAAGGTAGGTGATGATCGGGGTTTGCCAGTCGGACTCCAACTCCAAATCGGCCTGCCTTTCTATCTGCATGACTAGCAACGCCGGGCTGCCAGCCTGAGGAAGCACCCATGAGCCAACTGAACTAGCTAGTTTAGCCAATTCATCTGCCTTGAAGTTCTCTTCCCGTGGGATCTTCCTCACTTGCACCTTTTTGAATTCAGCCTTAAGCTTCTCATAGGCTTCTACGAAGGCCTGCAGTCGATCACTGTTGACCTCGAATCGTCCCGCCACTTGCTGCGTAACTAGTTGAGAATCCGAGTAGAGCATCACTCGGGCCGCCCCTACGTGCTTGGCGGCCTGCAATCCAGCTATAAGGGCGGCATACTTGGCCTCATTATTTGTAGCCTTATACTCCAACCGCACAAATAGGTGCATTTTCTCTCCACTCGAGGAGGCCATCAAAACACCAATGCCGCTTCCCGACCGAGCTGACGTGCCATCCACATATATCTGCCATGCCTCCTCAATTTCATCCGAATGCAACTCACTTAAGAAGTCAACTAGAGCCTGAGCCTTGATAGCTGGTCGAGGCTGGTATTGAATATCATATTCACTCAGCTCGGTAGTCCACTTGATCAGTCGCCCTGATGCTTCAGGATTTGAGGCTACTCGGCCTAGATTGTTGTTCGTCAATACCACGATAGGATGTGCCAAGAAATAAGGACGGAGCCTTCGAGCACCCAACAACAGCACATACATCAATCTCTCGAGTGTCGTATAGCGGCACTCGGCTCCCTTTAATAAATGGGCGAAGAAGTACACGGGCTGATGTTCAGCCGCTTCCTGCTTAACCAAAACTAGGCTGACCGAGTCAGCTGATGCGGCTAAATACACGTACAGAGTTTCCCCGACCTCCGGTTTTGCCAACACAGGCAGCTCAACAAGGTAATTCTTTAGCTCTTCGAACGCCTTGTCACACTCGGCATCCCATTGGAATTTTGTAGTCTTGCGGAGGGTTTTGAAGAAGGGCAACCCTCGTTCTGCCGATCGAGAAATAAACCGAGATAGGGCAGTGATTCGCCCAGCGAGCCGCTGAGCCTCCCGTAGATTCCGAGGCGAGGGCATATCCGGTAAAGCCTTGACCTTGCCCGGGTTGGCTTCAATGCCCCGCTCGGTCACAATATAGCCCAAAAATTTCCCCCTTCGGGCACCAAAAAGGCACTTGGCCGGGTTCAGCTTGAGCCCATACCTCCGCAGCGTCTGGCAGGTTTCTTCGACATCCGCCACCAAATCTTCAGCTCGGGCAGACTTGATGAGGATATCATCGACATATACTTCCACATTTCTCCCGATCTGAGACCGGAAGACTTTGTTCATCATACGCTGGTAGGTGGCTCCAGCGTTCTTCAACCCGAATAGCATGACGATGTAGCAGTAAGTGTCATCTGCCGTGATGAAGCTAACCTTTTCTTGATCCTCGGTGGCCAAGGGCAATTGATGATACCCTTGGTAAGCATCCAGCATGGAGATGAACTCACTACCAGCTGTCGAGTCCACCATCTGATCAATCCGAGGAAGGGGGTAGCAATCTTTCGGGCAGGCCTTGTTGAGATCCCGAAAGTCAATGCAGATTCGCCACTTGTTGTCCGGCTTAGGCACTAGCACCACGTTGGCCAGCCAGGACGGGAACTGCACCTCCCTGATGTGCCCTGCCTCCGTTAACCTCTCGATCTCAGCCCTGATCGCCTTGTTCTGCTCGGTGCTGAAGTCCCGCTTCCTTTGTTTCATGGGCCGGAGTGTGGGTAAACATGGAGGTGGTGTTCCGCAACCTCCGATCGGACGCCTCTCAGCTCTTTGACTGACTAGGCGAAGACGTCTTGCTTCCGAGCCAAGCACTCCAGCAGGGGCCCCTTCAGCTCCTCTGGCAATCCTGCGGCGATCTTGACTCGGGATTCCTCCCGTTTCAGGGAGGAGCTGCACCTCCTCTTTGTCCTCGTGCAACTCAGCCCAAGGAGAAGCCTGAACCATGTTGCAATCAGGGAAGGGTCGTGGGGCCTTGCGACTGTCTACGTGAACATCGTCCACGTAACACCTCCGGGCTACCTTCTGGTCACCCCTGACTTCTCCTACCTGGTCCCCGACTGGGAATTTAACCTTCAGGTAGAAGGTGGAGGCGACAGCCCGGAACTCATTGAGGGCGGGTCGGCCCGGAATGGCATTGTAGGACGAAGGGGCATCCACCACCAAGAAAGTGGACCACCTAGTCCTCTTCAGCGGCTCCTCACCCAGGGATATGGCCAACTGAATCTGGCCAATGGGCTACACCGGGTTTCCCGTGAAGCCAAACAACGGGGTAACAACTAGGTCCAACTAGGACTTTTCAATCTGGAGCTGGTCAAACGCTCTCTTGTAGAGTATATTGACCGAGCTGCCAGTGTCCACGATGGTGCGGTAGACTTGATAATCGGTGATGACGGCGGTGATGACCAAGGTGTCATCGTGAGGGACTTCCAATACCTAAAGATCTTGGGGCCCGAAGCTGATTTGTGGCCCCTCTGCCTGGGCCAGACTAGTGCCGACTTGACGGATCTCCAGTCGGCGCACTTGGGCCTTCCGGGCCCGATGGGAATCTCCTCCCGTCGGTCCACCCGAGATGCCATGTATGCCTCCTCGGATGACATTTTGCTGATTGGCCCGTTCTTCTTCCGTCTCCTCGTCCACCGCTCGGTTCCCTTGAGGGAATAGATTGCGAGCAGCCGAGGGGTTCTCTCGCAGTTCTTCGGCCACCGGGTCGGCATTCGGGCCTCCTCGGCCTGCCCCCCCCCGGCCCGGGAGGTGTTTGCCGCCCTCGTCCTCTGGGGGCAGGAGCCCAACCCCGACCGGCTTGATGGCACTCCTCGGTGGCGTGCCCATGGCTCTAGTGGAAGCTGCAGTATGGCCTCCATCGGGCCAGGAAGCATCCTTAGGCCACCTGCTGTACGTGGCGTTGTTCCATACCCGCGTGCTCGGTGGGGCCACGCGAGCTACGAATAGGTCCCCCTGAAGGTCTAGCACCGTGAACAGGGGAAGGGGGTGCCGGGGCAGCCGACTCCTTTCGACGCGCAACTTGCGCCTCCTCGACATTGATATATTTGACAGCCTTGCCAAGAGGTTGTCGAAGTTCTTCGGGGGCTTCATGATCAACGAGCGGAAAAACTCCCCTTCCTGCAGACCCTGGGAGAACGCGCTGACCATGACCTCCTGAGTGGCGGTTGGCACATCCATCGCCAACTCGTTGAACCTCTGGATGTAGGACTTGAGAGTCTCTTTCGGCCCTTGCTTCAGGACGAACAGATTGAGACTCGTCTTATGGTGTCGTCGGCTGCTAGTGAAGTGCTGTAGGAACACCCTTTTGAACCCCTCAAAGCTTGTGACCGACCCGTCAAGGAGTCGGTCGAACCATCTCTGGGCTGCGCCAGAGAGTGTGGTCAAGAAGGCTCGGCACTTGACGCCTTCCGGATACTGTTGAAGCATGGCCGCGCTCTCGAACTTCATCAAGTGCTCCTCCGGGTTTGTAGTTCCCGCGTACTCGGGAACGGTGAAGAAACGAAGGTGTCGGTATTAGTAGGAGCCCTAGATCCAATTATATGATGATTGACTAGGGACATTTTGTATCATATTCTATTATTAATAAATGCATGTTTGGTTATTATACTTACTTTGTATTTGTGCCAAATAACTAAGTATAATAATGTCCTTGGGTAGTAGGTTCTTATCTACATTATATCGATTGGTTGAATCGATAGTGAGATGATGTAGAGAACACTACTCTAAAACATTCCTAGTCAAGTATTAATATTCAAGGACAATATTAATACATGGAGACTAGCATGTAGGTCAACTGATGACTTGAGCTCACAAGTCATGGATATGTGATATCAAGTTGACACATGAGTATACATTGGAGAATGTGTACTGAATGACCCGCCATGAGAAAGTTTCATAGATTGTCATATGAGTATCATAAACTTTCTCATGTGACTATTGGTATAAATAGTCCTTAGACCTGAAGTCACTACGGTTCCCTACATAAGGAGTTATGTACTTTGGTATCGTCAAACGTCACCCGTAACAGGGTGGACTATAAAGGCGATCACTGGGTATGTAATGAATTATGCGGAGGGATGTGAGTGATGTAGATGGGATCTATCCCTCCCATATGACGGGAGTGATATCTGTGGGCCCCTTGATCGAGTAGGACTGCTAAAACGCATGGTCATGCTCGAATGAGTCAATATGAGATATTGAGCTCAATTGTTTGAGTGAGTCTACTCGGGGATCGAGAAACACCAGATTGATTGAGGATGACACGGTCTATGCCTCATTTGTCAATCTAGATATCAAGGATAGAATGACAAGGTCATACATTGTCATAGTCACGAAAGTTAAGTTGGATCTCGACTTTCTTGTTACTTGGGTAGCATTGATGCATTGCTAGATGCCGCTCATTGCTTTTGTGTCTAAATTAGTTTAGACACATTGCCAACGTTACGAGACTCTATTGGGTCACACACTAAGGACACGATGCTTCGGAGATTAATTGATCTTGATTTGGCTATGATTTAATTGGAATTGGATTAATTGAGTTAGACTCAAGTGAATCCAATTGGATTATGGATTGAGATCTAATTTGAGTTAAACTCATTTAGATTAGACTCAACCACATTTGGATGAAATATTAATTCATTAAAATGTTTAATGAATTAATAAGAGAGGAAGATGGAGAGTTTCTCACCATTAGAGTGTTACATGAAAAGTTAGAGAATTACATTAAAATGTTTAATGAAGGGAAGTTTAAAAGGCAAAAACTCCTTGTCATTTGGATGACAACTTGCATTTTCTTTCCCCTTGTAATGCCCGCCCCTTACGTGAGCGACGCGTTACTTTTTTTTCTTTCTTTCATACATTATTGCATATGGAGTGTAAATATAGCAGCGAAAATAATACTAAATCATGAACATATGCAATTGGATAAATTTCTTTCTAACTAAACTACTTTAAGCATGTGAATCATAGCATAGCATATCTATCAAGAGAGTATATAGTTCTACTTTAAGCATGCATATCATAAAGAACTTCAACTCCAACAAGTAGTAAGCGTAAACATAAAAACTAACACATGCATTTATAAGTAGCAACATTAAGTCCATGAGAAATAAGTCCATAAGTAAGAGTAAAGACAACAGTAGGATCGTTCTGCCAAGTCACTGCCACACACACACACATGCCCTCCTGCTGCTTCCCCTTCTTTAGAAACCTTTAGTTTAATCTGCAACATAAGAAGGTAGACTATAAGCATAAAATGCTTAGTAAGCTCCTTGCTTACTCACAAAATCCGTACATCACATATAAGTAGAAATCTACATCATTTGACATAAACATATAACATGAATAAATACTTAAAGCATCTAAAGCACATAAGCATAAACATTTAAAACATAAGCATGTGAGTCGTTATTAAGGATATATGACATGAGTAAGTACTTAAAACATTTAACTTTTGCATAATCTTTAAAACATAATCATGTGCATAAATATTAGACATAGCATATACAATATCATTAAGCATAAACATGTGCATAAACATTAAATATAGCATATGCAATATCATTAAACATAAACATGTGCATAAACATTAAACATAGCATATACAATATCATTAAGCATAAACATGTGCATAAACATAGCATATGCAATATCATTAAACATAAACATGTGCATAAACATTAAACATAGCATATGCAATATCATTAAATATAAACATGTGCATAAACATTAAGGATGCTCTTTGAAAAATATATATAATATAATACTTGAACATTAACATATCATCATCATTGGGATCCCTGGCTTGTACCCATTCATCATTTGCGCGCATTCCTTAGTAGAGTATGAGGTAGCTAATCCCGACCTACTAAGGTACTAGGCAACCTTGGTGCCTAGGGACAGCTACGGTAGTCCAGAACCGGGGCGTTCTTAAGGTGCCCATCCCTTAGACCTTTTTCAAGATCCGTTACAAGTCAATACATAAAGTAAAATAGTATACATGATTCCTTTCCTTTCCATAGCAATTTCTCTTTAGCATAGCGTTCATCATTTCTTTTCTTTTCTTAGAAATTGCTCTTTAGACATTCTTTTATTCATAATGTCATACATGTCATGGGCATACATTCAAAGCATAAATATCATCATAACTTTCAAGCATGAACATGGCATGGAGAAAACATAATTTCATGGTAAGGAAATTCATAACATGCCAACTTATCATTCATGATTCAGAACATAATGTTCAATTTAAGACTAAGAATAATACACCTAGGGAACTTGTTCCATTTTTCTTTCATCTATCATGGCATAATGAAACATGGATACCTTTAATTCAACTCTAATTCAACATATACTCTACTGGTCAAAACATTTAGATAGGGTTATCATGGCATAAAACACAACACAACATCACACATCTCATACAACATGCATACATTGAATATCTTAGTACCAAGAGACATCATCAAGTGAGGTAGTGACCTTAACCCATCCTAACACCCAATTTAAGGTACTGATCATAAACTTCTAAGGTTCATATCAACATGAAAATGACAAAGAAACAAGAGTAATTGATTCATACGACATGCATATAATACATATTCTAACACTAGGAAGTATTAGCAAGGAACATGACATCTTTAACTCTTCTTTTTTTTTCTTCCCATCTATCATGGCATAATGCAACATGGATACCTTTAATTCAACCCTAATTCACACATATTCTACTGATCAAAACATTTAGATAGGGTTATCATGGCATAAAAACACAACACAACCTCACACAACTCATACAACATGCATACATTGAGTATCCTACTACAAAGGGGCATCATCAAGTGAGGTACCCAATTTAAGAAACTGATCATAAATTTCTAAGGTTCATATCAACATGAAAATGACAAAAACAAGAGCAATTGGTTCATACAACATACATATAATACACATTCTAACACTAGGAAGCACTAGTAAGTAACATGGCATCTTTAACTCTTCTTTTTCTTTCTTTTTGGCCCTTATTTAGGGTATTAACCCCACATGTTCAGAGGGGAAATATGACCTAAAAATATATATAAAACCCTCAAACCAACATTAACAAGGAATTAAAACATTAGTTAGTCAAAAGAACCCAAACATCTTCTTGTGGCCAAAAAGTCTATGGCTTCATGAGAGCCTTGGCCTAAACCTTTAAGGGTCTTTTGCTTCATCTTTTTTTTTCATCATAATTCATAACTTAACATCAAGAAAATATTGGAGTCATTAGATAGCATCAAACACAAACCTAAGCCCTAAATCTCATGTTGGCCAAAACTTGCCTATAGGGAAACCTTCACGATTTTTGCAACACATCGCCAAAAACATACAAGAACATGAATCAAAAACATATATAACTATTATGTTGCAGGTGAGGGGAGTCTTACCCTTGTTGTCTTGGTTATAAACCTCAAATAGAGAAACAAAAGGAAACCTTCTTGACTTTAGAGTACTCCTTGCCCTTATAGCCTTGTAGAAGAACTTGGATCTTCAAGAGGGAGACCTCTTGTGAAGTTTTCCAAGAGGAAAACCCCCTTTGGAATTTTGGCCAAGAAGGAAGAAGAGAGGGGAGAGGAAGGGCCTTGGTGGAAGAGAAGAAGAGAAAAGTAACTTAAGTCTCTTCACTTCTCATCCCACCTCTTTATACTAAGTGAAGAGGGCAAGTGAAAGGGCATGGTGCCTCCTCTCATGGTGACTCTTCATTTCCCTTATCCTTACACATATCTACAATTTCCTTTATCTTCCTAATAGCACTCCCTTGCTAGGTGAATTGGTTACATATGCATTCTTAAGGCTTACATCATCTCTAAGGTCCAAGGTTCAATCCTTGGCTCCTACATCATTTTATTTTATTTTATTTTATTTTATTTTTATTCTTTTGCAAGCCCATCTAAGGTAAGACCCATTACATGATGTGTTATTTCTTTTATCCTCATGGGGTCCATTAAGATAACTAATGAAGTGCTATTTAAGACCCATTAGGGATTTCCACCATTTAGAGCCCATAAAAAGCCTATTAACACTTACACTAAAATTCTCACAACTCTAACTATTATTCATGAATCATACTCGATATGGCTATTATTCATAATCCTACTCAATATTAGGGATAATATTGAAGGGAATTTTAGTGGGGTGTTACACCCCTCTTCCTTCTCTTCTCCATCTTGGCCGAAACTCACATCTTGGGTTCTTGGTGTTTTGTGAACTACCTCAAGTTACTAGCACAACTAAGGTAGTTCTTCTCAAAAGTAGAGATATCGTGTTCGTGTGGATACGAATAGAGGCACGGACACTTGAATGTGCAAGAGATCCGACGGCGCTTGGACGAGCGGGATAAACGTAAGGGCACGCTCCAAAGATATAAACAGTAGATAAATCTATTAGATAGATATACTTTGTACGAGTTTTCTTTCGCATGGATCGCTCGTGGGATCTTGTTTCCGTTGCGTTTTGTGTTTATGTCGCCTGAAGATCCCAACAGTGGTATCAGAGCCACTTGCGAAAGATCGTACAAAGTTTTTATACTTTTATATGTGATATAGAAGTAGGATAAGATATATTATGAGTTGCATAAACTGTATGATATAGTAGTCGGGCTCCCGACCTCCCACTCAGGAAGACTGACCTCTGAGGTCATACCGAGCAGAAAGCTTCCCGAGGTCACTCGGGAAGACAGAAGCTCGGGTCGTCCCGAGCGGGACGACCCGAGCTTCTGTCTTCCCAAGTGAGAAAACCCCGAGAATGTCTCGGGAAAGCGGAGTCCGAGTGATCATACCATTGCTATATGGGTCTCAGATTCATGTTGATGAATCTGGGCAGCGACTCACTCGGGGAACAACAAAGTAAATTTTGTTTTTGCACTCATAATAAAATCAATGTCCTAAATCTATTGTGTATAAATGATGACATGGTGAATGGTTATGGTCTTAACCCCAATGTGATTGGATGTGTGTGTGTGTGTGCATGTTGTAATTCATAATACGGCCTGCGTGTCGTGCCTTGTATCTATTCTTCCTAATTGTAAAATTAGATTTAGACTTGAATGTAACTCGAGTTTTCCTACATTGTAATGTACAAAAGAGGAATGGAGTGTCCATTGAAGAATGAAGTTACAAGGAGGGTGTCATTCACACATGATGACCGGAGGATGCTCTTGGAGAAGAAGTTATCCATAGGTTGACCATCGATCTTCTCATTGGCTTGAGAAGATCGTAGTATACTGGCCATAACCATGTCATATTTTCTTGCCTATATATTGATATATGTTATGTGTGTGTATGTGATGCATGCTTAGATGTTAATCTTAATTAAGTCAACTCAATATGCCTACCAAGGTTCGGTACTCATAAACTACCTCGATCATTTGTTGTTGGGTTTGCCAAAGTAAAGCAACGCATTTTATCTTGGAAGAGTGCGAGTGGACAATTGTGATGTCCCGCTATCGAACTTTGGGTGAGACTTAACTAAGTCACCTCAATTGGATTGAGAAACTTAGAGGCATATCCCAAAAGTTGGGAAAATTGGATAAGAGGAAAATTATGCTAAGTCTTGGGCGATTAGCCAAAGCTAACTCAAGATGATGTGTAATGTGAATCTTAACCCTTTTTCAAGAGTTGCATACGATGTAATTGGTAAAATGTTACCTACCTAATTGTACCGAGTCTTGGGCGATTAGCCAAAGCTAACTTAAGATGAAGTATAATTTAGATCTTGTCCCACATAAATGTAGTCGCTGTTTGGTTTCGAGCTAATAGTGTGAGCAAAGTATGTTTGCCTACATCCATAACTAGCCCCTACAAAAGCTCTACGATATAGTGGGAGCATCATTTAATTAAAGGTCTAATAAATGATCTAGATATTGTTGGGACCGGTAGACGAGCTAGAGGGGGGGTGATTAGCTCCGATTTGCTTGTAGAAGATTTATCGCGGCGGAAGACTTCAAGCAATGCTAACACTTTGGATTTTACTTGGTATCCACCCCGGCCGGGTGACTAATCCAAGGATCCACTCTCCTCACTCTCTCATACACTATGAAAGATCTCCTTCTTGAGGTGGAGAAACCTCTTACAAGCTTACAAGAAGATACAACAAGAATCAAGCAAATACAAAAATGAAATCTTACAAGATTTACAATGATACACTCAAGCTTTGCTTTCCTTGCTATCTTCAAGCTTGTGAACGCCTCTAGAACTTTGGAAGTGCAGCAACACTAAGCCCCAAAGCTTCTCTTGAGATCGCGTGGAAGAAGGAAGAAGAGCTGCGCTTCAAACCTGCGTAAAAACCTTTATACCCGACGCCTAGGGTTTCTGAATCGATTACCCAATCGATTACCACGTCAGATTCAGCCGTTCAACGGCTAGTTTTCGAATCATAATCGATTAGCCAATCGATTACGAGTGTCCTGAATCGATTACCTAATCGATTCAGAACTCTTCTGTTCTCTCGCGCAAACTGTCGTAATCGATTACCGATACCCTGAATCGATTTCCCAATCGATTCAGGGCCCTTCTGTCCTCTCGCGCAAACTGCCCTAATCGATTCACCCAATCGATTACCCAATCGATTGAGTCCAAACTAACTTATTTTCACAAGCCTAGGATCCCCTACCAAGTGTCCGGTCAACCCCTTTGACCAACCTGGATTTCTATTGCCTAGCTCCCAGCTCGGACTTAACCTGGTTCCCAACCAGATTCGCCTAACCCTCGAGTTAGGTCTAGTCTCTCTTTAGACTTCCACCTTGCCAGCATGCGATCTCCCCGATCCATCTGGACTTTACCTAGTCCCACTAGGTGTGCCTAGTCCCACTAGGTCTTTTCCCATGCAGCGTACGATCTCCCCGATCCACCTGGACTTCACCTAGTCCCACTAGGTGTGCCTAGTCCCACTAGGTCTTTTCCCATGCCAGCGTACGATCTCCCCGATCCACCTGGACTTCAACTAGTCAAGTCTCCAGTCAACCTTGACCCACTTGACATCATATGATATTCAAACATCATTATCAAACATCGAAACATCCAAACTCAAGCTTACCAAGCTTAGTCAGACTTAAACTCACCCGAGCCTAGTCAAATTAGGTCAATCCTGACCTAACCAAGATTGCACGAACAGATATGATACTTATTTCTGCATGTTGTGTTGTTGTATATCACCATGTCGTCTAATACGTCGAACACTCTCTCTCTGCGATCTGTCCTTGAGAAGGACAAGCTCAATAGAGCTAATTTCCTGGACTGGTACAGGAACTTGAGGATAGTCCTCAAACAAGAACGTAAACTGTACGTTCTAGAGCAACCCCTTCCAGAAGCACCCGTCGCTACCGCCACCCGTGCTGAAAAAGATGCTTACAAGAAGCATCAGGATGATGCATTGGATGTATCATGCCTAATGCTTGCCACCATAAACTCTGAGCTTCAGAAGCAACACGAGAACATGAATGCACATGATATGGTTGAGCATCTAAAACAACTATATCAAGGGCAAGCTAGGCACGAGCGCTTTGAGGTGTCCAAAACCCTATTTACATGCAAGATGCAAGAGGGAACTCCTGTAGGAACTCACGTACTCAAGATGATTGGGTATGTGGAGAACCTTGAAAGACTAGGATTCCCACTGGGCCAAGAATTGGCAACAGACCTTATCCTGCAATCGTTGCCGGAGGATTATAATCAATTTGTCATGAACTACAACATGAATGAAATTGATAAGCCTTTACCTGAGATGCTCAGCATGTTGAGAACTGCTGAGCCCAATCTCAAGAAGCCAAGACCAGTAATGTACTAATGGTTAACAAAGGCAATGGCAAATGGAAGCCTAAAGGCAAGGGTAAGACCCAAGCCAAAGGCAAGGCCAATTCTACTACATCCAAAGCCAAAGGCAAAGTACCTAAGGAAGGGACCTACTTCCATTGTGGTGAGACCGGACATTGGAAGAGGAATTGTAAACTCTACCTAGAGGAAGCAAAGAAGAAAAGAAGTGAGACTTCTGCCTCAGGTATTCTTGTTATAGAAGTCAATCTATCTATCTCTTCTTCTTGGGTATTAGATACCGGATGTGCTTCTCACATTTGTACTAATGTGCAGGGCCTTCAAAGAGCTAGATCATTGACCAAGGGCGAAGTGGACCTACGAGTAGGCAACGGAGCAAGAATTGCTGCTATTGCTGTAGGAACATATTTCTTGTCTTTGCCCACTGGGCTTATCCTAGAACTAGAAGAGAGCTTTTATGTACCTGCATTAACTAAGAACATTATTTCAGTATCTTGTTTGGACAAGAAAGGGTTTTCATTTACCATAAAGAACAAATGTTGTTCTATAATGCTAAATGATATGTTCTATTGTGATGCACCATTGATAAATGGACTCTATCTTCTAGATCTAGATAACCCAATCTATAACATAAATATCAAACGGTTCAAACCAAATGATTTGAACCAAGCATATCTCTGGCATTGTCGCTTAGGACATATAAATGAGAGTCGCATATCCTAGCTCCATAAGGATGGATTACTGGACTCATTTGATTTTGAATCATATGAGACATGTGAATCTTGTCTTTTAGGCAAGATGACCAAGACTCCATTTAGTGGACACGGCAAAAGAGCGACAGAGTTGTTGGGACTCATACATACTGATGTATGTGGCCCTTTCAATGTCGCAGCTAGAGAAGGCTATCAGTACTTCATCACTTTCACTGATGATATCAGTAGGTATGGCTATATGTATCTCATGAAACACAAGTCAGAATCCTTTGAAAAGTTCAAAGAATTCAAGAGTGAAGTACAAAACCAACTTGGCAAAAGTATTAAGATGCTTCGATCAGATCGAGGTGGTGAATACCTTAGCCAAGAGTTTCGTGACCATCTAGCAGAGTGTGGGATCATATCCCAACTCACTCCACCTGGAACACCACAGTGGAATGGTGTGTCCGAGTGGAGAAATCGTACTCTATTAGATATGGTACAATCGATGATGAGTCAGACGGATCTTCCTACTTCCTTCTGGGGTTTCGCTCTAGAGACAGTTCTTTTCACACTTAACCGAGCTCCATCAAAGGCTGTTATAAAGACACCATATACGATATGGACTGGGAAGAGTCTCACGATGTCTTTTATGAGGATTTGGGGTTGTGAGGCTTATGTTCGACGTCAAGTCTCAGATAAACTAGGACCCAAATCTGATAAGTGCTACTTTGTAGGATATCCCAAGGAAACAAAGGGATATTACTTTTACAATCCCACACAAGGCAAAGTGTTTGTCGCTAGAAATGGTGTTTTTCTAGAAAAGGAGTTTATTTCTAGAAGGACTAGTGGGAGTGAAATCCATCTTGAAGAAGTTCAAGATGCAGATAGTACTGAGGCCTTAATAGACATTGAACAGGCACCACAAGATGTTGTGGATCATGAGGTTGTTACACAAGAAGTTGTGGAACAACAGGCTGTTCAAGTAGACCAACCTCCTCGCAGATCTAATAGGATACATCGTCAGCCTGAGAGATACTCCTTTCTCTTGTCTGACCATGATGATGTGACGCTCATTGAGTTGAATAAGCCTACATCCTATCAAGAAGTTGTGATGAGCCCAAATTCTGAGAAATGTCTAGAAGCCATGAGGGGAATCCATGTACACTAACCAAGTATGGACTTTGGTTGATCCACCTGAGGGGATTAAACCCATTGGGTGTAAGTGGGTCTTTAGAAGAAAGACTGACATGGATGGACTCATGCATACCTACAAAGGGCGATTGGTAGCTAAAGGTTTCAAGCAGATTCATGGTATCGACTATGATGAAACCTTTCCCCCAGTTGTGATGCTTAAGTCTATTCGGATCCTGCTTGCTATTGCAGCTTACCATTATTACGAGATCTGGCAGATGGATGTCAAAACCGCATTCCTAAATGGGAATCTACTCGAGGATGTGTACATGACACAACCTGAGGGTTTTGTAGATCCAGAGCATGCTGGAAAGGTATGTAAGTTGTAAAGGTCCATTTATGGGCTAAAGCAAGCTTCTCGAAGCTGGAATCTTTGATTCGATGATGCAATCAAAGCGTTTGGTTTCATCAAGAATGAAGATGAACCCTGTGTCTACAAGAGGGTTAGTGGGAGCACAGTTATCTTCCTGATCTTGTATGTAGATGACATACTCCTCATTGTTGATGCAGTCTGGCCCAGTTGTTGTTTTGGTATTTGACAATGATTTAAGTTTGGTTGAGCGAATTTGGTTTAAAGTCCTGGTCAGGGACTGGGCATGAAACCCTGGTGAGTGAAGCCAGGTCCTAGCTTGGAAGCTAGGTTGAAATCCCGGTGAGTGAAGCCGGGTCCTGGTGAGTGAAGCCAGGTGTTGGAAATCCCGGTGAGTGAAGCCGGGTCCTGGTGAGTGAAGCCAGGTGTTGAAAATTCCTAATTCGGAAGAGGTGGGTGAAAAGTCCTAGCTTGGAGGGCTAGGTGAAAAGTCCTAGCTTGGAGGGCTAGGTGAAAAGTCCTAACTTGGAGGGTTAGGTGAAAAGTCCCATCTTGGAGAGTTAGGTGAAAAAGTCCTGGCTTGGAGGGTCAGGTGCCTAGCTTGGAGGGCTAGGTTGGATGAAGGTCTAACTCGGAGGGGTTGGGTGAAAAGTCCTAGCTTGGAGGGCTAGGTGAAAAGTCCTAGCTTGGAGGGCTAGGTGAAAAGTCCTAACTTGGAGGGTTATGTGCAAATTCCCAACTTGGAGAGTTAGATTGAAAAATCCTCAGCTTGGAGGGCTAAGGTGAATGAAATCCTAGCTTGGAAGGCTAGGTCTGCGTCCCTGGATCGGTCTGGTGACCGATCAGGGAGTTGGCACGCTGCTCCTTTGTGGATCGGTCTGGTGACCGATCCAGCGATGTCTGATCGGTCTGGTGACCGATCAGGGAGTGTGTGTTTCACTCACTGCACAGCTCCTGATCGGTCTGGTGACCGATCAGGGAGCGAACAGTGAGTTGAGTTCCCCTGCTGATCTGCTCTTGATCGGTCTGGTGACCGATCAGGGATACTGCTCAGATCGGTCTAGTGAACGATCATTTGTCGCAAGGTTCTCACTATCACCGATCAGGATGACTCCTGATCGGTCTGGAAGCAGCCTGATTGATCTGGTGACCGATCAGGCTGGAGCCTGATTGATCTGGTGACCGATCAGGCTGGAGCCTGATTGGTCTGGTGACCGATCAGGCAGGAGCTTGATTGGTCTGGGGACCAATCAGGAGTGTGCAGAAGACTTCTGGATCGGTCTGGTGACCGATCAGGGTCCTTCCTGATCGGTCTAGTGACCGATCAGGCGCAGAACTTTAATTCAAATACGCTGTCAGAAGCTCTGATCGCGTCTGTTTTCACTGTCGATACTCTGATACATTGCCGATTCTTGTTGATATGCATTGCTAAGCTTCTATTGGAGTGTGCATGCTTTACAGGAATGATTCAAACATTGGAGGAGAGTCAATGGGAGGCTTTCCTTGGAGCAGGTTTGGCTGTTTCCTTGTTTCAGGTCTCAACGGCGTCTGGAGAGCAGCTGGCAACTGACGGAGGCTCAGCTGGAGAGGGTCTTCAGTGGACTGAGTGCTCAGGGAATCAGGGGGTCAGGCTGTGGCTTCAGTGGATGCTGATGGAGAGCCTTGTGATGGGAGCAGATGCTTAAGACGAGGCTAGAAGCAGAGGAGCGACAACGAGAAAACAGACAGGAACTTAAGGAGTTTGGCTGGGCTGTGTGTTGTGCTCTCTGTTGCTTGGTGCTTGAGCGTTCTTGTTTCATCTTTGTGAGCTATCCTTCTCTTAGTCTCGTGAGCTTATTTTGTATCCTATTGAGACGCTTGTGAAGAGGTTTCTCCACCGAGAAGGAGGCACTGTTTTATCCGGGTCACCGGGACTTGATCTGCCGACGATCAAGGGATCGCCCACCTTACGGGCACGCCAAGGAGTAGGGGCAAGTTATCCCCGAACCTTGTAAACGACCATTGTTAGCGTATTAGTTTGTATTCTTCATTCCCTGCATTTCTGTTTCTGCTGTTATATTTGTATTGCTTCCGCTGTGGCTAACCTAAGTGCAGAGAAATTTGAAAACGACTAAGTCTTGAGGGTCAGGCTATATTCACCCCCCCCCCTCTATAGCCATCTCGTCACCAACACTCATTGGGAATGATATCCCTTCACTACAGTCTGTGAAGATGTGGCTTGGGAATTGCTTCTCAATGAAAGACTTAGGTGAAGCAGCCTATATCCTAGGCATTAAGATCTATAGAGATAGATCTAAGAGATTGCTTGGCTTAAGTCAGAGTACATATATTGACAAGGTGCTTAATCGTTTTGTCATGCAGAATTCCAAGAAGGGATTTCTACTAATGTCACATGGTGTGAGTCTTTCGAAGACTCAATGTCCCTCTTCTAAGGAGGAGAGAGACCATATGGATCAGATCCCTTATGCATCCGCTATAGGGTCTATCATGTACGTCATGCTATGTACTCGTCCAGATGTTTCGTATGCTTTGAGCATGACGAGCAGGTACCAGTCAGATCCAGGTGAATGTCACTGGACAGTTGTCAAGAATATTCTTAAGTACTTACGAAGGACGAAAGAATATTTCTTGATATTTGGAGGCGATGAGGAGCTAGCTGTAAAGGGTTACAGTGACGCAAGCTTCCAAAAAGACAGGGATGACTATAGATCGCAGTCAGGGTATGTATTTTGCCTGAATGGTGGCGCTGTGAGCTGGAAGAGTTCGAAGCAGGACACAGTCGCAGATTCTACAACAAAGGCCGAGTATATTGCCGCGTCAGAGGCGGCAAAAGAGGCTGTTTGGATCTGGAAGTTCATTACAGAGCTTGGTGTGGTTCCTAGCATAGCAGACCTGATAGACCTCTATTGTGACAACAATGGGGCTATTGCGTATGCTAAGGAACCTCGCTCCCATCAGCGGACCAAACTCATACTACGGCGCTTCCATCTCATTCGAGAGATCATTGATAGAGGAGATGTGAGGATATGCAGAGTACACACTGATTCTAACATCGCAGATCCTTTGACCAAGGCTTTGGCACAAAAGAAACATGATGGTCATATCAGGTCACTCAGTATTAGATACTACAGTGATTGGCACTAGTGCTAGTGGGAGATTATTAGTAGGAGTCCTAGAGTCAATTATATGATGATTGATTAGGGACATTTTGTATCATATTCTATTATTAATAAAGGCATGTTTGGTTATTATACTTACTTTGTATTTGTGCCAAATAACTAAGTATAATAATGTCCTTGGGTAGTAGGTTCTTATCTACATTATATCGATTGGTTGAATCGATAGTAAGATGATGTAGAGAACACTACTCTAAACCATTCCTAGTCAAGTATTAATATTCAAGGACAATATTAATACATGGAGACTAGCATGTAGGTCAACTGATGACTTGAGCTCACAAGTCAGGATATGTGATATCAAGTTGACACATGGGTATACATTGGAGAATGTGTACTGAATGACCCGCCATGAGAAAGTTTCATAGATTATCATATGAGTGTCATAAACTTTCTCATGTGACTATTGGTATGAATAGTCCTTAGACCTGAAGTCACTACAGTTCCCTACACAAGGAGTTATGTACTTTGGTATCGTCAAACGTCACCCGTAACAGGGTGGACTATAAAGGCGATCACTGGGTATGTAATGAATTATGCGGAGGGATGTGAGTGATGTAGATGGGATTTATCCCTCCCATATGACGGGATTGATATCTGTGGGCCCCTTGATCGAGTAGGACTGCTAAAACGCATGGTCATGCTCGAATGAGTCAATATGAGATATTGAGCTCAATTGTTTGAGTGAGTCTACTCGGGGATCAAGAAACACCAGATTGATTGAGGATGACATGGTCTATGCCTCATTTGTCAATCTAGATATCAAGGATAGAATGACAAGGTCATACATTGCCATAGTCACGGAGGTTAAGTCGGATATCGACTTTCTTGTTATTTGGGTAGCATTGATGCATTGCTAGATGCCGCTCATTGCTTTTGTGTCTAAATTGGTTTAGACACATTACCAACGTTATGAGAGCCTATTGGGTCACACACTAAGGACACGATGCTTCAGAGATTAATTGATCTTGATTTGACTAAGATTTAATTGGAATTGGATTAATTGAGTTAGACTCAAGTGAATCCAATTGGATTATGGATTGAGATCTAATTTGAGTTAAACTAATTTAGATTAGACTCAACCACATTGGGATGAAATATTAATTCATTAAAATGTTTAATGAATTAATAAGAGAGGAAGATGGAGAGTTTCTCACCATTAGAGTGTTACATGAAAAGTTAGAGAGTTACATTAAAATGTTTAATGAAGGGAAGTTTAAAAGGCAAAAACTCCTCATGATATGAGTATAAAAGTGTTTTTCCCTTGTCATTTGGATGACAACTTGTCATTTTCTTTCCCCTCTTCCTTCTCTTCTCCATCTTGGCCGAAACTCACATCTTGGGTTCTTGGTGTTTTGTGAACTACCTCAAGTTGCTAGCACAACTAAGGTAGTTCTTCTCCGAAGTAGAGATATCGTGTTCGTGTGGATACGAATAGAGGCACGGATACTTGAACGTGCAAGAGATCTAGCGGCGCTTGGACGAGCGGGATAAACGTAAGGGCACGCTCCAAAGGTATAAACAGTAGATAAATCTATTAGATAGATATACTTTGTACGAGTTTTCTTTCGCATGGATCGCTCGTGAGATCTTGTTTCCGCTGCGTTTTGTGTTTATGTCGCCTGAAGATCCCAACAGTCAGGGTACGGGGTCCTCCAAGATCCAGAGAGCAAAAGGACTGCGTACCAGTGTGGTCGAAGCAGGGTCAGCCGGAGCCTTTCCTTTGTCCTGCCGCATCCCCCGCACCAGATTGGACACTGAGGCTTCGGCGGACATTGAATGAGCCTCCCCGGCTTGGTCCCGAGGGACGACCACGGGGGGAGGTGCGGAACCTCCCTCAGGCCTAGCAGGCCTGCCTTGTCCTCCTGAAGCCCGCCGCGCGACCCGCTCTGGGCCCGGAGGCCCTTAGCTGGCAGCTTGGGAGGGCCTCTGCGAAGCCCTCTGCTGAGCTCACGTAGCCATGATCACCTCGTACTCTTCGTGCGAGACATCCACATTCACCTGGTAAGGGTGAGCCATCTCCACTTCCGATCAGGCTGCTGGTGTCCCTCCTTCTAGCGCCAAATTTGATCCTGTCACGAAGTGAGTCGGACGCCGCTACAGATGAGTGAGCCTCCTGAGAGAGCGAGGTCGGTGGGGTGGCTTAACGAGCTGGATCGCTCTAACCTGCAAGGCAAAGACCGTTAGAACCCGCCGGGAAAAATCCCCGGCCAGGCACTCCGACGGTCAAGTCAGCACACGACGGTGGCGATGAAAAGCAATAGAACAGTATGAAATTGCACTATCGCACGTACCTGGGAAATGCGGAGTGAGAAAGTTTATATAGCCGGGGAAGCTGACAGCTCCTGCCCCGCCTGCCACCTGCCGTCATATAGCGATGACAAGGTGATGCATGCCCAGAGGTGGCAAGATAATGTAGCGCATACTGTATTAAGGAAAGGGGCACTGTCAACTTAAGGTTGGCGTCGTTGGGCGCCGCTCGGCCTGACATCAGGGCATGTGGTCGTGGTACGGGGGGACAGGATATGGCAGGGAGATCAATACCTCGGCGGAATATCCGTCACTTTGAGCCAGGATGGCTTTAGTCCTGCGCCGACCCCGTACCGCTTCTGGTAGTCTGGTGTCAGGGAGTGGTTGTGCCGACTGGGGCACTAGGCGATGCAGCCGGCTGAGGGCCTATGTGGGTGCCGACGGGGGCACCGAGTAACGAGGCCGACTGAGGGCTTATGTGGGTGCCGACTGGAGAACTGAGTAGCGAGCCCAACTGAGGGCCTATGTGGGTGCCGACTGAGGCACTGAGTTAACACCTTCTCCGGTTCGGGCTTACCCCTGGAGCGTGGACCGGCATGCGTCTGCAGGGAGCCAAACGGGGCGGGATATTGGAGTATAAACATCCGATTCGGGTTTAACTTGATACTATCGACCGTGGGCCGCCCCTCGGCCATTTAGGGGACGGGGCCTAGCTGACACCCCTCCAACGGGCCACTACAGCCCACTAACCACTTTTCTTCTGACTAGGTACCAGGCGGCCGGGCCAGGCTACACGCAAGTTGGCTCGAGATCATATATATCTATTGATTGGAGGAAGAATCCAACTCGGTATGGTAAAAAAAAAAAAATCAAATCAATCAGTTGAAATATACGGATCATCCGGAGTTATATTCCTTTTCAATTTCCATTGAGAGAAATTATACATGCTTTCTCATTAATAATTATGGATGGATTAAATATTACTAATTTAGTGCCACACTTCCATTTTTTATACAGAATCTCAATCAATTTAGAAATTAAAAATCACGTTAATTTAGTAAGTGAAAATCACGATATGATTCGACTAAAAACTTCAATACTACCCAACGAAATCTAATCTTACATAGCGTTTAGTCTAAGACGTATTCTTTATTTGGTTGTCTCTCTCGTATTTACATAAAATCATTTTGTATCAAATAAGAGAAATTTTTTTGATGGATTCTCTTATGGCAAAAAGTGAACATTATCTTTGATGCCCCTCTCATGCAGTGGGACACATTCTGAAAGAGAATAAATTACGGGAGCTTATTTAGTTTTAGTCAAGTGACTTTTCTAGGCAAGAATACGAGATAACCCGAAGTGGGTTCATTGATTAATTCACAAATAATAATACCTATGCATGTGCAGGTAGACATCAATGGATTTTTTTTTCATTTTGAATTGCCTATTAAAATTTTTCAAAAATAAATGAGTTTTTCTTGTATGGATCTAAGAACTATTAATCAAACGGATGTTGTTTTGTTTCATGCTTTTCTTTTCGTTTTTGAAGTCATCGTATATGAGTTTTGTTAAATATCAATTTGAACCTGAAAAAGCACGTGACAAAGTTAGTTTGATTTTGAATTTGAAACTTTGAACACGACGAGCTTTCCGTCTATCTCTACAATGTGATTATGTAATATGTCGCAACGACTAAGTTTCCACCCGCTACCGTGGAGCAAGCGGAGATATTGCCTCATCCTTTCTGAAACAACTCCCACATTTCATGAACTCCAACATAGTACAGATCGGCTGTTATCAGGTTCTTATCAGGTTAACAGTTAATCATGGCGATAGTCAATTGGATCACATTTTGATTGTGTAAACTAAAGACTTGTTGATCAAGGACGGAAAAGAAAGGCGACCGGGGATACAATCGGCCCATACGAAACCAATGGAATAATAATCACCAAAGTCATGTAGAGAGCTTTTCCAAAAACTGACAGGCTAGGCAAATAAGAAGACTGCAACCACAAAGTGAAGTTAGAAGGGGGTTGAGAGAAAGTATCGCATTCAGCTGGCCCCTCTAGGAATTGAGACAGAAAACAAAAGATCTCTGATAGGGATGAGTATCCCGGGGTGGACACGTCACGGAGAAGTTACGTGACAAGGCCTACTAGGCCGAAGACCGAGACTACCTCAGGAGAACATGCAAAAGCCCCCGAGGTCAGACCGGATGTCGGGCGCCCGAGATTAGTTCGGGAGAACAGACGAAAGTCCCCAAAGTTAGCTCGGGTGTCAGGCCCCGAGACCCTCTCAGTAAAACAAATGAATGCCCCAAGGTCAGTTCAGGAGATGAGACCCCGAGACCGACTCAGGAAAATGGAGCTCAAAGATCAATATATCAGATAGCCCGACTTCAAGTAGTCGCTCCTCTTTCCAGAAAAGAAAAGTCATTGGATAATTATTGTCTGCAACACGTGGCAATTAAGATCTTAATGATCGCAGTGGTCGTTACCAAAAGATACCAAGTAACCGATGATTAGGGAACGTGGAGGAGAACATGGGGGCACGTGTGATCGAAACCTCAGGTATATAAGGTGTTTCGGCATCCAAGTAAAAAGGGGTAAGCTTTCCGAACTTGGACAAAATTCTGATTCCTCGTTGTCCTCCTAAAAATATATAAGAATCCCGCCACGAAGCCCTTCCCCTCGTTGACGATAATCATGGGATGATAGAGCAGGGCAGCGATCCCGGTCGCGTTCGAGAGGAAGGAGTCAGAAGATAGTGTCCCACCAATCTATCTCCCTAGAAAGAGATCCTAAGAAGGGCAAAGCTTTGGCGCGTGAGCCTCTATCAAGTCATGTGGGAGTGATCTCTGGAGGACCTACTGGAAGATACTCTCATCGGGCAAGGAAAGCCCACACACGTCGGCTGGAGAACTATACCATTAAGACGAGCAGTAACCAGCGCCAAGCCCCGATTATTTCATTCGGCCCTAAATATCTGGAGGGCGTGGAAGCCCCTCATGAAGACGCACTAGTCATCCTTGCACGGATAGCAAACTACGTGGTTAAGCGCGTCTATGTGGATACAGGTAGCTCCGTCAATATCATGTACAAGGTGGCTCTCGACCAGATGCAAATCGATGAGGATAAGTTGCATCCGGTCTCCACCCCGCTCTTCGGCTTTACCGGATACCGAGTGCAGCCGATAGGGCAGATCTCCCTATCTCTGTCGTTGGGGGATGATACGCTGGAGAGAACGAAGAGGACGCCTTTCATGGTCGTGGATGCCCCATCGTCCTACAACGTCATTCTAGGGCGTCCAGCGCTCAACCTATTCTATGCGGTGGTCTCAGTCTACAACCAGAAGATCAAGTTCCCGGTGGATGAGCAGGTGGCCGAGGTCAAAGGGAACCAGCTAGCTTCCCGGCGGTGCTACATCGAGGAGGTCAGGACAAAAGCCCGCAAGAACCCAAAGACGCATGAAACGCTACAAATCGACCTTGCCAACCCTCGAGAAAAAAGAAGGACCCAAAGAAGAACATAGGGAGGTTGAAAGCAAAGAGGTCCAGATTCATCCTCAACAGGCGGGAGGAATCACAAGGATTGCGACTGACCTTACACCCGAACTGAGGAGTCATCTGATCAGCTGCTTGAAGGACCATCGGGACGTGTTTGTGTGGGCTACCGAAGAGATCAAAAGAGTCCCCCTGCTTTGGCCACACATCGCTTACATGTAACCCCGGGAGCCCGGCCAGTGAAGCAAAGACGAAGACACTTTGCTCCTGAGCAGGACAAGATTATCAGAGAGGGAGTCGCCAAGATGCTGAAGGCCAGACACAAAAGAGAAGTTCAATTCCTGACCTGACTGACGAATGTTGTACTTGTCCCTTGGCCCGGGGGTAAATGGCGGGTCTGTATTGATTTTAAAGATTTAAATAAAGTCTGCCCTAAAGACTGCTCGTTGCCTCGGATTGATCGGCTGGTGGATTCTACCTATGGTTGCGATTTTATTTCGATGTTGGGTGCTTATCAAGGATACCATCAGGTTCCTCTCGCTCGCGAAGACCAAGAAAAAGTTAGTTTCGTAACAGCAGATGGTGCCTACTGCTACAATGTCATGCCGTTTGGGTTGCGCAACGCAAGGGCAACCATCAGCGAATGATGGACAAAGTCTTTCGCCACCGGATAGGAAGGAACATTGAAGTATATGTGGATGATATCCTGGTTAAGACAGATAAGGGGAAGGACATGATAGCTGACCTGGAAGAGACGTTCGCCACATTGAGGGCCACAAGCTGAAACTGAACCCCGCTAAATGTTTGTTCAGAGTGAAGAGTGATCGGTTCCTCGATTACATAGTGACAGAAAGGGGATTGAGGATAACTCAGAGATAGTGCAAGACATCCTCAGTATGTCATCTCCTCGCAACTTCAAGGACATGCAGCGGCTGAATAGTAGAATTACCGATTTGTCCCAGTTCATCTCCAAATCTGCTAACAGGACCCTACCATTCTTCAAAATTCTGAGGAAGGCTGTCAAGTTCAATTGGGAAGATCAGTGCGAGAAGACTTTCACAGATTTAAAGGCATACCTCGCCGAGCTCCCCATCCTCTATAAGCCACTATAGGGAGAAACGTAATTCGTCTACCTGTCCACAGCTGAGCAAGCCGTGAGTTCTGCGCTCATTCAGGAAGAAGGTACTACTCAGTACCCAATCTACTTCTTCAGACATCTCCTGAAGGATGCAGAAACTCGGTGTACAACACTGGAGAAGCTGGCCTATGCCTTGGTACTGACGACCCGAAGACTGAGGTCGTATTTCTTGGCACATCCAGTGGTGGTGCTCACCAATAGCCCGCTTGGGCGCGTCCTCACCAACCCAAAGGCTTCAGGATGGCTGATCAAGTGGAAGGCGGAGTTGAGCGTGTATGGGATTGAGTACCACCCTCGTACCGCTATCAAGGCACAAGCTCTTGTTGATTTTATGCTCAAGGCTGTCCCTGAACCTGAAGCTGATGGAATATAGAAAGTCTACGTTGATGGTCCTCCAACCACAAGAACAGCAGGGCCGGAGTCCTGATGATTTCTCCCAGGGGAGATGTATTGCAATTATCTATCTAACTCCACTTCCGGGCCACCAACAACGAAGTCGAATATGAGGCGATTCTAGCAAGGTTACAAGCAGCCAAGCAAGTGGGAGCTGCTCGGGTCATCTTGCACTCAGATTCTCAGCTCGTCGCCTAGCAGATAAAAGGCGAATTTGAAATAAAGAATGAGCGCCTACAAAAGTATGTGGTCATCTATGAATAGTTGAGGTCCTTTCAACGAGGTTGTTCAGCAGAAGATCTCCCGAGCTGACAATGTTAAGACAGACAAGCTAGCCAAGTTGGCCAGCTCCATTACCTCGTGGACGCTGGACAAGCCCAGTGCTACAGAAGGAACGGTGGCTCAAATCGAAGAAGAAGTCGCTGACACTGCATTACCTGATTGAAGAGAGTCCTATGCAGAGTTCCTACACAGTGGGGCTATGTCGGCGGGTGATAAAGAGGTTCAGCTTTTCCGCCACCGGGCTTCCAGGTTTACGCTGGTCGGGGAGTAGCTATATAAAAGATCCTTCGCCCAGCCTTTGCTTAAGTGTGTCAGTCCAGAGGAAGTCGACTACAACATGCGAGAGATTCACGAAAACATATGCGGGAGCCATATTGGGGGAAGATTCCTGACTATGAAGATTATCCTGGCTGGATACTTTTGGTCAACACTACAAGCAGATCCCATCAAGTTCGTCGCTACTTCGAGCCTCCACAGTTTCCTGCCCATTCGATCAGTGGGGAATGGACATTGTGGGTCATTTTCCAATCGGACCCCAACAGAAGTAGTTTCTGTTGGTGCTGGTCGACTACTTCTCAAAATGAGTTGAAGCTGAACCTCTCACGCACATCACGAAAGCTGCCATGATGAAAATCCTATGGAAGGATATAGTCTGCAGGTACGGCATTCCTTATAAGTTGGTGTCGGACAATGGTCGGCAATTTGCAGGACGCAAGCTAAGAGAGTGGTATGAAGGGTTGGGTATTTACCGAGCCTTCACTTTAGTCGCGTATCCACAAGGCAATGGCCAAGCAGAAGTGGTCAACCGGGAGATAATCAGAGGGCTCAAGATAAAACTAGACTACGTCGGGGGCAACTGGGTCGAAGAGCTCCCAAGCGTCCTATGGTCATACCACACCACTCCCCGAGAAGGAACAGGCCAGAGTCCTTTCAATTTGTTATATGGAGCGGAAGCAGTAATTCCGGCGGAGATAGGCGATGAGTTTGTCCAACGGCAGCAGTGCAACAAAGAAGACAATGATCAAGAACGGCTGATTGACCTAGACCTGGTCATAGAAGTACGAGATAAGGTAGCCACCTGACTAGTTGCATATAGGCAGCGTATGCAGCAAGCATATAATCGCCGAGTAATCACCCGAACTTTCCAAGTCGGAGACAAGGTCTGGAAGAGAATCAAGCTGTTCGGCAACCCCGGAAAGCTCGAGCCACAGTGGAGCGGACCCTACACTGTCATCAAAAAGCTCATTAGAGGCAGTTATTATCTACAAGACGACCAGGGCAAAAAGCTGGATAGGTCATGACATGCAAATCACCTCCAGTCATATCGTACTCGATGAGCCTTGTGAGATACAATATGTATTTGTCCGCGTGTTTCCACTGCTTTGCAGTTTCAATAATGAAAGAAATAAGATATCTCATCAAGACCCAACACAATTGTCTAAAGATCCTACCATCTCATGGTGCTGCGGATGTCCGAGATGTGTAGGTCTGATCGTGGTGCTGAGGATGCTCGACCAGGGGAAGCACAAACTCCTACCATCTCATGGTGCTGCGAATGCCCGAGATGTGTAAGTCTGGTCGTGATGCTGAGGATACCCGACCAGGAGGAGCATAAACTCCTACCATCTCGTGGTGCTGCGGATGCCCGAGATGTATAAGTCTGGTCGTGGTGTTGAGGATGCCCGACCAGGAGGAGCATAAACTCCTACCATCTCGTGGTGCTGCGGATGCCCAAGCAGCATAAATTCCTACCATCTCATGGTGCTGCGGATGCCTGAGATGTGTAGGCCTGGTCGTGGTACCGAGGATGCCCAACCAGGAGGAGCATAAACTCCTACCATCTAGTGGTGCTAAGGATTCCTGAGATATGTAGGCCTGGTCGTGGTGCCGATGATACCCGACCAGGAGGAGCATAAAACTCTTACCATCTCGCGGTGCCGAGGATGCCCGAGATGAGTAGGTCTGGTAGCGATGTCGAGGATGTCTGACCAGGAGTGACTGAAGACGCTACCATCTCGTGGTATCGAGGATGCCCGAGATGAGTAGACTTGGTCATGGCGCCGAGGATGCCTGGCCAGGAGAAGCAGGAAAATTCCTACATCTCATGGCACCGAGGAGGCCCGAGGCGGGTAGACCCGGTCGAGATGCCAAGGGGGCCTGACCAGAGATGAGTTAGCTTGAGCACGACGCTGAGGAAGCGCTACCGAGTATAACTTGGACCTGTTGGGGCAATCTATGGTCCGGAGTGACCACGTGTTTTTATGTTTGGGCAAAGAGTTTAAGTTAGATTTACCTTTGTGTTTTGATATGTGTATGTGAGTGTGCAGGTTTGCAGGTACACATAGACTTGGTTGATGTCTTCAGGTGAAGGGTGGTATGGAGGCAAGCTGGAGGCTTGTGTGCGCACCTGAGGGACCATGGATAGCAGGGACAATGAGCCGAGGGACGCAGACTTCGAGGCATACGTGAAGGATGGCATGGAGGCAAGCTGGAGGCTTGTGTGTGCATCTGAGGGACGAGGGCCGAAGACGAAGAGAGCGTGAAGGCAACAGTCGAGGTTGCTAGTGAAGAGTCAACTGAGTCATGAAGGGACGAGAGCCGAAGGAAGAGGACTCCAAGCGCAAGCCGGGAAGTAGACTTCAAAGTGTTGATGCAGTTTGACCTGATTGTTGTTTTGGTGTTGACACCGATTTAAGTTTGGTTGAGTGAATTTGGCTTAAGTCCTAGTCAGGGACTGGGCACGAAGTGATTGAAATCCCAGTAAGTGAAGTCGGGTCCCGGTGAGTGAAGGCGGGTCCTGGTGAGTGAAGCCAGGTGACGGAAATCCCGGTGAGTGAATCCGGGTCCTGGCGAGTGAAGTCAGGTGACTGAAATCCCGATGAGTGAAGCCGGGTCCTAGCGAGTGAAGTTAGGTGACCGAAACTCTGGTGAGTGAAGTCAGGTCCTAGTGAGTGAAGCTAGGTTGAACAAAGTCCCGGTGAGTGAAGCTGGGCATGAAATCTTGGTCCGAGGGACTAAGCATGAGTAAGCCAAATGTCTGGATCGGTCTGGAGTCCGATCAGAAGTTGGCACATGCTCCTGAGTGAAGCTCCCGAGTGAGGTTCCCGAACTCCTGAGCCCGGATGGATCTCTGATCGTTCTGGTGAACAATCAGAGAGGAAACAGAATGTTTCTGTTTGGCTTCTGATAGTTCTGGTGAATGGATTAGATAAGAGATCAAAATGGCTGGAGACTGACCTGATCGGTCACCATGACCGATCAAGGCACACCCTGATCGGTCAGGTGACCGATCAGGCGCCTTTGCTTGGGAAGAGCTGTGGGTTATAGCCTTGAAGTCCCAGTAAATGGGTGGATCAGTCTGGTGACCGATCCTAGCTCTTTGATCGGTCAAGGTGATCGATCAGAGCTTCCCTGGATCGATCAGGATTGAGCCTGATCGATCAGGGTCATCACTGATCGGTCAGGGGTATGAACTTTAATTTGAAAACGTTGTCAGACTTCTGATAACGCTCTGATCTCGCACTGAATCCTTCTGATACCTGTTGATTTATTTTGATATGCTTTGCTAAGTCTCTGTTGAGTGTGCAGGTAAGACAGGGATGACTCAAACCAAGAAGGAGGGTCAACTGGAGACTTTCGCTTCGATCAGGTTTGTCCGTTTTCCCTTCGCAGGTTTCAACGACTTTTGGTGCGGCTGGCGACTGACCGAGGCTCAGCTGAAAAGGTCTTCAGTGGACTGAGTGTTGTGAAGGTCAGTGGGTCAGGCTGTGGCTCAGTGGGTGCTGACGAAGCCTGGCGATGATGAGCGGATGCTTAAGAAGAAGCTGGGAAGCAGAGGAGCATGAGAACAACAAGAGAATAGACAGGAAAACAAGCAAGGGTTTTTGCTGTGGGTTTCGCTGTGGTGTTGTGCTCTCTGTATAGTTTCTTGCTTGAGCGTTCTTGCTAGATCTGTGTGAGTTTTCGTCTCGTGTCTCTGCGCTTAACTGTTATCATCTTGAGACGATTGTGGAGAGGTTACTCCACCAAGAAGGAGGCTTTTATATCCGGAGTTCCGGGGCTTGATCTGCCGATGATCAAGGGATCGCCCACCTTACGGGCACGCCAAGGAGTAGGGGCATGTTATCCCCGAACCTTGTACATCTTCTTGTTAGCGTCGGTTTGCTCCCTTCTCTGTTTTGCTTTCTTTGTTTTTGTTTCCGCTGCTAACTTTGATCGCAGAAAGAAAAGTTCAAACGAGGCGAATAGTTTTAGTGTATGACTATTCACTCCCCCCCCCCCTTTTTAGCCATCCAAAGGTCCAACAAGTGGTATTAGAGCAAGGAGCTCTATCCAACGGCTTAACATCCGAGACCTAACAACGATGGCGATGAGGGAAGGTTTCAGCACTAACCGACCTCCGTTCTTCGACGGGGCTGATTTCCAATATTGGAGGTCGAGGATGGAGTATTACCTCAAGATGGATATCAGCATGTGGTTCTCGGTGGAGGGGTTCACCCCTCCAAGAGACGCTGAGGGAAAAAAGCTGGACTTTTCAAGGTGGTCGGCAGAGCAGATAAGAAAAGGGGAAGCCGATGCAAAAGCTGTTGTCACCCTGCAGTGTGGGATGACCAAGGAGCAGCTGATCAAGGTTGGCCCCTTCACCACTGCCAAAGACCTCTGAAACAAGCTCATTGAGCTTCACGAAGGCACTCAAGATACCCGGAGAGCCAAGAAAGATCTTCTTCTCAGCCAACTCCAAAACCTCTCCATGGAAGAAGATGAAACTGTAAGTATACTTCATGGTCGTTTCATGGCACTAGAGGTACCAAATGAAGAAAGTAGTGACGAATCGAGTGACTCTTCAACCGCGGCTTCATCATCTTCGGATGATGAAGAGGTAATTTCTGCGGAATTAGATAAATGTTATAGAACCATTGTATGCTTAACTAGTCTACTTAAAAAATCTAAGAATAAAGTTAAATCATTAAGATTGAAAGTAGAGGAGTTGAAAACACCTAAGGATCTTGATGTTGATGACTTGCATATTAGGATTCTTGAGGATGAAAATAAGGACTTGAAGAGCGAAGTTGAAAACCTCAAGAATATTCTTGAGAAGTTTTCAACTAGCTCTAAAACTTTAGATATGATTCTAAATTCTCAAAAAGCGGTTTACAACAAGGTTGGTTTGGGTTACCAACCTAAAGAACCTAGTGTCATATCATTGATGTCAAGAACTCACTTTAGGTCACCAAATGATTCTAGAGTGCAAAAAGTTAGAAAGAAAATGACTAAGGCATGGGTGCCAAAGTCTTTCATTGAAGGTTCTTTAGGTCCCAAAATTTGGGTACCTAAAACATCTATATTTCAAATTGTATAGGCATTGGTTGAGGGGGAGCATCTATCAACATGGATTGTTGATAATTGGTGCTCCAAACACATAGTCATTCCTAGTTAGGGATATGCTTTCCATACCCTCCTCCACTTAATGGATAACCATTTACTACCTATGAAAAATGGTTTTTCATCTCAAATTTAGGTGATTAGATTTAAACCAATGGAAACCTTCAATTCCATACACAATGTATATACATGAAGTTTGTTTTTAAATTACTGGAAGTTTGTTTTTATTTGTACTTGTGGGCAATTTAAAAGAAAAATTTTCTGATACAAACTGATCAAAATTAGAACATACTGATCATGCTTGAAACCTACTGATACAAACCTTTTTTTTAAATATTGTTAAATTCATAAGGACTTTTGACTCTTGGTGAGGGATTCAAATCATGTTTCAGAAATTTTTCTGAAATATCCAATTATTAATGCAGTCTGAAATCAGAGTTTCAGAAATCGTCTAAAATCTGATCGGTCCACAGACCGATCAGGTTTCATTCTGATCGGTCAATGTGACCGATCAGAGCTCTCTCTGATCGACTCACAAACTGATGAGCTCTGATTTTGACACTGTCTTTGATTCCTTACTTCATATAAAGCATATACATGTTTTTACCATGATATAATTTTGTATATGTTTTCATATGCAATTCAACACTTACCTTTCATTATTTTGGATTTGGGAAGAGACCCTCGTTTAAGGGGGAGTTATGTTGAAACTTAACAACCATACCCTTTTCGATATTTGACAAAGGGGGAGAGAATGGTTGATTAAGTTTAGGTTACAAATTTAATTATTGTAGGGGGAGGAATTTGATTCCCTTACGATAATTGACTTCATTTGATTTCCAATACCTAAACTTAAATCGGGTTGTCAAACAACAAAAAGGGGGAGATTATTGATGCAGTCTGACCTGATTATTGTTTTGGTGTTGACACTGATTTAAGTTTGGTTGAGTGAATTTGGCTTAAGTCCTGGTCGGGGACTGGGCACGAAGTGATTGAAATCCCGGTAAGTGAAGCCAGGTCCCGGTGAGTGAAGCCAGGTCCCAGTGAGTGAAGTCGGGTGATGAAAATCCCGATGAGTGAAGCCGGGTCCTGGTGAGTGAAGCCGGGTGACGGAAATCCCGGTGAGTGAAGCCGGGTCCTGGTGAGTGAAGTCAGGTGACTGAAATCCCGGTGAGTGAAGTCAGGTCCTAGCGAGTGAAGTTAGGTAACTGAAATCCCGGTGAGTGAAGTCGGGTCCTAGCGAGTAAAGCTAGGTTGAACAAAGTCCCGGTGAGTGAAGCCGAGCATGAAATGTTGGTCTGGTGGACTAAGCATGAGTAAGCCAAATGTCTGGATCGGTCTAGAGTCCGATCAAAAGTTGGCACATGCTCCTAAGTGAGGTTCCCGAACTCCCGAGCCCAGATCGATCTCTGATCGTTCTGGTGAACGATCAGAGAGAAAACAGAATGTTTCTGTTTGGCTTCTGATCGTTCTGGTGAACGGATTAGAGAAGAGATCAGAAATGGCTGGAGACTGACCTGATCGGTCACTTGGACCGATCAGGGTCCCTCTGGACCGATCAGGCTACCTGATCGGTCCAGTGGTGACCGATCAGGCGCCTTTGCTTGGGAAGAGCTGTGGGTTGTAGCCTTGAAGTCCCAGTAAACTGGTGGATCGGTCTGGTGACCGATCCCAGCTCTCTGATCGGTCAAGGTGATCGATCAGAGCTTCCCTGGATCGATCAGGATTGAGCCTGATCGATCAGGGTCATCACTGATCGGTCAGGGTGACCGATCAGTGTCTGAACTTTAATTTGAAAACGTTGTCAGACTTCTGATAACGCTCTGATCTCGCACTGAATCCTTCTGATACCTGTTGATTTATTTTGATATGCTTTGCTAAGCCTCTATTGAGCGTGCAGGTGAGACAGAAATGACTCAAACCAAGAAGGAGGGTCAACTGGAGACTTTCGCTTCGGTCAGGTCTGTCCGTTTTCCCTTCGCAGGTTTCAACGGCTTCTGGCGCGGCTGGCGACTGACCGAGGCTCAGCTGAAGAGGTCTTCAGTGGACTGAGTGCTGTGAAGGTCAGTGGGTCAGGCTGTGGCTCAATGGGTGCTAACGAAGCCTGGCGATGATGAGCGGATGCTTAAGAAGAAGCTGGGAAGCAGATGAGCGTGAGAACAACAAGAGATTAGATAGGAAAACAAGCAAGGGTTTTTGCTGTGGGTTTCGCTGTGGTGTTGTGCTCTCTGTATAGTTTCTTGCTTGAGCGTTCTTGCTAGATCTGTGTGAGTTTTCTTCCCGTGTCTCTGCGCTTAACTATTATCATCTTGAGACGATTGTGGAGAGGTTACTCCACCGAGAAGGAGGCTTTTATATCCGGAGTTCTGGGGCTTGATCTGCCGACGATCAAGGGATCACCCACCTTACGGGCACACCAAGGAGTAGGGGCAAGTTATCTCCGAACCTTGTATATCTTCTTGTTAGCGTCGGTTTGCTCCCTTCTCTGTTTTGCTTTCTGTGTTTTTGTTTCCGCTGCTAACTTTGATCGCAGAAAGAAAAGTTCAAACGAGGCGAATAGTTTTAGTGTCTAGCTATTCACTCCCCCCCCCCTCTCTAGCCATCCAAAGGTCCAACACAAAGGGCACACGTGAAGGTTGGCATGGAGGCAAGCCGAGGGTTTGCGTGCGCATCCGAGGGACGATAGCCGGTGGAAGAGGACTTCAAGAGGCAAGCCAAGGGAGTGAACTTGAAGGCACACATGAAGGAGGGTCTTTGGAGTGAGGAGGAGTGTTTTTGTAAGCTGGGCAGTCGACTGGGAATGGACCAGTCGACTGCCAGCAAAAGAATCAAACTCACAAAAACTCACAGAAGGTAGTCGACCCTGGATCAGTCGACTACTCTGGGAGCAGTCGACTGGTAGTGACTGGTTGTGTTGGCTGAAAATTCGAGCGTTGAGCTGCAACGGTCGATTTTCAATGGGGTCAGTCGACTGCCCCCAGGGCAGTCGACTGGTAGGGTGTTTTCCAGCCTTAAGTTTTATTTAAAGCGGCTCAATTTTGGCTGGGAACCTTTGACGAAATAAGCTTGGTTAGAGCTCATTAGTAGTCTTTGTGCTCAGAAAGTGTGTTCGAGTCTGTGGCGAGGTTTCTCCACCCACAAGGAGCTACACGAGCTAGCCAAAGGGCATCCGGGGAGTGATCTGCCGAAGGATCGAGGGATCGTCCACCTTACAGACTATCGTGGAGTAGGAGCGTCATCTCCGAACCACGTAAATATGTGTGTTAGCGTTGTTTGATTTTATTATTGTTGTTTCCGCTTACGCACGCTAACCTTGTAGGAAGAAATCAAAAAATTGCTATTCACCCCCCCCCCCCTCTAGCAAGATAACAACGATCTAACAGGACCTATGTCGCCTAAATTTGTGGACGATACCAGAGGTACATCGGCCTGGACTAAATATTGAGCAGGCTGAGTCCTGTCCTTGCCTGTGCAGACGGTTAGCCACGCCTTAAAGCCTCGTCTTTCCCCTGATGTTAGGCATCGTGTGTGCAAGGGAGTCCACATGGGGGAAGAGACGAGAAAGGTAGGCAGCCGATGGGCAACAAGATATAGAAGATGAATATATTTCATTTATTGGCGAAAGTTACACTTAGAGTACCTCCAATCAAATACAGAAGACAAACCTAAGCCATTTGAAGATACAGAAGGCAAATACATTTCATTCAATTCAGAATATATCTCATAAAATACAGAAGGCAAATGCAATCAAGAAAAGAAGCAGAAAGTAAATGAATATTAGTCACACTTGGAGTACAAAAGGTTTCATTCATCAACTCAGAGTACACAAGATAATAGTGCAAAAATATTTCATTCAAAATGGATGATTACATCTGAAGTATATTTGGAAATAAAAATAATAATAAAAGGCGAAATACAAAAGAAGAAAAGAAAGGGTGTCAGCTATAGCTCCTTCTCCTCGGGTGGCAGCTCCTCCCACGCTTAACTGACGCTGAGGAAGCTGAGGTCGACGTCCGACTTCAGCACTCCCGCCCGTCGGATTTGCTAGACTGCTCCATTGAAACCCTGCTTCAACTGCCTCAGCACTTGGCTGGCTAGGAGGTCCCCAAACTCGTCGGATTGAAGGAACTGGGCCTTGAACACCGCCTTCGCCTCCACCTGTCGGGACTCTTCATCTGCCTTATATGTCTTCAATGCTTACATGGCCTGGTCCCGTGCAGTCCTCAGCTCGACCGTCTCAAAGGAGTGTTGATCCCGAGCCGCCTGGGCCTCTCAGAGCTGCGATTGGGCCCGCTCCAAGTCTTCCCGCAAGAGGCGAAGGTCTTCCGATAGCTTTGCCTCCCGCTCTTCGGAGCACCCCTTCTCATGCGCCAAATGGCTCACCTCATCGGTGAGGGTCTTCGACAGCTTCAACAAGAGGAGCACCTGATGGTTAGCACTGTGCAGGGAAGACTCAGAGGCCAGCAGGGAGTCCATATAGTGCTCCACTTTAGCCCGAAGGCCCCTGCTGATCTCTGCCTGTATCAGGCCTTCCTCACGAACTCGGTAGACCTCCGCCTCTAATTCAACTACCTGGTGGTGCAAGGCGTTGGTCTCCTGCTTGGAGGATAGGCGGCTGCCCAAGGACAGACAGTCAGACGCAGCCTGCCCTAGGAAAAAGGTGAAATCCCATAGATGGTTCTATGGGGGACTAGTCTAGCCTAGGGACCTCCACATCTAACTCCGCTGGAATGTCGTACGCTTCGCAAGCGGCTCGGAGGGTGTCGAACTTAACCCTGGACAAAATGGCTTCGTACCACTCCAGACGGTAAACCTGTTCCCCCTTTAATTTCTCTTCCACAACCTGAGTTTTCTTTCCCTTTCCTTCCTTACCCATGATAATGAAAAGGAGAAGAAGAGGGACGAACGAGACTTACACGTGAAGAAGCCTTAACAAGGTGGAATTCTAACGAATGAAAATGGAACGCGCAATCTCTGATAGTCGACGGTGCAAGAAGACGGAAGGACGCTTTCGTTTCCCCTTTTTATAGAGAAGAAGTCGCCCTCATGTGGACAATGAGGGTACGACACATGGACGACGATGACTGTCCATCTCGAGGCGTAGCCCCTCTTTATGATCGTCGTTTGGTATAGCCCTATAGCGCGTATCAGAAAGAGATCGCGAAGAAAAAATCGAGACACGTGGCAACACCATATTCGCAGGCATGTTTTATCGCCATTAAAAGACCTCATGCGCTTTTAATGAGTAATAGACAGCTATCATTGTCAGGTCTCGAAACTCACAGAGACTGTTGGACTCATTCAAAAGACTACCTCGAGCCAAGGAACGAATGTTTGGATTCCTCGAACCCGACAAGCCGCCAGGAAAGGAGTAGCAATATAGACATCACAAATACATAGCTTCCCCTCATTATACCACCAGTTTAATCAGTCAACCACACTTCCTTCGATTAAACTTGAAAGGGGACTTGTAATAGGGATGAGCATCCCGGGGTGGACACGTGCACAAAGAAGCTACATGGCAAGGAGCTCTGAAGTCAGACCGAGACTACCTCAGGAGAACAGGCAAAAGCCCCCGAAATTAGACCGGGTGTCGGGCGCCCGAGACTAGCTCGAGAGAACAGACGAAAGCCCCCGAGGTTAGCTCGGGTGTCAGGCTCCGAGACCCTCTCGTAAAACAAATGAAGGTCCGAAGGTCAACTCGGGAGATGAGATCCCGAGACCGACTCGGGAGAGTAGAGCACAAAGATCAATATATCAGATAGCCCGACTTCAAGTAGTCGTTCCTCTTTCCAGAATAGGAAAGACATCGAATAATTATTGTCCGCAACACGACACGTGTGATCAAAATCTCAGGTATATAAGGTGTTTCAGCATCCAGGTAAAAAGAGGGTAAGCTTTCCGAACTTGGGCAAAATTCTGATTACTCGTTGTCCTCCTAAAAAAAGATAAGAATCCTGACTTGAATGTCAGAGTGAACTCCGTCGGAAAATCTTCCGGTGTGTTCCCATTAACACTCATGTTAATCTCACAGAGCACGATCGTCTTCTCTCTATCACCGTCGTTCTCTTCCGGAATAATCTCACTGTACACTTCACGCATAGCCTGCCCATGTCCTCAGAACATGTCCCTCTACCCGACTGAGCCCCGCGCCCCCCCCCCCCCCCCCCCCCCCCCCCCCCCCTCTTCGTGCTCAATTCAGGTCGGACTGTGATTACACGACCCCACCCCGAGGTCTGAGAACGTAATCCGAGCTCTTTGTCGAGTTGGACTGAGGTAGCTTTGCATTGACCAAATCCCATACCTGCCACGCAGCCCCCACCGCTTCCCCCTCATCATCACCTACACTTTGCTGCCGTGTTGCTGCCGATCAACACGGTTCTTGTTATTCTAAATATATTCAGCGGGCATAATCATTCAAGGAATGTCGTTGCCCTGAGAGAGATGCATTATTAGAAGCATTGTTTATAGCTGAAGAAGGCCAAAGCTCACTAAGCATATACCATAGGGCATTAAGTTCATAAGAATATGCCGTTGCAACTGAGTGACAACCTGATTAGTAATGTTTGAGTTACAAATAAAGGCCTTCATGGTCGCTTTATTAGCCAATAAGAATAAAAATAATGAATGCAATAGAATAAACATATAGGTCGACGAAATTAATTGTTAATAAATATAATATCATGAGTTTAATTACTAAAAAACTGCACGAGTCAAATAGAATACAGGTCTCGAAATCTTAATGTTTATGATGAACAGAAGCCAATAAAAACAAGTACCATTGGCTTTTGATATTCTGTTCTGTGCTTCAGAATAAGTCTTAACAGTATCCATGGAAGCTACAGAAAATTGAGGAAAGAAAACAGAGCAACAAAGCTCAGCCTGGAAAGAGAAAGAGATCCTGCAATCCACAAATATTGCAAAGATTGAGGCTTGTGCCAGATAAAATAAGTTGCAAACGTTAAATTTGTCAATTAGAATGAAAAATAAGTTTGAGAAGTGTTTGATAACAAGTAGGAAAATTTTCCCTGAGAGTGGACGAACGATTCTAACTTTAGGAGTTCCTTAGGGTCAAATATTAAAAACGAAAGATCAATCCAATTCATGAAGCTTCCACCAATATAGGATCTTGAAAAAAGATCTATTACACACAACCTTTTCTTGTCTCTATATTATAAGAGACTATTTCTATAACTTAAAATCCATAACCACCAGATTATATGATACTAATTTTATCATTGCATCAAGACTCCTCTTCGAATGAGATATTAAAGAAATAATAAATATTTTTTAAAACAATTTATAAATCTTAAGTATGAGTTTAAGTGGTATGTTGGCATCTACTAGAAGCCCTTTTCTTCCTGTGTTTCACTTGGCGAAATAAAAAGAGGAAAGAGAGTTGATGAGATAATTCAGTGGGTATCGACGAAAAGAAGTTAGTCCATGCTATAACTACATCGACTTAATTGCCTCACAAGATGTAATAGCGTTTGGGAGAGTACAGAATAACTCTTGCCATAACAAAGGAGATTGCATAAGAAACTTGGGGGGTTGATGTGACAGGATAGGACTTGATTGTTGTGAGAGATTAGTTTGCAACCAGGAGGTTATTAATTTGGAAGAGTTGCCAATAATCATTTGACGAGCAATGCGAATCGAGAAAAAGGAGATTACCTTGATGAGCATGCAGGAGTTTCATCCTTGGAGCACCCTTTGAGGATCCAATTGCCCGCTTCGATAGCTCGATGGAACAGCTGACAACTCCAGCCTCCCTTTCCATTCCTCTCCAGGCTTCAGCGTGATGGCTTTCTCCACGGCTGCAGCCTCCACGCAGAGCATATGCTTGTATTCGTCATCTCCAAAATCCACCATGGATTTGGCCTTCTTTTCCCAAGGATTCCATACCACTGACAAGGAACAGATCTAATATATATCAAGACAAGTAGTAGATAGCCATTAGCCTAACAGAAACCGAAGAATGACACGGAAACTTGCCTGCATCTGGAAGCCCATCTTTCCGTAGCACAAAAGTCCGTTTCTTTTCATGGTCCAGAATTGCAATCTTGGTTGGTGTACTCAGATATATCTTGTCAACCTGTTGGTGAGCCTTTTGGAATCAAAACAGTTACAAATGAACCAAGCCATGCATGCCCACCGTTATGTTCTTACTTCTGATTCGAAAGTGATCGCGTCTCCTTGCTCGGTAAAACGCTCCTTCTCTTTTAAGTTGTCGAGGTAGTCGAGAGTCTCCAGTCCTTCAACTCGTACTTCACTGAAACATAAATTTGCAATCAAGAGAAATTAGATATACTCAATGAACAAGCATTGAAGTTACTTTTCCTTGTTTATGATTCCTTAGAAGGGAAGAAAGAAAAGATGGAAGTTAATTTTTTTAAAAAAGTAATTGTTTTAAAATATACTTTGAAAAAACTCATTACCTTTTACAATTAAAAAAATGAGGATATAGTTAAAGTCATGGGTAGAATGGCCAGTGCCAGTGGAACAATTCCACAGCACATTCCTTCATCCTGCCATTTTCACCCGTGGAAATGTACCAAAAAAGCCTATGAAGTCTTTCCCTGGTCGCATTTCCTTACAGTGGCCCTTCTGCAGTAGGAATCACAATTACTGATGTTTTTGCCTTGATCCATTATGAAGGACCAAGTGAGAAACTTAGAATGACTTAACTACATTGATGACGCCTATAAGAAGTCAGTTGGTTCCCATCATGTTCCTTTTGTTTTGGCTTCTGCCAAGAAAACAATAAGGACAACGCAAGGGGAAGTATTTCCCTAGTCACATTTCCTTAAACCCTGAATTACAGCCTAATAGTGTCGAAGAGTACTGAAGCTTTGGTTCCTTGATCTATTATGAAGGACCAAGTGAGCAACTTAGAATGCCTTGTTATATCGGTACCTAGTTAGGAAACTTGAACATAAACATTAAGCAAACTTTGTGTTTAGGAATGAGAATAGCATGGGACAACTCTCTCTTTGCTTATTTAGTTAGCAATCAGAGAAATAAATTATAACAGAGCTAAGTGATTTCCAGAAGTGAATTGCATACCTGATATCTGAAACAGAAAAATAGGTATGGTAGGCAAATGTAAACGAGAATGGTTTAGCGTCAGTATTTCGAATGCGTGATGTTAGCATAAGATCTCCTCCAGGACCAAGAGTAATCCTTAGACGAAATTCAAAGCTGCAACAGAAATATTGTAGCTATATAAATCAAACTTACAACTTTAGAGTTATCCAAGGAAAAACATATATTCTTACAGCTCAAACCAATAAAAGATTGGCGTTTATCGACTGTTTACCTATGTGGCCAGATTTTTAGATCTTCTTCACTTGGCTTAAGTACTAAATCAACAAAAGCTTTATTGGCGCTCGCCGTAGGAAAGGGCGGAGGGTCAGTGTCGATACTCCAAACTCTATTCCTCGCAAACCCGTGTTGGTCAAGATTTCCATGGCCTCCAAACTGCAATTTACTTGTATTAAGTGGTATAACAATTAATCAATGAGAAAACAATGAACAACAACAAATTTGTCATACTTGTGGAAAGCAGATTGGGATACCCCCTCGTATAGGTTTTGGAGGCTTGAATATGGCCTGGGAAAAACAGAGAAATGTATATGAAATAATGAAAATGAATACTATGCTAAATGCATGCATATATTAGATGACACTAGATTCTGATGTTTTCCCAAATGAAAAGGAAATTGAAAAAGGCAATAGATAGGACTAATGATGCTCAACTGATTGTAGCACTAAAAAACCTAATAAAGGATAACAGATGGGCAAAGCAACACAATACCTGCAGCAGCATCTCAGTAAGAAACATTGTTTGGAGTAGTGTAGTTGAGCAAATAAAAACCATTCATACATGTAGAAATGATTATAGATCATATTGTTTTCTTTAGTAAGTGATTATTATGATAATGTTAAAAAAAATAATTAGCAAAACTCATTCCTAGAGGTAAAGTAAATAGCAAGGGAAAGGAAAGGGTAAGGAAAAATTGAAAGGAAACAAAGATAGGGAAAATTTTTCCTAGTTTGTAATTGCTTGGAAGAAGTAAAAAAGGGAGCAAAAGTTTAAATTGTAAAATCAATAGTTTAAAATATATAAATGATTAATTAAGTGTTCTTTTTAAAAAAGGTGTAATAGTTTTATTGGGATTTCCAATCAAATTGTGTGCATGTTACTTTCATATCCAAAGCAATTGTAGAAGAAGCTAGGGAAAATTTTCCCGGTCTCTTCCTTCAACCCGCCATTTCCACCCAATAGAAATGAAGGGAATTGCATAATCATAGTTGATCTCAAATGCAGGGCATGGGTAGCAGGCTAGGACCATCAAGAGACATAGATAACCCGGAGCATATGATAAGTCTCGGCCCAGAGGCCTTGAAAGGCCTCAACTTGTGAGGTCTTGAGAGGTTTCAACCCAAAGGGCTCAGTAGATGAGGGTCTGGTCACCTTAGGTAAAGCCTATTAGGGGATGACTGTCTATTAGATATCAACCTACATGGTTATCCCTACCTTTGGGTAGCTCATCCCACTCCAAGCTAAGAATTTGACGTACCATATCGCCGAGAGAATATGACTCTAATACCAAGGGAATAGGGATAGAATATCCTTAAAGGATAGGATCACGTCGCAAATTAGGTGGGTGTGCCCGAGGAAACTGAATCCTTCTAAGAGGATGGGATTGATGAATCTTCTAAATAGGGAGGAAGGGCACACAAGAAAGGGGGTCTCTCTCTCCTAGATTCAATATTTACAAACTCCACTCCCATTTGTTCCTTGAAGTTGAGGTTGCTCAATTTTTTGACGACATAAATTGTTGCCGTTTATAAGACCAGTGGGCTGAGGCATTGAGATAGAGAATTTGGGGAGAAGTGATCGTTAAGGTTCGAAAATTTCCTCTAGCAAGCGACAACCTCTTGTTGTCCCTAAAGCCGTTGAGCTCACGCTTAGGGGGGCGAAGATAGGTTGTATAGTCTCAGCGACACTGGAAGAGGCCCTGAAAAGGCATTCGCAACAAATACTAGCATTCGTATAAATGCAAGAGCCAAACTAGGAAGGGAGGCAGAATAACCGCAGGATCCGAACTTCATAGGAGCAGTCGAACTCTAGGGTAGAGAGAGGGGGAGGCAGACTCAACACACAAGAATATCCCTTTCTCAGCCAATATGTTAACCGATGAATTACTGAGAAATTTTTTATCTTTACAAATTAAAGAATATGACGGTTCCACAAACCCAAAGGACCACTTGTATCGTTCTAAAATGCAACCCTCCACTAATATACGGATGAAGTCAGGTGTCGAGTTTTCTTTAACTATACCTATTCAAAGGCGGTTCAATCGGTTGAAGTTGGGAGCTATTTGTTCATTCAAAGACTTCAGTGTCGCCTTTCGGCAACATTTTGTTAGTATCAAGAGGTATTTGAGTTAAAATTAATGAGTGAAGAAGAAAATAAATTGAGTTTTTACACCCTTTTCCGTTATGCTAGAAATCACTACCTAAACGGGTAGAATCCTATACCTCCCTTGGCTATATTCGCTATGCTATAGATAATATATAGAAATACAAATTAAATAAAATAAAATAAAGAAAAATAAATAAATAAATGAAAATTAGACGTTCATTTATTCCCATCCAATAAAAAATTCTATAGAATTATAACACAAAAGTAGAAAAGAGTGTTCGGATTTGAAGCATCAACACCTTGAGGAAGTATATTTAACATTTCATGCAAACTGCCTTGGAGGTGCCATCCGCCACTACGGATGTCCTTATTAGCGCATTCTCCTAGGGTTTGCGTGATTGAGACTTCTTCAGGTCCCTAATAAAGAAACCCTTGGCCGTGATGATCTCTTCAGGCGGATAGAGAAGTGCATGAACATGGAAAAAGCCCAGAAGACTGAAAGGAGCAAGCAAGCCGAGGCCACTGAGATGAGAGATGAGCAAGATCAAAATGAGGATCTTAGCCAACTATCAAAGCGCCGACACTTTGCGAATTTTCGGGGACCATAAGTTGCTACGAAAATCTGTTAGTCTCAGCAAGGATCCACGATGGACCTACTCTTGGCTTTTCTGCTCAGAATATGGACAAATTACGCGGGGTCAAACTGACTGGGTGAGGAAAAAGGCGGATGGTTCGAATAACTCATGTATCCAACCACTCATGACGCACAAGGAAGTTGTTTGTCAAGAAGCAAGGTCTAAAGGACCCGATGGCCAACCTGCTAGACGAGATAGAGAAAGGATTCAAACCCGACGAGACACTCCCTCCTCGGTTGATCGGGATGAGAGGAGAAATCAGGATAACCTTCCTAATAGGGGTATGATAAATATCATCTCAGGAGGAGTCATTGATGGAGATTCAAACAAATTGTGGCGCGCACATAGTCGCTTGATGGAGAGTTTTGGAGTCAACACCTGATACAAACTAGTGGAGATGTCAATCTTGGGATTTGGCTTGCAAGACATGGAAGGTATCTTGTCACCTCATAATAATGCGTTGGTAGTCCATGCCATGGTGGTCAATTATGGTGACACATATATTTGTGGATGCCGACAGCTCCGTAAATGTCCTCTTCAAGGAGGCTTTCAATCTAATGCAATTAGATCCAAAAGAGCTCCGACCAGTGGCCACATATCCCTCTTCGTGAGACATGAGGTCAGGCTCATGGGTTAGATCCATTTGTCCCTTTCCTTGAGAGAGGAACCCCTCCAACGAACACGAACAACTCCCTTTACAGTGGTGGAGGTCCCTTATGTGAATAATGCTATACTCGAAAGGCCAACCCTTAGTGCCTTCTAGGTCGACTAGGACAAAGTTAGCTTCATCACCTCCGAGGGAACCCTTTGCTACACTATGATGCCTTTCGGACTGAATAATGTTGGTGCAACCTATCAAAGGTTGATGGACAATTTTTTGGACCAACAGACATACCAAAACAATTTGGATGCCATCTTGGTGAAGTCAGCTCAAGCTGATTACCTTATACAAGACTTGGAAGAGACATTCGCCACAACCTAAATTATGACTTGAAATTAAACATGGCTAAAATGCACTTTCGGGGTCAAGAGTGGGAAGTTCTTGGAGTATGTTGTAACAAAAAGAGGATCAAGGCAAATTCAGAGAAAGTCCATGCCCTCAAGTAGATGTAGTCTCATCATAACATCCGGGAAGTACAAAGGCTAGCAGGGCAGATAACGATATTGGCAAGTTTAATATCTCACTCGGTAGACTGAAGCCTACCTCTCTTTAAAATAATCAGAAAGGCCGCCCATTTTAATTGGGATGATCGATGTGAGCAAGCCTTCCAAGACAAATTACTTGGCCATATTGCCCATCTTAGCCAAGCTGAGTCCCAACAAAAGGTTATGGGCATACTTGGCCGCTTTAGAGGAAGTAGTCACTAGTTAGCTTAGTCCTGATTCGCCAAGAAGGATTAGTGCAAGAGCCCGTATATTATGTTAGTCATTTCCTCATGAAGGATCTGGAGAAACTGACGTTGGCGCTAATCATCACTGCAAGGTGATAGCGCCCATATTTCCTGTTGCATCCTATAACAATCTTGATCAATAGCTCTCTCAATAGAATTCTCACCCAACCAGAAGCATCCAAAAGACACACCAATATGAGCCACACACTACTATTAAAAATAAAAGGGAGGAGAACTTACAGGTGATGGAGGCAGCGGTGAGGAGGGAAGCAAGAAGCGAGAATGAAGTGGCACGCATAAGGTAGCCAACTCATGGTCATATACCAAAGAAGAAAAGAAAGGACAGCCGTCTGATGAGCGATGATCCCAGGAAGCAATAATTAGGGTTAAAGTGCAGATGCCTCGTTAAACAACGATATATGATCACCGACTCAAGTGTGGTTCCCCAACGTCTGATGGGATTGAGGTGACAGAGGTGATCGGCGATGGATTTGGTAATAATAGCAACATGACGTGAAGAAAAAGGCAGTTGTCTCAAGAACTCCCGCCTAAATGCAATTTGACTCAAGTCTCGCTCAACTATCACTCGTCGACCCGATCGAAGAGGGTAGACTAGTGATCCCAAGAGCATGGCATGGTTAGTTCAAGAATGTCAAGGGACATAGATAATCCAGAGCATATGATAAGTCTCGGCCCAAAGGGACCTTGGCCCAGAGGACTTAGAAGGTCTCATCTTGTGAGGTCCAAAAGGCCTCGACCCAAAGGTATCTCAACAGATGAGGGCCTAGCCACCTTAAGTAAAGCCCATTAGGAGATGGCCCTATTAAATATCGGCACGCATGGTAATCCCTACATTTAGGAAGCCCAACTCATTTAGAGCTAAGTAAGAATTTGTCGTACCATACAAGAGAATATGTCTCTGATACCATGGGAATAGGGATAGAATATCCTCAAAGGTTAAGATCATATCGCACTGGGCGTGCCCGAGGAAATTGAATCCTTCTGAGAGGATGGGATCGAGTGAATGCTCTAAATAGGGAGGAAGGAGATCTCTCTCTCCTAGATTCAATATTTCCAAACTCAGCTCCCTTTGTTCCTTGAAGCTGAGGTTGCTGAATTCTTTTGGCAATATCAATAGTGAAATAAAATTTTAAAAATCACCTACAATATTTTCCAGAAAAATAGAGATATGATATGGAAATACTCTGCTCCTTATGCACCAAATATTCAGAAACAGTGCAAATAATAAGCAAGTCATTATGCCACCATCTTTGACAAATGGTTCCTTCATATTAAACATATCATTTTTATATCAGCAAAATGTCTATTCAAGGAGAATAAAACTACTGTAAAATAGTAATAAAAACAATATTTAATAAATTCAACAATATAATCATGTTTTATGGAACACACGCAAAAGAGGTTGCATTGAAATATACTGAAACGGACAGGGTGGTCACACCAAATTTTACCACATTGATCTAAGGAAGCATGCTAAAGATAATCAATTTACACCAATGCGGACATATTAAGGCAATTCATAGTCAACTTCTGACAAATTTAATTATCAAAATCAGATTAAAAGCCACAAACCAGGGCAACTTACTGGTGATCATCATATACTAATGATGATTTTATTATCAAAATCAGATTAGAAATCACGACAACCAGGGTACCTTACTGCTGAGGAAAAGCAACTCTTCACCGTGGTCATTTTTCCAAGATGTCACATGACCTCCGTATAAATACACCTGCACATAGACAGTAGCAGACCGTTATACTTTGTGGAAATGCCATCATGAGAAAAGTGAATAAGTTAAGAACCTCATTCAATAGATATAGTATACAATTACAGCAAAGTTTTTATTAGCAAATCAAGCCTTCTAAAGTTTTCATATTATAATTCAAAAGAAAATGAAGAGTTTGTTGCAATCTTGAAGCCACCTCTTTGCGATGGAAGGAAAATGATCAACAATTCAACAACTTTTTACTCCCCTAACATGGACAATTTCATTAAGTACAAATCTTTGATACCCATTTAGGTCATTTCTTTTCACTATGCATATTTGTGCAAGAACTTCTAGCCTTCAAGTTGCTTCTTAGTTATTTCTTGAACTCTTCTTATCTAGGTGTAATCGTTTTGGGATAATCGCTACATAAATCAACAGTGAACAATCTTCCCTAATAAATAATAATACCAGAAAAAATTCAAGTGGATTAAAGCATAGTTGTTAAAATCAGTATCAGAATTGGGATTGGATGTTCATAAAATATGAAGCATTGGTGCCATTGGATTCGTAGAATCAGTGGAAAAATAAAAATATATAATAAAACTATTTCACATATAACATGAGATGTTTTAAAATCTTAAAGAATATCTATTATATGTTAGTACATATCTAATTATCACTAATACTACATACGAACATTGTCATATTATTGCTATATAATTAATAAATAATACGAAGATATAACCAATAATAAAATAATATTTCTAGTAAAATAATACTTGATTGTTGATATACATTTTAATAGAAATATTATTGTTTAATATTCAATATCATAGGGTTTAGTTGGTTATCTACTTGTATTTAAATTGATTTTAAAATTGAAGAGAATTTTAGGATTGTTATTAATCAAAAGAGATTATTACATTCTCTCTTCTAAACATTGCTCAATCAGGCCGTGAGAGAAAGATGGATGAACCATAAAGTATAACGAATGATAGCAAGGTGAATGAGTGATCTTGATCTCATGATGAATCTGGAGTTGTGCCAGGCTAAATAATTTAAGACAGCCATGAAGAGTTTCTCTTCTTCCCTTCTGAGTTCTCTAAAGAATCAAGCTAGAATAAAGGAAAGGCTAGATTGGTCAAGATTTTTGAAGTCTTCCCAACAGATAAAATGTTTTACTTGATTTTATTTATTTTGCACTCCCAACTTGGCGAAATTCCAATAGACTTAAAATAATATTCGAATGAGATCTAACTAATTTCTAGCGAACTTTTTGAATCTCTATTTATTTTTATTTTTATTTTTTTTTTGACACTTCCCTCAATTCTTTGAAAGATGCAGATTTTTCAAAAAAAAAACACTATTGGCATGAAACCAAATTGGTCATTGTCAATACCAATCCAACTCAGATGAGCTAATATCGATAATGGCCAATTTTGCCCACTATGAATTAAAGTGCAATAAGCATATGTGGTAGTTTCAATGAGTCGTCTTGTATAAGTATGGCCAATATTGTGCACAGTAGACCAGCAAATCATTGAGGTATTGAGTAAATCACTTTGCTATTTCCTCCTGCATCTTGTAACTAACAAATCAAAGAAGCACTTTCAATCATACCAGGACAGTTTCTTCAAGAGCATGACTGTGTTCTTGTGTGAGTCAATTATTTTTCGCATATTTTCTTGCACTTATATAGCAAAAGATAGCATGCTTCACATAAAACATCATTCATTGTATCCAATTTAGATTAATATCACCACCAAATAGCGAGTTGTTACTCTTGAAGTACTAGAGAAAAAAAAACTAATGGCATGCAATAACTAATCAACTTAAGTAGACAGTTTGAAAAAAAAAAAATCTAGCTTTGTACACCAACTAGATCTTTTTCTACGAACTTCCCAAGCCAACTTTTGCAATTAACCATGTTAAGATTGATCAAACTTGTGTTGCTTCTGCAACGTATTTCCCAACTTTATTATTGAGGGAAGGACATCACTCTTGGGCTCTTATCGGTTTCATTCTGAACCACCTACCTGGTTGAACTGATTCAATTTGAATTCATCTCTGATAATTTCACAATATGCCTTCAATATATTCTGAATTTGCAATGATAGAATATGATCTACTGTCTTTTCTGTTTATGTTAACCACCATTATCGTCGTGTTATCACCTTTATAAAAGAGCATCTATCTATTACCAATATAATATATTGAAGCCAATAGCATTTTTTTTCACCGCAAATTGTAAAATCTGCCATGATTTTTTTTTTTTGGTTCTGAAACGTGAAAAATAAAATTCAAAGCAAACAAGATACCTGTGCACTTCCAGTCAAACCATATTTACTCATCTACTCGATTCAGTCGAGATAATTGACAATATTTGGAAAAACAAAATGCCATGAATTTGAAGTTCACTAAAACCCTCTCATCCGAACGCTAATGACACGGTAATGATACAAAGAGACACGGACAAAAACCTCGGAAAAGGCGAATCACATCCAAAACCCCTAACCAGATGCATCCCAACATAATAATGCACAGTCCGACGATCTTCGCATTACAATCATCAACAAACATAAAGATTGAACTTAACAGCTTAGAAAATGATGAGATCCAGAGAGAGAACGATCAGACCTCTGTCGAGCTGCCACGGACCTGCCTGAGCACGACTTTGTCAAAGCCGTTTAGGCCCTTGCAGATCTCTACCAGCGGCTTCTCCTCCGCCATCGCCCTAATCCCATAACCCGACACAAGCCGACGCCTTCTCCTCCAACCTGCTCGCTTCGCTATCACAGTCGCCCTCAAGCCCTCGAACCGGCGAGAAGATTGGCGAAGGATTTCGGCGAAAGCAACGATGAGATGAATTAATTGAAAGGGCAGAGGGACAGCTCGCAGAGTTTAATGAAGAGGAAGAGGCAAGTGACTATGTGTCCACAGTATCTCCTCTTTCACGGGTGGGTGATGGCAAATATTCAAATTGGCCATTTAATAATGAATAATCCCCAAAACAGATCCTTTTATTCGAAGATATCACGTTATATTTATCTTATCATCTATTATTACCATATTTGACTTTTAAAATGAGTTTATATATATATATATATATAAATGATTAACTCGGTCTCACGGAAGTTTCCCACCGGCCGAGGTTGGAAAAACCTCGTTAATCATTATATATATATATATTTAATGTAGGATTGATATGTTGGGGTCTATTGGGCTCCCGACATGAGCATGCCTCGTAGTAAAATAGGCTGGGGCACCCGTGTTGATCCGGGTGTTATGAGAAATGTTTACGTTGGGCGCCTAAATAAGGCGCCAAGCACATCAATCATGTGTGTGTGTATATATATATTTGACACGTTATAGACTTTTCGTTGCGGACTCGTGCAGACTTGACAAAAAGCGTCTTCCATGCAATGATAGAAGGCGCCTTCCGTTGTCTTTTTTTCATATAGTCAATTTTTTTATTTTTTAAAAAAATTTTGGGATATATTTATGGTTTAAGATTTAGAGGTTGGGTTATAGTGGGTTTAAGCTAATAAAATTTTCTCCTAGGGTTTAGTCATCCCTTTTGGGTTATAGTGTTCAAATGAAAAGAATTTAGATGCTCATAGGATATATTATAGGTATTTAACGGTTAAAATTTTAAGATTTAGGAGTTCAGTTATAGTGAATTTAAGTTAATAAGATTTTTACCTAGGGTTTAATCGTTCCTTTTGGATTATAGTGTTCAAACAAAAAGAATTTAAATGCTTACAAGGTATATTATAAGTATTTAAAATTTATAGGAGGAAATGTTAATTTTTTTAAAAAATAAAAGTAAAAAAAAACACTGGAGGCACCTTCCACTCTAGGCGTGCGACGTGAAGTCCGCAGTAAAACATATATATATATATATATATATATATATACTTCTCCAAATCGCCTACCGAACACTTGTGTGTGTCGGCGAACCAGGCACCTGGATTGTTTTTTTTCTTTTTTTTATTTCTTAATAAATAGTTCCTTACATAATTTCTTAATCTTATATACTCGTGAGTTGTGAATCTGAACTCTAGCAGAAAAATTTTATTAGCATAAATCCATTATAACCCCAAATCCTGATATCTCACGCAATACTTTTGTGCGTGACTGTGCGCGACACACGACCTCAATCGATTGGTGAATCGATTGAAGTGTCTCATGATCGAGATACTTGTGCGCCCCCAACTGCCCAGCGCCGGCGGTCTCCGACCACCTGGATCGACCCAAACTATAACCCGGGGGGAAGGTGAATCTAGGAGGAAGGAGACTGGATTTCAGTCGAATTATAGTCGGAATCCAGTCACAATTGATCACGAAGCTATGCCTCGAATCGATTTGAGGTGTCGCAACATGCCTCAATCAATTGGCCTCAATCAAGGCATCAATTGATTGGTGCCTCAATCGATTCACTAATCGATTAGGAGACGGGCGCGCAGGATAAGACGCACAGTATATCATTTTTGCTATAACTCAATCCCTGAATCTTAAAATTTTAAACGTTAAATACACATATTATACCCTATGAGTATCTAATTTTTTTTTTATCTTGAACACTATAACACAAGAGGGAAGACTGAACCCTAGAATGAAAATCTTATTGGTTTAAACCCACTATAACTCAACCCTTAAATCCTAAATTTGTAAACCCTAAATACATATAATATATCCCTTAAAAAATTTAAAATAAATACTTGCGTTGGATTTAAATCTGGGCGGTGCCTGGATTGAATTGGGGGCATCTAGATTCAATTCAAGCACCCCGAGTCCACACGAGTGCGCAACAATAGGTTCGTAGTGTGTGTGTATATTTCGTGGACCGCCTGCCATGCAACTATGCATGTTGATCCATGCATATAGATTGGTTTTTCTCTTTTTTTATTTTTTTAATAAATAATTTTTTAATCTTATAATATATCTGTGAATATCTAAATTTTTTTTATTATTTTCCTGCATGCATGGGAAGAACTCACATCCATCATTTTTCTGTATGCAAGTAATAGTTGATATTCATTTGATGTTAGTAGTTTTGGGTTTATGTGGTATATTAAGATATTTGAGCATTAATCTTATAGTCACAACAGCATATAAACTTTCCTCCTGAATTTTATAATATCTTTGATATGCATATTGGTGCAATTTTATCACACCAACATTTCACTCCTACTTCATTGTATGTCATGTTTGATGATAATCAAAAGATTTTTTTGTTAAATATCTAATATTAAGAGGGGGTCTTTTTGTAAAAGTGGATATAATTTATAAAAAAACCTTTTTTTTTCTTTCTTTCCCTTATCTGATCACACGCTCTCCTCCTCGACGCCGACACTTTGAAAACCGCCGCACCCTCTCCTTCTCCTTCTTCTTCTTCTTTTTTCCTCTTCTCCTTCTAATTTCCCGACGCCAACCTATTACCCCGCATCGTCGCACACGAAGGAACCGCCACAAGCTCTCTTCGCGAGCCGGCACCGTGACCCCTCCCCATTTTGCGATCTCTTCCTCTTGCGATTTCTTCTCATTTTCCTCCAGCCGAACAGCGCCGTCAACGACCATTGCCAAGCCAAGCCATCCTTCGGTCGTGAGTTGGAATTTCCTTTTGCCAGCGCAAGTAGGGTAAGGTGTAGTTTCTTCCAGAATTGAACATGGATTACGCTACTAGCAGATCTCTGGATTTTTATTCAGAGTTCTTTGTTCAGATTTGGGATTTTCTCTTGCGTACAGTTTGGTTGTGAATGGGATTGAGTATAGATATGTAGTAGAACCCCTTCTTACGATTATGGTGGGATTGCCTATGTGAATTTTGGATTTTAGCTTTTTATTATGGTTTTGGCAGTGAGATCCTTTAGTTGTGTAGGTTTTGGGTGTTCCATTCCTATTCGGGCTTTGAATTGGGATGGGAATGGTTGGTGCCATTTTGGGTTGCCATGTGCTAGGGGAGAAGCAAATTGAGAGGGTTGTGCTGGATCTTTGGGTGCTAACAGGGAGATTAAGATTTGTTATTGGTTGATTTCTGTTAGGATCTTACTGTGTGCTAGAGGAGGGTGAATAGCACTTTTTCGATTGTTCTTCCTACAAATATTAGTGCACAAGCGGAATAATAAAAACTAAAACTAACAAACACGAAGAACACACCGATTTACATGATTCGGAGATGAAACTCCTACTCCATAGTTGTCTGTAAGGTGGACGATCCCGATCCTTCGATGGATGATTCCCCAGAGCACCTCCGGCTAGCTTTTGTCGCTCTTTGTGGGTGGAGAAACCTCGCCACAAATCTTGGATAATCCCTGAGCAATACTAGGCTACTAACAAGCTCTAACCAAGCAAGTTTCGCCAAGAAGAAACAGTCATAAACGAGCTCCCTTAAATAGAGCTCGAGGCTGATATGACCGTTACCAGTCGACTGGTTCATCCCCAATCGACTGGTCGAATTCGAATTGCAACTCAAATTCTGGCCACCATCAGTCGACTGGTCCTGGACCAGTCGACTGATCTTTCTGTGAACCCTATCAGTCGACTGGTCCTTCACCAGTCGACTGGTCCACTCCTTAAGTCTAGTGTTACTCTTCCCGAGTACATTTCTCTCAGCACTCGAACCCTCATGACTTAGCCCCCAAGTACATTCCCTCAGCACTCAAAATCTCACGACCTGGTTGACTCTTCATCCAGCAGCCTCGATCTGTTGCCTTCAAGCCCTCTTCGACTTTGGCTCTCGTCCCTCAGATGCGCACACAAGCCTTCGGCTTGCCTCTATGTCATCCATCACGCATGCCTCGAAGTCCGCTTCCCTTATCTCATCGTTTCTGCTCCAACAACCTCGACCTGTTGCCTTCAAGCCCTCTTCGACTTTGGCCCTCATTCCTCATATGCGCACACAAGCGCTCGACTTACCTCCATGTCATCCTTCACGTACGCCTTGAAGTCCGCTTCCCTCGGTTCATCATCCCTGCTTTGTCCATGGTCCCTCGGATGCGCACACAAGCCCACAACTTGCCTCCATGCCACCCTTCACTGTACCCGAAGACGTCCAACTAAGTCTATGTGTATCCTGCAAACCTGCACACTCACATATGTAGGACCGGTGTCGTCGATAGAGGGGGGTGAATATCGACCGTAAATCTTTCTCGGTAAACTTCGTGAAACTTTCGATCTTTCTAGACTCCGAGCGTTAGTACAGCGGAAAATAAACAAAATGAAGAAAACACAACACAGCAGACATGCGGGATTTATTTACTTGGTTCCCGACTCCCCTGGGTCAGTACGTCCAAGGCCTATGTACTCGGCGTGAGTCCACTATTGATCTCCTTTCCGGAGGCGGAGAAAACCCGTCTTACAGTTGATAATTACAAGCACAAATATAGAAAATTAAATGCAGAATAATAAAAGGCAAATCGAACAGAACAAGGTTTGAAGCTCGGCCGATCTAGACCTCCGAAGTGCCGCGCACTTCCTCCTGGAGCCTCCTGGTCGTAGAGTCTCGTCTTTAGCGCTTTGTCGTCGGTCAGAATGCTTAGAATCGTTCCGGAAAATTGTGTATGAAGCAGAGGGGTCGAAGCCCCTTTTATAGGCTTCATACGGGCGCCTGTGATGATGGGGGCGCCCCTATAGACTTGGTCAAACTTTATCCCCGCGTCGAACTTATCGCAGCTAATAAAACCTTTGACCAGGGCGCCCCGGACCTCCCAGGCGCCTGAATGAAAGCTTATCTCTGTTTCGAACTCGAAACAGCAAATACAGCTTTCAACTTGGGCGCCTGTATCATCCCGGGCGGCTGAATGGAAGCCTATTCTGCCTTCTTCACGAAACTGGTTTTTCCGTCTTTGACCTGGGCGCTTGGATCCTGTTGGGCGCCTGGCTTCAAAGCTTCCAGCCCAAAGCTGGTTTTTGTTCTTTGATCTGGGCGCCCCTATTGATGGGGGCGCCAGGCTTGGCTGGTTTCCAGCCCTTTGCTTGCTTTATCTCCGATTCTTGGTACCTGCAAGATACACAAATACAAAGCAAATATACACACAATATTAACCTTATGGACTTGGTTCTGACTTCAGATTTCCACGAAATCCTAGGTCGAACCGACGCAAGTTCTCACCCTCGAGAACGCGTCACCTACTCCTTTCAGGAGCCGGTTGCCACCCAGTCCTTCGGGTGGACTTTTACTTAGCCTCCGACACTCTCGAATCTCGAGACATCCGAACCCCGACCCGTGTCTACTTCTGTCCTTAGTCATCGCTCAGCTAAGTTGCTCAGTCCCTCGGACCAAAACTTCGTGCCCAAACCCTAAGTCCAGGACTTCGGTGCCCAACCCTCGATCAGGTCTTCTTGCCCAGTCCTCGACCAGGACTTCGTGCCCACCTTCCGAGCAGGTCTTCGATGCTCAGCCCTTTGCCAGGACTTAATGCTCAATCCATGATCAGGACTTAGTACCCAATTCTTCGAACCAGGACTTATTGCCTAGATTTACTAGGACTTTGGTTCATTTTGTTACTCCTCTCTTAACTCTCCTTCTTTTGTTTGATGTATCACTGACTTAAGTATATTGTCAAACATTAAAACACTTAGAGGAGGACATCACTGATGCAACTTGCAACAACAACATACACATATTAGATCAACAAGAAATCCTAACTTAATTATATTGACACACACATCAAAACTCATGATCCCCCCGATCATACTCGAGTCGATTGCCCCAACAATCTTCTCCTTTTTGATGTGTGACAATAAGTTAAAGTTAGGTGCAAAAACAACAATAACAATTGAAAATTAAAGACATAGCACATTAAGAGACATAAACATACCCTCCCTCTTACCTATGCCCTCCACGTAATTTTCAATTCCTCATACCAAATTAAGTTAAACCTAACTTAAAACCACAAGTTCTCCCCCTTTAACACCATCAAAAAAATTACCCCAAGCAACCTAACCCTAGTGTCAATAAGAACACCTTTCCATTTCTGAAAAACCCCAGAAATCAGAAAACAGCAAGATTAGTCGACTGCCCATGCATCAGTCGACTGGTCCCTGCAATTCGCAAACCCACAGAAAGATCAGTCGACTGCCCCAAGGGCAGTCGACTGATACAGTCCAAACTGAATTTTCCAGCCGAATTTCAGAAACCCCTAGAAAATTCCATAAAATTCAAAAAATTCTGAAATTTTGCGAGCATATTTCTTAAGATATATTCTACCATAGAAAAATATAGTTTCGTGAAAATACCAAATATGCTTGACTTTTGACAAAAACTCTAATTATTTGAAAATGTATCATTTTGTATCAACTTTCTATCCTAACTTTGAATCTGTGTTTGCCAAGCCTATCCTATATTATTTACAGTGTTCTGAAAATCGGACCGGACCGGACGGTCGGACCGGGAACCGGCCAAATTTCCGATCTGAGTTGACTCTGAAAACCGGCTACTCAAGAACCGGATGCGAACCATTCTGAACCGGGCGGAAACTGGTGAACCGGATAAACCGGTCAAACCGGCTTGGTTTATTTTATTTTTCATTTTTTGATTTTTTTCCCATTTTCAGTTTAGTTTTGCTTTCTTACTGAAATTGAAAATTAAAAAATAAAATGTCAAAAACCTAGTTTGCTTGCACCTAAAGTCCGAAACGAACAAATATGATATTTGCTTGCAAGAGAGTCACCGCCGCTAGCCTTTTGCCGCGTCACCCTGCCTCTACCAGCCTCGCCGCGCTGCCCTGCCTCCGCTAGCCTCGCCTCACCGTCGCTAGCCTCGCCTCACCGCCGCTAGCCTCGCCCCGTCTCCAGCTTCGTTGCGTCGTCGTGCTGGCATATGAAGGCAGCAATATATGACATATTTGGATGTCTAATTTTGCATGTGCTTTACTAGTGTCCCCTGTTTAAGTGTTTATCGGTGAACACATGCTATTGTGATATAGTTTTAACTTCTAATAAGATTCTTCAATTCGTATCTAAATTTCTTGAATTCAATGGTTTTAAACTTGAATTTTTTTTTGAAACTAATCTTTTTTTCAAGAATACTGTACTGAGTTGTTGACAAAAATATATCACATGCTCGACCTAGTTGATCTAATCTTGAAGAAGTAGTTGGATAAGTTGTTAGTTTCATATATTTATATAAATACATGCTTTATTATATACCGATTATATCCCGGTTGAACCCCCGGTTAAATCGGTTGAACCTCTGAACCTCTGAACCCTTGCTCTGACCGGTTCGATGTCCGGTCCGGTTCTCAGAACCTTGATTATTTAAAACATAGAATTGCTTGCAAATCTCCCCCCTTCTTTTCATATAATTTTCTAAGATAAAACACATGATGAAACCTCCCCTTTTTCATCCCTTAACTCTAGACATATACCTATATATGAAAATTTCCTTATGTCTATAATAGTAAGATAAAAACATTCCATATGAGCAATATCAAGTCATGAATTGAAAACTCATAAAAGCAATATGAAAGCATAAATTAAGAGTTTCATATAAACCCATAAAACATAAAAAGTGTCACAAGGGTCATAGCCCCGAAGTTATCAAATATTACAATATCAAATTAAGTGTTTGAGAGACAAAATATAAAATCCAAGCTACACACTCTCAACACTAGCACCAACAAATCAATCTGCACTACATGTCATCGCCTGGAGGAGGAGCCTGGTACATAAGGTTCCAGTGTTGCAGCATCTCGTACATCTCATCCTGACGCTGCTGGAACCTCTGAAACTTCTCTGTAAGCCCGTGCACCTCCCCTGAGTATCAACCTGCCGCTGTTGAAATGTCTGAAAGTCCTTCCTAGGACCATGTACCTCTGACTATAGTAGGGAGAACTGCTCCTGTGTAACCCTAGCAGCAGCAGCAGCATCAACCTCCTCATCATCTGAACTAGAGGAATCAGGACGTTGTCGCCAGACCATCACCCCCTGCTGGCACTCAATCCCCGCCAAGGATAGCTATCGTGAACCGATCTGATCGTAGTCCTTGGACAGACGATGCACCTGACCTCCTCTAGTAGTGCAAATACCTCTAGACTCAAAGAATTCGGTCAAAATGTAGCAGAAAGGCATGTAGATTTTTCCCTTGACCTCATGTGAAAAATGGACAATGGATGCAAATATATGCAAGGTGATATCAATATCTAACCTTCTCTCTAATGCATACATCATTACCAAGTGAGGCAGTCGAATCTTCGATCTTCCCTTAGTAACAATAGGTAAAATGCAATCTAAGATAATTTTGTACAATACGTTGCTAATAGGAGTCATGCGCTTCACTTCAAAGATGCACTGTAGATGAGGTCGAGGTCTCTCAAAATAGTGGCGATGGATTTGGTCCAGGGTTATATTAGGAAAGGTGAAGGGCTCAATAACTTTTGGAAAATATGTGAACGCATTATCGGAAGCCCTACACTCTAAAAATGTTCCTAAGACTGCAGGTGAAAAGGGGATGGTCACTCCTGCCACCATGGACTCATAAGTCCCATCATCGGGACTAATATATGTAAGGTTGGCATAAAACTCTTTACACAAGTCAAGATTAACATAGTGCTGACAATAGACCAGCTGCTCTAAACCAAAATAGGTAATCATCTCAGCAATGTGGGGGGGGAGGGGGGGTTTCTCTTGGAAATAGGACCGGTTAAGATACCTACAATTCATTAATACAAAGTCGGTATTTGTAAATCTCCGTTGGCATTCCTTGGAACGGAATCGAGGTGCATCAGGATTTGCAGGACGCTGTTGGGATGATCCCTCACCCAACCTTCACTTTTGGACAACTCTAAAATGCAATTTACCCATGCATGCATCAAAAATGACCCAAATGGAGAGTAAAAACAAGGAAAACATGCAACAAGGAGAGAGTTAGCCATGAATCATGAATTAATTGTTAGAAGTGAGGCAAACAACTCGTTGCCTTTTCCCTGCTCGTTGCATGGTGAAAAATGATCGTGATTGACTCAAGGAAGATGTCCTTCTTGCCCTAGACTTAGATCTGAGTTGGAGGAAGACTAGGAATATGATTTTCGGACCTTGGAAAGCCCTAGAACAGTTGGCGAGGTTGAGGGAGAAAAGAACTCGTAGGGGGTGGCGCTGAAACCCTAGGTTCAGCCACCCCCACACGGCTATTTGTTTTAAATAAATCGCAGATCAGTCGACTGCCCCTAGATCAGTCGACTGATAAACCATACAAAAAGATCAGTCGACTGATCCGGGGTCAGTCGACTGATGCCTTAGAAAGCCTAGTTTCTGAATTGAACTGGACCAGTCGACTGATTCTGAATCAGTCGACTGGTATTCTAATTTCAGCCTTTTGTCCTAATTTCAGAAATGCATAACTAATTCCATAAATCTTCAAAAAATCTGAAATTTCGTGGAGAGATTTGTGGAATCTATGTCTACTTGGAAAAAATACGTTTACAAGTAAATCTACCCAATCCCAAGTTTGACACGAAATCTAAAACCATCTAATTTGTTCAATTTGGCCTAAAGTCCTAGTTTTGATATCTTCTTGATGTATCTTCTCATCCTCAAACCCAATGCACCCCTAGCATTGATTTATATGACATCTAGACATTGAAAATCAATTTCCAAGCAATATAGTCTCATTTTCATCTTTTCATCCATAAAACTCCCTTTTTATGTGTCAAACCCCTAGGAGAAATTCTTTGGCACATCTCATAATCCATCTAGTCCTCTTGGAGAAATTTTCCTGAGATCCATTGACCATGGATCCCATCTTGACCTCTAGAGCTCTCCCTTTAGCTCTTAGCCTTAGTTACCTTCCTAGATAACTCATCCACAATGGCAAGACCACACCGGTGTACCTCCGGTGCTTCTTGACCTACAACTCTAGTCTTCTTGACTTTATATACTTTTTCCTTGACTAAATCCTTCTTCTTTCCTTTAATTTGCTTTTCCTTGTCATTTTTGGCCTTCCCTTTGCTATAATCATATGACATCCTTGCATTTGATTTTCCACTACCATTTGATCTCCTAGATTGATATCCTATACCCGATCTATCATTGTTAAGGCTTTGACCATCCGGCACAATGCCTAACCCCTTGGATCCCATAATGAGTCTATCTAGGTTTTTCTCTAATTTTTCAAGCTTTGCCCTCAAAGCTTGATTTTCTCTTTCTAGGCTCCTAACCTTAGCATCATCATGTCCATTTTGAGCATTCCTGGATCTACCTATTTGTCTAGGCATGTGTCTCCCTTTCTTAGAGTTAATGTTTTAGTCCTTAGGTCTAAAAGTTCTAGATTGATCATGATACATGGATTCCTTAGAATTTTGGCACGCAATAGTAACTCTATTTTTATCATGATACTTGAAACCAAAATTACACATAGGCAAGCAATTTTCATTATTTCTAGCACACATAGGGAAATTTGATACATTCTTAAAGTTAGGGATTACCTCCCTTACCCTTGTAGCTCCCCCTTGACGTGAGCTTTTCTTCTTCTTTTCTTTTTCCCACTTTCTCAAATGCTCCAATTTCTTGAGCTCTTATTTTCTTGGACATTTGGTGTGATAATGCCCTAGCTCTCTACATATGAAGCATCTAATGTGCTTTTTCCCTTCCTTTTCCCTACACCCATATTAGATTTCAAAGGAATTGACTTGGGTTTAGGGTTTACCTCCTTTTTACTTAATGGACACTTGTCCTTGTAGTGTTCTCTCTTGTTGCATCCAAAGCAAATGATGTGGTTTTTTCCCCCTTGCTTTGGTGAAGCTAGGAGCTTCTTCTTGCTCCGGTATTGAAGAGGGTCTCTCCTCCCCCTCAATTCTTGAAGTGGAGACATCTTCTTCTTCCCTTGATGAAGTAGATAATCTTTCACTCTCTTGAGCCACTTCATTTGAGGAAATGGACAATTCTTTTTCTTCTTTCTCCTCTTCTTCGGATGTTGAGCTCATTTCCTTGGAATCTTCCACTAATTGAGCTTGTGTATGATTCTCATAAAATGCTCTCATCTTGTTCCATAACTCATGTGCATTTTTGTATTCATCTACACCACTCAATACATCATTAGGCAAAATATTAAGTAATATTTCAATTACCTTCTCATTTGCCTTCGATTGTGCTTGTTGCTCCTTGGTCCAATATCTTGGTCGGAGCCTTTTCCCGTGTTTATCTCTTGGAGATTCGAATGACTCTTCTAGTACCATCACGCAATCCCAATCCATACCAAACCACGTCTTTGTCCGTATCCTTCAATAGTCGAAATCTTCGCGATCATAGGGAGGTGGAACATTGATGTCATCGCCCAACTTTTCTTCAATCGTCATCTCCTCTAGCTTTTGCTCTCTCAGAGGTTAGTTCGTAGATGAGCGAACATTCGCTCTGATACCACTTGTTAGGATCTTACCGTGTGCTAGAGGGAGGTGAATAGCACTTTCGATCGTTCTTCCTACAAATGTTAGTGTGCAAGCAGAATAATAAAAACTAAAACTAACAAACATGAAGAACACACCGATTTACGTGATTCGGAAATGAAACTTCTACTCCATGGCTGTCTGTTAGGTGGACGATCCCGATCCTTCAGTGGATGATTCCCCGGAGCACCTCCGGCTAGCTCTTGTCGCTCCTTGTGGGTGGAGAAATCTCACCACAAACCTTGGACAATCCCTGAGCAATACTAGGCTACAAACAAGCTCTAACCAAGAAAGTTTCGCCAAGAAGAAACAGCCATAAACGAGCTCCCTTAAATAGTGCTCAAGGCTGATATGACCATTACCAGTCGACTGCAAACCTACAAACTACATACACATATTAGATCAATATGAAACCCTAACTTAATCATATTGGCACACACATCAAAACCCATGATCCTCCTAATCATACTCGGGACGATTGCCCCAACAATTTCTTCTTGGTATGAACTTTTGTTGTAAACGTTTGATTGGAGGAGGTGATGTTTGAAACTCTACCATGAGCCCTTTTGATTTGGTTTTAGGTTGAAGATTGTAGTTGAAGAGGTTTAGCTTTTAATCTTGTAATACCATTGTCAAAAGTTTTCTTGTAGTTGTTAAATTCAAGAATTTGATGTTAATTATATTAAGTAGTAATTTAGTTATTTAATTGTTAATAAATAGGTAAATGTTATCATTGATATAGGACCTTAATTCGGACTCGTTTGGTTGATCATGAGGGGGTTCTATCCGACATACACTTAATTTAAGGTGAGTACTTCTCCTTTGTATCCTGTAGTTTATTGAACTTAAATGCATAGTTTGTTTTGTTTCCGAGTATGACTGCTTTATCTTATCTTTGTCTTTTGATATCATCCTTTAATACTTTCTTTGCTTGATCTTTTAACTACTCAAATTTATGTTCATACAGTCTCACCTGTTGATTTTTCTGATCTATAAAGCGCCGCTTGTATGCGAGTATTTAAGAATAATCATTAAACACAACTAGGATTTGATTGACATTAGATATACCTTACCCAGTAGATTAGTTGCATGTTTAGTGATTTTAGTATTTATTTATTGTACCGTTGCATAATTGTGACTTAGTTGATTATGCATTTAGTATCATGCACCATATCTGCATGGTTGCATGCTGACGAGCATTGACTTCCTTATGGGCCAGTCGTCAGTCATTTAGTTGCTCTGCCCACTCAACCACTCATGGGTAGTGGTAGTTGCTAGAGTGCGAGTAGCTGTCCTGTTATGTCACACTCACCACTCATGGGTAGTGGATGTTGGAGTTGTAGGCAAGCAGTTGACAGCCTCACCGTTATTTTCGAGGGATAACAGAACTGTTGATGACTCCCCTTTTTTCCTGGGGTTTTGGAGTAATTGGCTCCCCAACATCCTGTTCACTCAACCATTTATAATAGTGGTAGTTGCTGGAGTGCGTACAGTTGTTATAGCCCTACCCACTCAGCCTTACAGATATGATGTGATGGCTACTTAACTGACATCAGAGGTGATACATGTTATTGCATCATATGCATTTATTACATCTTACATTTTCTTATGTTTGCTGCATTTACATGAGCTATGATTTTTGTATTTAGTTGACATACATGTATGGTTTATTATCGTACTGTCATTCAGTTTTACACATGCATATATGTTATTCTATTTTCGGAGATTGTATATTGTTGTTTCTACTTGCTTGTTATATCTTTTATTATGCCATGTATTTATCTACTCTTATATCCGTAGAGTCCGCTCGGACTCACCACCCCTACCATCTAATTCTGTTTCAGGTAGTCGATACTAGGAGCCAAGAGAGGATCCAGTTGTCAGTCCTATAGTGTTGAGCATATTGGAGTTTTCCGCATTTACTTTATTTTCTGCATTGTCTTTATTTCCGCATTTACTTTATTAGACTGATATTTATCATTTCAGTAGACTTATGTATAATTTAGGTATGTTTGTCGTTGGATTTCTTTAGAGTTTTAATTAGAACATGTAATTTCTTTTATTATTATCTTTTATACTGTGTGGTTGTAGAGTTTATTTTATATTTGTGATGGTTGAGCCATATAATATGTAAGATGATATGTATAAATGTTCCAGATTGACCGCCGTACAAGGGAGATGTTGCCCGTTTTTCGTGCCAATATGGGCCTCCGGGGCCGTAACATTTTTAATGATAAACTTTGTTTCAACTTCATTAGATTTTGGTTCCAATTTAAAATTCTAGCTCTATTTTGGTTTGGCGAGGGAAGTAGAATGAATTTTTGGTTAGTTATCCCTTTCAGAGTTGGTACTTTTCTATTATTTATGATGGTGCATATATGAATTTTGTTAGAGTTTTTACCGAAAAATGTAATGATCAATTCAAAGAATTTTTTCCCTCTTGAAGTCTATCGAAAATGATGAAAAAGACAAAGACACAATTATCTTTTATAAATTTTCTCACGTCTAACTTTAGGTCGAAGAGATTAAATATTATTTTTTAAATACAGGAAGCAAAATACTACTTTATAGAAAATACAGGTAAAATGCAAATCAATATAAATATGGGGGCTAAATGTTATTTTTTAAATATAGAGGATAAAATGTAACTCGATAGAAAATATAAAGGGGTTTAAAGTTATTTACCTTTATTTTTTCTCCAATTTTACTCTCAAAATCCTCTACCTCACATCGTTATCGCTCACATCGTTGTCGCCACATGCTATTGCTGCCAACATCGCCATTGTTTGCTACCAGTGTCATCGTCGTCGCTTTGCCGATGCTCCACACACCTTTTGATTAAGGTGATTTTTTTTTTGCTAGATCTCTTTTGATTATGAATTTAAGAGTTGGAAAAATATATAGTTTAAATTGGTCATATATTAATGTTTTTATTTGCTAGTCAAGTATGTTATTTGTTTGCTTTTCTATTTTTAAATTATTGGAAAAGAAGATAGTCATTAAATTAGTTGATTATATGTGTCTAAAATATTATGCTAATGATAAATTAGGTAAAATAGTAATGTTATAGTATTTTAAGAAAATGTGATATGAATATACTTCAAGCAGCACATCTCCCCCTCCACCACCTCCCCTCTTTTTGTTGAGGCAATCGGCCCTTAAATGATTGGAAGATCATGGTTTTGATGTGTGTGGTTGAATATGTTTAAGGTTAGAGTGTTATGTTGTATTTGATGTGTGTGATTGAGTTTGCAGGACTTGGAGAATCACATATGTTGGACATATCCAAGGGACGAGAGCCGAGGGAGGAGAGCTCTAAGGGTAAGTCGGGAAGTGGACTTCAAGGACACACGTGAAGGGTGGCATGGAGGCAAGCCAAGGGAAGGCTTGCGTGCGCATCCGAGGGATGATAGCCAGAGGAAGAGGACTTCAAGAGGCAAGTCAAGGGAGAAGCCTGAAGGCATACGTGAAGGAGAAGGTCCAGAGTGGCTGGAGCTGAGCTGAGAGGCAGGGCAGTCGACTGGCCATGAGGCAGTCGACTGCCAAAACCCACAGAAAGTTTTCGGCCTCGGACCAGTCGACTGCCCTTGGGGCAGTCGACTGGTATACCCCAAAAACTAGCCGTTGGCTAGTAATTAATGCTAGACCAGTCGACTGCCCTTGGGGCAGTCGACTGGTGCGGGGTTGGACAGACTGCGAGTTTGTCCTGTTCACCTATAAAAGGAGCACCTTTTTTGCACGAGCACGGTACGGTTCCGTACAGTGTCGAAGTGCTGCTCGTCTGAAGATTGTTTTATACTTCCTCTCTCATATTTCTTCATCCTGTAAAGAGGAAGATCGACTGTAAAGGTTTCTCCACCTCAAGGAGAGTTTTCGATAGTGAAAGTGGTGCTCGCGGCGTGGATCCTTGGACTAGTCACCCATCTGGGTGGATACCAAGTAAAAATATTGTTGTTAGCATTGTCTTGATTTCTTTTGCATATTATTTCCGCTGCGCTAACAATTCTGTAGAGATCAAACGACGATAAAGTGTTATTCACCCCCCCTCTAGCACGCCTAGACGATCCTTCAGTTGGTATCAGAGCCGGTGCGTTTCGGAAGAACTAACCGTCAACCAGAGCAAATTTAATGGTGTTTCAAGAGGGATACTCCACCGCACGACCACCTTTCTTCGACGGGAATGACTTCGCTTATTGGAAAGGTAGGATGCAATACTACCTTATGAATGATATTGAGAACTGGATTAGTGTTGCAGATGGCTTCGAGGCGCCCGTCGATGAAAGAGGAGAATCAACACCGATGAGATCCTGGTCAAAGGAGGTGATGAAAAGGGCGCAATCCAATGCCAAGGCCACCACCACACTGCAGTGCGGGCTCTCAAATGAGCAACTGAACAAGGTGGGGTCGTTCAAGAGCGCCAAGGAACTGTGGGACAAACTGGTGGAATTGAACGAGGGGTCAAACGAGTCCAGAAGAGCCAAGAAAGACTTGCTAGTGGCCCAACTATAATCCCTATCCATGAAGAGCAACGAGACCGTCAGCCAGCTACATGGAAGGGTAAAGGAAGTGATCAATGAGCTCCATGTGATTGGAGAGAAGATCGAGAACCGGGACATCGTCAGGTATGTTCTACAAGCCTTCCCGAGAACCACCTTGTGGGCATCCATAGTTGATGCTTACAAGGTATCAAGAGATTTGTCAATTGTTAAATTAGACGACCTTTTCTGTGAATTTGAGCTACACGAGTAAGCTAATGTCTCGGCCAAAGAGAAAGGTATTACCTTTGTTGCAGAAAAGGAGAAGAAGAAGAAGAAGGTGGTTTACTCATCTTCATCAGATTCAGAGGAATCCAACGCCTCCTTGAATAGCGATCAAGAGGCGTTCATGGTAAGGAAATTTCATAGAGCTTTTAAAAATTTATCTAACAAGTCCTATGCTAGGAAAGGGTCCAAAGGTAAGGGTAAGGCCAAAGGCATCATATGCTATAACTGCCACCAAGAGGGACACATGAAGAACGAGTGACCCCAATTGAAGAAAAGAGATGACAAGAAGGAGGAGAAGAAGAAGAGTGACAAGAAGAAGTCAAAGGGAAAGGAAAAGGGTGCCACCAACCTAAAGGCGACATGGGATGATCCATCATCCCCAGAGGAAGAAGAAGAGCAAGTCTCCCACTTCGCTCTTATGGCACAAGACCACTCAGATTCATCAGATGATGAACGAAGCTCAAGTAGTGAAGATGAGAGCTCATCCACTTCATCATCAGAGTCAGAAGCTTCGGTAAGTGAGGTATATCACTTACCCTCATCCACTTTAGTAAAGATCATCTCTAGTACTAACATGGACTTAGCTAAGGCTAGAAGTAAAATTAAGGATCTAAAAGAAGAAATTGTCATGCTTAGAGTAGAATCCACCAAACTTAAAGAATTGCATGCTAGTTCTACTTCTTTACATACTTTACATCTTGAAACTGAAAATAGGGAACTAAGGAAACAAGTAGATGACCTCACAAAGGCCCTTAGGAAATTCCAAGTAGGATCTAGTAACCTGGGCATGAACATCAACAGTCAAAGGACTGTGTATAACAAAGCCGGGTTGGGTTATAGGCCTAAGACAAGGAAGTGACCTTTGTCTCACTTACCGGTAGGATTAGTGCATCTAGGAGACTAGGGGCTAGGGAAAACACAAAGAAGGCATGGGTACCTAAGAGATTTCTAAATGATGCTTATGGATCAAAGATATGGGTACCAAAAGAGTATGTTTTCCATGTTGTTTAGGTAAAGGTGAAGGAGGCCTCAACTATGTGGATAGTAGATAGTGGATGCTCAAGACACATGACCGGGGATGTGAGCAAATTCACCACTATTAGCTACTTAAGAGAAGGGGCGGTCTCCTTTGGGAATAGTGAAAAGTTGAAAATTATTAGTAGGGGCACAATTGAGGTATCTTCCACTATTTCTATACATAAGGTACTTCTAATCAAAGATATGAAGTTCAATTTATTATGTGTTAGTCAATTATGTGATGTTGGCTTTAGAGTATAATTTCATGCTAGAAAATATATAATAAGGCATAATGAATCAAATACTATCATATTAGAAGGGTTTAGAGAGGCAAATTTATATTATCTTGATCTTACTTATGCTACTAACAATGTTGCTAAGTGTTTCATGTCCAAAGAAGAAGAAGGATGGTTGTGGCACCGGAGACTTGGACATGTCAACATGAGAAGCATTGCAAGGGTGGCCAAGGAAGAGTTGGTGAAGGGGCTACCAATGATCAAGTATGAGAAGACCAAATTGTGTGATGCATGCCAAGAGGGAAAGCAATCAAAATCATCACACAAAGGTAAAACCCTAACCACTACTTCTTTACCTTTAGAGCTTTTGCATATAGATCTTTTTGATTGTCATAGTACTCCCTCACTTGTGGGGAGTAAATATTGTCTAGTCATAGTAGATGATTTTTCTAGGTTTACATGAGTTTATTTTTTGAAACATAAGGATGATACCCTTGAGATCTTTATAGGATTTAGTAAAGGGTAGAAAACGAAAAACATACCAAAATAAACCGAATTAGGAGTGACCACAGTGGAGAGTTCCAAAATGCAAGTTTCACACAATTTTGTGTTGAAAATGGATACAAGCATGGATTTTCATGCCCAATGACTCCTCAACAAAATGGGGTAGTTGAGAGAAGGAACCGAGCCCTACAAGAAGCTGCTAGGACTATGCTTAATGCATATTCTCTTCCTAGCTATCTTTGGGCCGAAGCGGTTAACACCGCTTGCTATATTCAAAACCCGGTGTTGGTACATAGGTTTCTAGGGAAAACACCCTTTGAATTGTGGAATGAGAGGGTACCTCAAGTCCACTATTTTAGGGTCTTTGGATGTAAGTCTACATCTTAATACCAAAGATGACCTAAGGAAATTTGAATCAAAAGCCGATGAAGGAATTCTAGTAGGGTACTCATTGACTAGTAGGGGTTATAGAGTTTACAACAAGAGGACAAAAGTGATTGAAGAGTCCTCGAATGTTAAATTTGATGAAACAACTAGTACCTACCCTAGAAAAGCCTCAATTGATAAGGATATAGAAGAGGTCCAACCCTTTGCCCAAAGAATCCAAGACCTACATTTGGAGGGCAATGATCAAGGGGGAGTAAGAAGTACCCTAGAGGATAAGGAAGAAGGAGTAAATGAACGCACAACCTCTAGGTCCTTGAGACATCACCATGATCACCCTATTGACCAAATAGTTGGTGATGTAACTCAAGGAGTCCTATTTTAGGGATCAAACTAGTCAAATAGCTCTAATCTCCCAATTAGAACCCAAGACCATTGATGAAGCATTGGGAGATGATGATTGGGTTTTAGCCATGCAAGAAGAGCTCAATTTGAGAGAAGTGAAGTTTGGGAGTTAGTTCCTAGGCCCAGTGATTGCACCATCGTAACCACAAGATGGGTATTTAGGAACAAACTAGATGACCAAGGTAAAATCACTAGGAACAAGGCTAGATTGGTAGCTAGGGGGTTTAACCAAGTTGAGAGACTAGATTATGATGAGACTTATGCCCCCGTAGCTAGGTTAGAATCTATTAGAATTCTACTAGCATATGCCGCTCACATGGGTTTCACACTCCACCAAATGGATGTGAAGTCGGCATTTCTTAATGGGATCATTAAGGAAGAGGTCTATGTAGAGCAACCTCTCGGGTTTGAGGACCCTAACTATCCAAGACACGTTTTCAAATTAAGAAAAGCCTTATATGGATTGAAACAAGCTCCCCGAGCTTGGTATGAAAGGCTTTCTTCATTTTTAGTGTCTAAGGGGTTTAGGAGAGGAACAATTGACCCTACTTTGTTCCTAAAATCTAAGGACAAGGACATATTTGTTGCCCAAGTCTATATTGACGATATCATTTTTGGGTCAACAAACAATGACTTCCTACAAGAATTCATCAAGTGTATGGAAGATGAATTTGAAATGAGTCTTGTAGGAGAGTTAACCTTTTTTTAGGCCTTCAAGTTAAGCAAACTAATGAAGGTACACATATTTTTCAAACCAAATATGCTAAGGAAATGTTAATGAAATTTGGTTTAGAAAATGCTAAGGTAGCATCTACACCCATAGGAACCAATGTAAAAGTGGATAGTGACCTTAAAGGGAAAATGGTAGACTCTAAACAATATAGGAGCATGATTGGTAGCCTCCTATACCTAACCGCTAGTAGACTCGACATACTCTTTGCGGTATGTATGCATGCAAGGTACTAATCTTGTGCCAAAGAGTCCCATTTGGTTGTAGTTAAGAGGACCCTAAGGTATGTCAAAGGTACCCTCAATGTCGGACTTTGGTATCCTAGAACCCCTAGTGTTGATCTAATTTGATACACCGACTCTGATTATGCGGGGTGTAAGCTAGATAGGAAGAGCACTAGTGGCGAGTGTCAATTCCTTGGGTCTTCCTTAGTTAGTTGGAGTAGTAGGAAACAACCATGTGTTGCCCTATCAACAACGGAAGCAGAATATGTGGCAATGGGTGGGTGTGTTTCCCAACTCCTTTGGATCATGCACACCTTAGAAGATTATGAGTTACATTACACAAAGGTCAAAGTCTTGTGTGATAATGTAAGTACAATTAATTTGACCAAAAATCCGGTTCACCATTCTAGGACAAAACACATTGAAGTGAAACATCACTTCATTAGAGACCATGTGGCAAGGGGAGACATAGAACTATACTATGTTGAATCAAAGTCGAACCTAGCCGACATCTTTACCAAACCTCTTCCCGAATCGGAGTTTACATCCTTAAGAAGAGGCCTTGGAATGTGTTTTGTGGAAGTTTAGGATGAACTTGGAGATATTAGCTTTGAAAAAGGGTGCTTGATCCATTAGAGTGATACATTTGGCTCACGTGTGCTTGTGGCACATTGTTGAACCATTAGAAGTATCAAAATATGAAAACTAGACCAACTATGGGGAAAATAAGTGTTTAATCAATAGACATTTTGCCCAAAGATCATAGTTGGACATTTTAAACCTTTGAAAATCATTTTATGTTTTACATGCTTTAACATGCTTTTAAAAGTCATATAGTTGCAAAACTAGATTGTAACTTTGATACAAAATATAGTGGTTTTCAAGGTTTTTGAATTTTTATCAAAAGTCATGCATGTTTGAAATTTTATATGGACTAATATTTTTCCCTGATAGAGTATATCATTTCAAAATTTTATAATTTTTGGAATTTTTCTGATTTTTCTGGAGGTTTCTGAAATTTGGCAGAAAACTTGAAAAATGAAACTGGTAGCGTATCAGTCGACTGCCCCATGGGCAGTCGACTGGCACGTGTGTTTTTCAGCTACTGTGAGAAATTTCAGAAATCCATTATTCTCACTTTTGATGCCCTAGGGTTGGGTTGCTTGAGGCAATCATTTTGATGGTGTCAAGGGGGAGAATGAGTGGTTTATGTTAGAATTTTAACTTGAAATAGATGGTTTAAGGTTTTCCTTCTCACTTAAACCTTGAATGATTAAAATGGGGAGAAGACATAGATTAAGAAGGAGGTTACCTCTTAGGTTTTGATATGTCTTACATTTTTAAGATTGTTGAGTGTTAAGTGGAAACTTAACTTGGAAAATGGGGAGAAGACATAGGTTAAGGGGGAGGTAACCTCTTAGGGTTACTATGTCTTATTCTTTTTCAATTGCTATCTTTTGTTATTGCTATTGTGGCTGTTATTTATCTCTAACTTAAACATATTGCCACACATCAAAAAGGGGGAGATTGTTGAGGCAATCGACCCTTAAATGATTGGAAGATCATGGTTTTGATGTGTGTGGTTGAATATGTTTAAGTTAGAGTATTATGTTGTATTTGATGTGTGTGATTGCGTTTTCAGGATTTGGAAAATCACACATGTTGGACATATCCGAGGGACGAGAGCCGAGGGAGGAGAGCTCTAAGGGCAAGCCGGGAAGTGGACTTCAAGGGCACACGTGAAGGGTGGCATAGAGGCAAGCCAAGGGAAGGCTTGCGTGTGCATCCGAGGGACGATAGCCAGAGGAAGAGGACTTCAAGAGCCAAGTCAAGGGAGCAGACCTGAAGGCATACGTGAAGGTGAAGGTCCGGAGTGGCTGGAGCTGAGCTGAGAGGCAGGGCAGTCGACTGGCCATGGGGCAGTCGACTGCCAAAACCCACAGAAAGTTTTCGGCCTCGGACCAGTCGACTGCCCTTGGGGCAGTCGACTGGGATACCCCGAAAACTAGCCGTTGGCTAGCAATTAATGCTAGACCAGTCGACTGCCTTTGGGGCAGTCGACTGGTGCGGGGCTGGACAGACTGCGAGTTTGTCCTGTTCACCTATAAAAGGAGCACCTTTTTTGCACGAGCACGGTACGGTTCCGTACAATGTCGAAGTGCTGCTCGTCTGAAGACTGTTTTATACTTCCTCTCTCATATTTCTTCATCCTATAAAGAGGAAGATCGACTGTAAAGGTTTTTCCACCTCAAGGAGAGTTTTCGATAGTGAAAGTGGTGCTCGCAGCGTGGATCCTTGGACTAGTCACCCATCTGGGTGGACACCAAGTAAAAATATTATTGTTAGCATTGTCTTGATTTCCTTTGCATATTATTTCCGCTGCGCTAACAATTCTGTAGAGATCAAACGACGATAAAGTGTTATTCACCCCCCCTCTAGCACGCCTAGACGATCCTTCACTTTTGTCTCCTCCTCCACTTCTTTGATGTTGATTCAAATAAGTATCATAGTGATTCTGGGCTAAGAAAGAACATCCTTGAGTATAATATGAATGAAAAGGAGATTGTTATAAATTTTATTATATTAGGTTACTAGTTAGAATGATTATTTAGATCACAATGAAAGTCTTATATGTAAGAATGTTAAATATTACGAGTAAAATAACTAATGATTTTTCGACTTTGAGTCATAAATAAGCTTTGGAGATCGATGAATTGTTGTTTCAATTAGAACCAAGGACTAAAAATAAAAATTTTTAAATTTAAGTTTATTTTCAGCTCTTTAAATTTGAAATTTAAGCTTTTGAATGGTGAAAATTAATCTATACTAATATTTAAAAATTTTGAAATTGCACCTCTTAATCTAAAATCTTGGCTACGCCACTACATCCAGTAATTCATCAATCATTCTTCAACCTGATAGTCGAGTGCTTAACTTAGCTCTTGTCTCTTGAACTGTTAAATTGCGCATTGTCTCTAAGCATCCGACTTAGCTTTATCTTCTGAGCACTCCTACCTTGACTGTCTTTCAAACACTGTAACTCAGTTTTGCCTTTTAAGCATCTCGACCAAATGAGTCACAATAGGCTGCAAGGTTTGTTTGTGTTTTTTTTACCAATTGGCTTAGAATTTTGTATGATTTTTCTAGTTTGGACTTAAAGCCAATCTGAATCATAGACCGGTACAATTCTCATCAAAGACGCTCCCTTTGGCCACTTTAACTCGGTTCCTTCCCCTGCTTCGGTCTACTCAAGCAGTTTGCTTCGTTATTCCATCCGAGGAGTTCGAGGTGGATCTTTAGAATGGTGGAGAACGTGAATCGGATGGTAGGATGCATGATTTCATCTCCCTCCAACTTGTTTGTTTTTATGATTCTCGAGAATCGTCGGTCAACCTTCATTTTGATCGGGTCTCGATGTTTGATTCATATTGTTAAGTGTTAGGACCGATAGGTGAGCTAGAGAGGGTGATTAGCTCTGATATTTGCTCAGTGAGGATTTGTAGCAGCAAAAACTTGAGCAATGCTAACACCCTTGATTTTCTTGTTATCCATCTCATTGAGGTAACTAATCCAAGGATTCACTCTCCTCACTCTCACAATTCACTATGAAAATCTACTTCTTAAGACAGAGAAGTCTTATACAAGTTTACAAGAATAACACACAAGGAACAAGCAATATAACAAATAAAATCTTACAAGATTTACAACAATGAGTTCTATTTGCTTTTCTTGCTTTCTTCTAACTCAGAATTCCCTCTTTATCCTTGGAAATGCAGCAGTACTATGCTCCAAGACCTTACTCGAAATAATGATGAAGGAGAAGAAGAGTTCCGCTTCAAACCTACGTAAAAATCCTATATACCTGCGACCTAGGGTTCACCCAATCGATCATACAATAGATTACCATGTCAGACTAGTCATTCAACGGCTATATTTTGAAGCTTAATTGATTAGCCAATTGATTAAGAAAATCTTAATTGATTGCTTAATCAATTCATCACCTTTCTGTGCTTTTCGCAAACACAGTCTTAATCAATCACCCAATCGATTAAAGCTTCCTTAATCGAACACCCAGACAATAAAGGAAGCCTTTCTTTTCACAACAACAATGTCATCAATCGATTGCCCAATCGATTGATACACCCCTTAATCGATCACTCAATCGATTAAGAAGATTTCTGTTCGTGAAAGTCCCAGCACCAATCGATTGCTCAATCGATTGGCCCAACTCTAATTTGTGTGCACAAGTCTAGGATTCTCTTGCCGAACCACGGTCAACCATGACCTGTTAGGACTTTCTCACCAAGTGTCCGATCAACCCTTTGACCAACTTGGACTTTCCATTGCCTAATTCACAACTAGGACTTCACATGTGCCAGCGTGCGATCTCCCCGATCCACCTGGATTTTACCTAGTCCCACTAGGTCTTTTCCTGTGCCAGCATGCAATCTCCCTGATCCACCTAAACTTCACCTAGTCCCACAAGGAATTTTCCCGTGCCAGCATGCAATCTCTCCAATCCACCTGGACTTCACCTAGTCCCACTAGGTGTGCCTAATCCCACTAGGACTTTTCCTGTACCAACGTGCGATCTTCCCGATCCACCTGGACTTCACCTAGTCCCACTAGGTGTGGCTAGTCCTACTAAAACTTTTTCCGTGTCAGCATACGATCTCCGCGATCCACTTGGATTTCACCAGTCAGGTCTTTAGTCAACCTTGACTCACTTGATTCACACAATATTTAGATATCATTGTCAAACATCGAAACTCAAGCTCACCCGAGCCTAGTCAAACTAGGTCAATCTTGACCTAACGAAAATTGCACCAACAATCGCCCCCCTTTGTGCTATTTGACAATATGTTTGAGTTAGACTAATCCATATTAACCTTACAATTTTTCTCCCTTTGACACATATCAAAAATTCTCCCCGAGAGTCCATATGTTCAAAGACATCCAATGGAAGTCTCATACCATTCATTGTAACTCATGCTCAACCTTGAGCATTCATCACAATAAAGATTCCTAATCTTCATCTTCTCATTATCCCAAAGAAAAATTAAAATACATACTTTTAAGGAAGACCTCCCCGTCAAAACATGCTTGAAAGTTTTATCATTGCACCAACAATGATTTTTGAGTTCCTAAACTTTTAGGAAAACTTAAAGTGAAGTTATGAGGTTTTAAAATTCAAAACTTGAATCAAAACCTCTTCTTAACCCATACTTTTCACCAAAACTTATCTCTTTTTTGTTTTCATCATGAAAATTACCCTAATATACTTATAAAAGTATTCTAGAGAGTTAGAGATTGTTAAGTCACTCAAAATTGGATTAATGGACTGAAAATAGACAATTTCAGTCGTGCCAATCGATTGGTGTTGAGACCCAATCAATTAAACCTCTCCTTAATTGATCACCTGATTGATTATAGTTGTCTTAATCGCGATCCATTGATTGATTATGTGAGCTTCTGTGCTCACGGAAAACCTTCACTAATCGATTGCCCAATCGATTGGTGCATGTCCTAATCAATCACCTAATCAATTGAGAATTTCTGATTTCTGAAAATAATTTCAGACCAAATTTCAGGAACTCCTAAATAATGCTACAAAATTCTAAAAATTATGAAATTTTGTGTAACTTTATTTATGATATATACTATCATAGAAAAATAATTTTCTATGAAAATAGCTTCCATTTATAAAGATTGACATAAAATTGCAAATCATTGAAACACTTTAATGTTTCACTCCATTTTACATCTATTTTATCAATGATGAGTGCTATCAAAAGATAGTAATATTCACCAAGGTTTTCCAAAATAATTTTGAAAAGTTTTTCATAAACAATTTTCAACCATGTTCTTTTGGTTAAATGTACATAACTTGTATATTAGCTTTCTCAATGATTGGAGTTCACTTAAATTCCTATTTTGGATGAAATTAAAACTCAACTAGATGTATCATATCAACACCTTGAGTTTTATTCAACTAGATGTATCGTATCAACATCTAATGTATCTCATAATCCATACAAGTCAACTTATGGTGTTGTGAGATGTACAAATTGATTCTCCCTAAACTAGGGTTCATGCATTTCTAGCTACACATTATAGATTTGATTATCTACCTAGGATGCCAATTAATTTCAACGTCTTTAATTTCACAAATTTAAACCATGCATAATAATGATCATGGCATGCATCATATGAAAATTTTACAAAAAGTAAAAATATTTTAACTAAATGATGCATGTATGACATGACATGTAATTTTTTCATAATAAAATATAAATGATGAATTATGATGTCATGACATGTGATCGGGCATACAAATCGTGGTATTTTAACATAACAAAAAATACCTAAATTTTCTATCTAGGTATCAATAACTCATCGCTAAGCCATTGATAATCCTAATTTTGCCCCTTATCTTTCCAAAAGAATGCCAAAAAACTCCAAACTTGGTATTTCTTAGGATTCTATCCTGGTTCTGCCAATTTTATCAAGTTCAATCTTCCAAAAAATTGGGCAAACATCAGCCTTAGAAATCTACCACGTCCTCATCCGGGAGATTGTCGGTGACATGAGCCAGGGAGATTGGGAGCAGAGGTTGATCCAGTGGAAGGAGGCTGACCTCAGTTAGCTACTATAGGTGATCGCCACACCATGCTCCACCATACGGAGGAGGTGAGTTCCCACCAAGCCGTAAAACTTTTCTAAAGAGAGGAAGACCTTCTTCTGAGCCGCCCAACGGGATGGCTGCCCCGCCTAGTACTCCCACAGCTCGGCATTCTTGTGCTCTAACTGCTCCTGCTGCACCCCCAGAGCTATCCAAAGCTTTGATACAGAGGAGTAGAGGATCACGACTTCATCTTGAGCCACCTGCACCTTTGCATGAAGGCACTCTAGCTCAACAGACTGAACCTGATTAGACTCCTCGGCCACCCGAGCAAATGCTCGGGAGGATCGTAGCTCACTCTCCAGCACAGCTAGCGTTACCTTAGACGTCTTCCGCATGTACTCTAGCTCCTGCAACTGGCTCTCCGCCACAGACCAGTAGGACTCGACCTTTAAAAGGTGGAATTACTACTGACGGGTCTCCAGCTCGACACAAACCACCTCCTTGGTCGCTTTCGAGGAAGCCCATTTATGGATCCCCTGCTCCAGTTCTACCTTCAAGCGCTTGGCCTTCTTATTTTTCTTCATCCCCTCGGCCTCTGAGGATTTGACCTGAGCCATCAAAGAGTCAATTTCATTCTAGCGTTGGCTTAAAACATACTTGGTGTCCAAGACCGAGACCTTATTCTCGCTCATTATTTTGTGAAGAGGTTGATTAATTAAAATTGTCAGTAATTTAAATTAATCAACAGGCATTCGATATCTTAAACACGGGGAGATGGATGTGCTCATGATAGGTGAAGCCCATATGAAAATATGGGGGTTGGTGAGGAAGTTCAATAGGGATCTTTTAGTGGAATGGATCACTATTAATGAATCGGATGTGGATCCATTAGCGGGCCAAGATCCAACTCCTCCTCATGGTCCCTATTGTAGCCCTATATATATCCGATATGAGTCATGATACCAAGGAGAATTAATCTAGAATTAATCAAGAATTAATCCACATTAAAAACCCTAAGCCTCTACTCTCTCTCTCCCTCTCCTTCTCTCCCTTAGGGTTATTGGTGGCCGGCGACATTGAAGAAGAAGGAGAAGAGATAAACTCCTACTCCACGGCTGCTTGTAAGGTGGACGATCCCTAATTCGTCGGTGGCTGATTCTCCGGAGCACCTTCGGCTAGATCGCGTAGCACCTTGTGAGTGGAGAAACCTCTCCACAATTCTAGGACACTATCTGACTACAACAGGCTACTAACAAGCTTTGATCAAGCAAGTTTCACCAAGAACCCCAGCCCAAACCGAGTTCTATTTAAATAGAACTCAGGCTGGAAACCTTCGCTGGCAGTCAACTGCTCCCAGGGCAGTCGACTGCTCCTACTCAGATTCGACTGTTGACAGCCCCAACATTCGAATTCTACTACACACCAGTTGACTGCTCCCAGAGCAGTCGACTGGTCCAGGGTCAAATACACACTGTGAGTTTTGGCAGTCGACTGGACAATCCCCTTGAAGTCCACTTCCCGGCTTGCCCTTGGAGTCCTCCTCCCTCGGCTCTTGTCCCTTCTTGACTTTGCTGACTCTTCGTCTTCGGCCCTCGTCCCTCGGATGCACACAAGCCTCCAGCTTGTCATCATGCCATCCTTCACGTATGCCTCGAAGTCTGCGCCCCTCGGCTCATCATCTCTGCTATACCAAGGTCCCTCGGGTGCACACAAGCCTCCAGCTTGTCTCCATGCAACCCTTCACCATACCGAAGTCATTCAACCAAGTCAATATGTGTAAACCTGCAATCCTGCACACTCACATACACATATTAGTACACAAGGGAAAGCCTAACTTAAACCCTTTGCCCAAACATCAAAACTCATGGTCACTCCGGACCATAGGTTGCCTCAACAATCTTTCCCTTTTTGATGTTTGGAAATACGTTTAAGTTAAGGAAAACAAATAGTAATAGATAGCAATAACAATGTTAAACAAACAACTGGACTTACGTTGCCAAGGCTCCACCTTGGACTTACACCGCCAATGCATATGCAAATGCAAACAATGTATGGATCCTATCCCAAGGCATCCCACACCTAACCCTCCAAGTTAGGACTTTTCACCAAAACGGGTTTTTTAAAGCTTCTCCAAAGCTCCCTTACACTGGACTTACAAAGGCTTTTTAAGAACCCCTCCAAGGTCCCCCTTACGCCAAGAATGAAGCATCCATGCTCCCCCTTAATCTCAGCTCCCCCTAAACCTAGGGTTTCCCGCAAAGGCATGTTTGGCTTCCCAAATTAAACCCAACACTTCTCCCCCTTTGCCTAACATCAAAAAGACTCCAACAATATCCCAATTATTGGATCTTTTAATCCCTACTAGTCATAAACACAGTGTACTAGCCCCCCCATACACTTGTTTTACACCATTTGGACACAAACCAGCTGCTGGATACCCAATCCAGCCCTGGCCAGTCGATTGCCCCACAGGGCAGTCGACTGATACTCTGAAAATCAGTTTTTCTGGCCAAATTCAGAAATGTGTCATAAATTTCACAAATCTCCAAAAATTCCCAAATTTTGTGGAGAAGTTTGTGATACTCATACCTACTTGGGAAAAATACATTTCACCACGTACCTATCACGATTCCCAAGTTTGACACAAAACTCAAAATTTCCTATGAAAATTAAGGCAAACAAGAGGCAACCTCCCCCTTGACCTATGCCTTTTCCCAATTTTCAATTTACCAAGGTTAAGTTCTACCCTAACTTAACATCATAATACCGTTTACATTCTACTCAACTTGACACCCAAGTTCTTCTCCCTTTGACACTATCAAAGGATTGCCCCCAAGCAACCTTACCCCTAGTGCCAAAAAGAACCCAACAAAACCTTGAACAATCTAAGAGTTTGCAAGCACATTTGCTAGGATATACCCTATCCTAGAAAAATATGATTTCATGAAGATTATCAAATATGCTTGACTTTTAGTACATCCTCTAATTTCCTCAAGAATAGTCATTTTGTATCAAATCGAAAGTCTATCTATAATTCCCTGTGTTTGCCAAGACTAACCATTATAATTTGACACATGGAATTGTCCTCAACTCTCCTTTTCATGTATCCTTAATATGATGAAAGTCTCCCCCTTTTTATATCTTAATCCTAGATACATATGAGAAGCTTTCATATCCTTTCATTCATCAAACACTTATCATTCAAAATCATCCAATGAATCTTAAGCATATCAAATCATGGCATCTAATAGGCCTTTTCTACCTAAACCTTCGGATCAGGGCAGTTGACTGGCAAATCGAACAGAATGGTCACAGAGCTAAATTCACTGGGATCAGTCGACTGCCCCCTAAGGCAGTCGACTGATACCTGAATTTCAGATTTTCAGCCCAATTTCAGAAATGCTTAGATAATTCCACAAATCTCCAAAGAATCTGAAATTTTGTAGAGAGATTTGTGAAACCTATGTCTACTTGGGAAAAATATGTTTCCAAACAAATATACTCCAAATCCCAAGATTGGCACGAATCTCAACCCTTTCAAATTATGCTATTGAAACATATCCAAAAGTTCTAGTTTTGACCTCTTTTTGATGTATCCGCTTATACCTAATCATAATTCATTCATAGCACTTAGTTATATGACATTTTCACATTAAAAACCAATTTTCTCCCAATATGCTCATATTTTCCTCTTTTTCACCATTAAACTCCTTTTAGTGTGCCAATTCCCTAGGATTAAGGCTAACCTTAGCCTTTTAAACCTTTTGGCACACTTCGTAGCCCATCTAGTCTCCTAGGAGAAATTCTCCTGAGATCCATAGACCATGGATCCCATTTTGGCTTCTAGAGCTCTCCCTTGAGCTCCTAGCCCTAGTTACATCCCTAGGTAACTTATCCACAAATGCATGACCACACTGGTGCTCCTCCGGTGCTTCTCTACCTTCCACTAACAGTCTCTTAACTCTATAGACCTTTTTCTTGGTCAATTCCTTTTCTTTTCCTTTAAATGGCTTTTCTTTATCATTTTTGACTTTTTCTTTACCATAAACATAAGGCACCCTTGAATATGACATTTTACTAACATTTGCCTTCCTAGGGTGGTATCCTAGACCCGACCTACCATTTCTATGGTTTTGATCCTTTGATATCATATTCAATCCCTTGGACCCTCTAATGAGTTGATCTAGGTTTTTCTCTAATTTATCAAGTTTTGCCCTTAAAACTTGATTTTTCTTTTCTAAATTCCTAACCTTAGTATCACTATGTCCAATTTGATCCTTCCTAGATCTATCCATCCTTCTAGGCATATGTCTCCCTTTCTTAGGGTTAATGTCTTGGTCCTTAGGTCTAGAAATCCTAGATTTATCATGAAGCATGGAATTTTTTGTGTTTGGCACGCAATAGTATTTTTATTTCTAACATGACATTTAAAAACAAAAACACGCATAGGCAAACAATTATTCATATTTCTAGCATTCATACAAACATTTTGAACATAAGTAAAATTAGGGATTACCTCCCTTACCCTTGTAGCTCCCCCTAGATGTGAGCTCCTCTTCTTCCTTTCTTCCTTCTCCCATTTTCTTAGGTGCTCCATTTTCTTGAGCTCTCCTTTCCTTGGACATTTAGTGTAGTAATGTCCTAGCTCCCCACAAGTGTAGCTCCCCACAAGTGTAGCACATTAGTTTTTAAATTAATGGACTTGGGTTTAGAGAGTACCTCCTTTTTATCTAGTGGACACTTGTCCTTGTAGTGTCCTTTTTTGTTACATCTAAAGCATAGAATGTGCTCTTTTGATTTGACTTTGGTGGAGGTTGGAGCTTTCTCTTGCTCTTGTATGGATGAGGGTCTCTCCTCCCCCTCAACTCTTGAACTTGACACCTCCTCTTCTTCTCTTGTTGAAGTGGATGATCTTTCACTTAGTCCTTCCTCTTCACTTGATGATATGATCAATTCTTCTTCCTCTTGGTCTTCTTGGACCGTTGAACTCATCTCTTTGGGCTCTTCCAATCTTTGAGTTTGTGTAGGGTTCTCATGACACTTTTCCAAATTATTCCACAACTCATATGCATTTTTATATTCCCCTACATCACTCAAAACATTAGTAGGTAAACTATTTACTAAAATATCAATTACCTTTTGATTTGCCCTAAATTGCTCTTGTTGTTCCTTAGTCCAATATCTAGGTCGAAGCTTCTTTCCGTACTTGTCCTTAGGGATTTCGAATGACTCCTCTATTGTCATCATACACTCCCAATCCATGCCAAGCCACATCTTCATCCTTGCTCTCCAATAGGCAAAATCTTCATGGTCATATGTGGGTGGTGTGTTGATATCGTCCCCTAGCTTATCTTCCATCATTTTCCCTCTAGCTTTCTTGCTCCTTTGGTGGTTAGTCCAATCAAGAGCGGTCCAAGCTCTGATATCACTTGTTAGATCTTGTACGTTTGCTAGAGAGGGGGGGTTAATAGCACTTTTCGATTGGTTTCTTCCTACACGGTTAGTTGCGCAAGAGGAATACACTAAAATAAAACTAAACTAAACTAAAACAAGGAAGAACACTCACGATTTACGTGGTTCGGAGATAAACTCCTACTCCACGGCTGCCCGTAAGGTGGGCGATCCCTAATCCGTCGGTGGATGATTCCCCAGAGCACCTCCGGCTAGATCACGTAGCTCCTTGTGGGTGGAGAAATCTCTCCACAACTCTAGGACACTATCTGACCACAACAGGCTACTAACAAGATTTGACCAATCAAGTTTCACCAAGAACCCCAGCCCAAACCGAGTTCTATTTAAATAGAACTCAGGCTGGAAACCCTCGCTGGCAGTCGACTACTCCCAGGGCAGTCGACTGCCCCTACTCAGATTCGACCGTTGACAGCCCCAACGTTCGAATTCTGCTACACACCAGTCGACTGCTCCCAGAGCAGTCGACTGGTCCAGGGTCAAATACACACTGTGAGTTTTGGCAGTCGACTGGGCAATCCCCAGTCGACTGCCCAACTTACAACAACACTTCTACTCACTCCGTTAACCCTCCTCCACACGTGCCTTTAGGTACACTCTCTGGCTTGCCCCTTGGAGTCCTCTTCCACCAGCTATCGTCCCTCGCATGCGCACACAAGCCGTCCCTTGGCTTGCCTCCATGCCACCCTTCACGTGTGCCCTTGAAGTCCACTTCCCGGCTTGCCCTTGGAGTCCTCCTCCCTCGGCTCTTGTCCCTTCTTGACTTTGCTGACTCTTCACCAGCAGCCTTGACTATTGCCTTCGCGCTCTCTTCGTCTTCGGCCCTCGTCCCTCGGATGCACACAATCCTCCAGCTTGTCTTCATGTCATCCTTCACGTACGCCTCGAAGTCCGCGCCCCTCCGCTCATTATCTCTGCTATACCAAGGTCCCTCGGGTGCACACAAGCCTTCAGCTTGTCTCCATGCAACCCTTCACCATACCGAAACTGTTCAGCCAAGTCATTATGTGTAAACCTGTAATCCTGCACACTCACATACACATATTAGTACACAAAGGAAAGTCTAACTTAAACCCTTTGCCCAAACATCAAAACTCATGGTCACTCTGGACCATAGATTGCCTCAACAGATAGTTGAAAAAATCTAGGATTTTTCTTATTTGTTGCTTTGGTTATGTGCTTGTTGTGTGTGTGCATGAAAATTCCTCAAATTAAATAACTAAGTGGGAGAGGGACCCTAAGGGTCCCGTGACCTCCATTACAATCTGACAAGTGATGCGAACAAGTCTGCGCGTCGGCTCTGAGTGCCTTCCTCCCCATTGGATGGGCTTGTTCTGCAGATCACTAGGTCAAACAAGATTATAGGAGGTTATTTAGGAGCGTGTGATTTTCCCCACTGGAAGACACATAATCCGAGGTAATCTTCTTAGTATCATGTAATGGTAAACACTTAGATGCGAATAATAGTATTCTCCCCATCGGAGTCACTGCTATTGTTTGTACGGCCGAAGAGGACCAACTATTAATTTTATTTGTCAAAAAGGTAGGTTGATAAGATAATAAAAGTAATGGGTAAAACCTCCTCTTACAAATGTAGAATTCGTATACGTCCACACCATTGTGGCATACGAAATTCTCGGTGTTTTGAGGTGTTGGTTGATTTCAAAAATTATTGTTTTAAGGAATCAATTTATTTTAGAAATCTAAAGTGTGTGATTGTTGTGATTCTCAGGTGTTTTCAAAATGAATCTAGACCCACTTGATTTAATTCAAAGAGAAAACCAACTTAATGCCTCTAATAATAATGATTGGGAATTAAACCTGGACTTTGTCGAAACTGCTGAGGAATCCAAGTGTGATATTGTCGAGTTCTGTGCTGAAAAACCTAGCGAGATTAATGATGAACAGGAGTTTGAATATTTTAGAAAATGGTTAGAAGCAGACGAGATGACTCAGAGTCATCAAAATCAGGCTTCTTCCGTTACTAGTGATAAAATATCCAAACTCGATGAACTCTTCGGAAATCATAATCGGGCCGCTAGGCAAGAGGTCATGAAGAACTTGACAACGACCATCATGATTGAGGGTATGGCCGTAAGGGAACATGTTCTCAAAATGATGGCTTGGCTAAAGGAGATGGAAATCCTTGGAGCACAAATCGATGGGGAAACCCAGGTCGATCTCATCCTCCAATCTCTACTAAAGAGTTTTGAGAAGTTTCGCCTAAGCTACAATATGAACAAATGTACATATTCGTGGGCGGAACTTCTGACAAAACTCGAGGCGGCAGAAGGATTTTCTCCTCAGAGTTCACAGACTTTCATTGCTCAAGAGGTTTCTGCTTCTAAACCGAAAAGCAAGAAGAAGAAGAAACAAGCTGGGGCAATGAAAGTAGCAGGATTACAGGGACCTCAGAGTTGCATGAAAAAGCCGAAAGACAAGTGCTTCGTTTGCAAGCAGTCTGGACATTGGAAGGCGGATTGTCCCTACCGCCAGAGTAATAATTCAGATATATCTTTTTCTTTTGTCGTTGTAACATGTTTAGCGGTGATATCTACCGGTACTTGGTGTGTAGATACGGATGCCACTAATCATGTCTGCATTTCTTTGCAGGGGTTCTAGGAAACCCGATGACTAGCTGAGGAGGAGATTACCGACTACATGGGATAGACTATAGAGATGACTATTGCAGTGGGAGTTATTTATTTATTTGTCTATTAGATAGAATGATAAAGTTTTGATTTTATTGAGATTGCTTTTATGTATCTAAATTTTTGGAAAGAACTTTTGTTCAGTTTCTGGAACAAGATATTCTATTGCTTTTATTATAAATGTGGAATAGAATGATTATCTATTAAGGTACATTGATAGGAAATTGGTTCTTTTAAAACCAAAAGCTCCCATGATGCAAAATTAGATGTTAACAGCTCATCATCTAACCAAAACAAGACAAAAGGTTCCTTCCTAGAAGAACCAAAACATATCTTTGGCAAAGATTGATAGCCAATGGGCCCTTGGGTTCATTGGTAGTGGAATACTTCCCAACCTTTGAATCTTGCTTAGAAGGTAAGATGACCAAGAGGCTTTTCCATGGCCGTGGGGTTTAGAGCCAAAGATGTGTAGGAATTGGTTCATTTTGATTTGTGTAGATCCTTAGTCTATCCAGGATAGAGGTAGCCTTGAATATTTCATCTATTTTATAAACGATTATTCATGGTAGTGGTATATTTACTTGATGCACTGCAAGTCTGAATCTTTAAAAGAATTCAAGATGATGTGGAGAAGCATCAAGGTAAAAGTACTTAGACACTACGATTGGATCGTGGTAGAAAGTACCTCTTGGGAGAGTTCTAAGACTTACTTATCAAGAGTTGGGAGTTAATCCCAATTGTTTCCGCCTAGTATGCCCCAACAAAATAGTGTAGGAGTGAGAAGGAAAAAAGTCTCTTATGGAGTTGGTTAGGACAATGATGAGCTGCTCCAAGTTGCCGGATTCATTCTAGGGATATGCTCTAGAAACGGTAGCATCCATAATTGATATCATCTAGGTCAATACTCTCTATTCCCATAGAAGTATGGACTGGGCGAAAGCCTACTCGAAGACACATTCGGATATGGGATAGTTCAGCACATGTGTTGAAAAGGGGATACTGATAAGTTGGAATCTGGTGCGTCTGTTCGTAGGATATCCCAAGGGAACGAAAGGTGGTTCTATAGTCCTAAGGATCAGAGGGTAATCGTTGGTACGAATACCTGACTCTTGGAAAAGGACAATGTGATGAGTCATAACCCCATCAGTAGAATTATTTTTAATAATTAAGAAGGGGACATTCTGACCTTAGTACCAATTGTACAAGAGGATATACTACAAGTCGCTGCACCGCGTGTCACAGAAGATACACAGGTGGTGCCTCGTCGTAGTGGGAGGGTTGTTAGTCAACCTAAAGGATTCATGTTCTTGAGAAAGTCTATGATGGTCCCTGGTGACCATGAATCAAGATCCCTGAACCTATTACGAGGAACATCCGCTTTGAAGAGATAATTCAGTCACATGGATTTGTTCAAAGGATAGATGAGATTTGTGTATATAAGTGATGTGACAGAAACGTAGTGATATTCTTGTACTATACGTAGATAATATTTTGTTGATTGGCAATAGTAACAAAATATTATCAGACGTAAGCGTATGGTTGTCCAAACAGTTAATATGAAGGACTTAGGAAAAGCAGGACACATCCTTAGAGATCAAAGTTCTAAGGGATCACCAGAGAAGGATGTTGTGCTTATCCCAAGCTTCATAAAAAGACACTGTCCTAACTCATTTTAGCTTCAAGAAAGATTTTGTACTTTCAGCCATGGAGCTACTCTATCTAAGAAGATAGAGTAGGTGAAGGCGGTTCCCTATGTATCGGCTGTAAGAAACCTCATGTATGCTATATACGAGACTGGATATCTGCTTTGTCGTGGGCATAGTTAGTAGATATCAGTATAACCCAGGTCAAGGAAATTGGGTTGCGGTAAAAGCATATATTAGTGCCTGAGAAGGACTAAAAATTATAAGCTGGTTTACTAGGCAGACCAGTCTCCTATGGGTTATTCGGATACAGAATTCCAATTAGATAGGGGCAAATATAAGTATTCCTCGGGTTTTGTGTTTACTTTAGGAGGTGGAACTGTTTGGAGGAGTGTTGCACAGCGGCTGCGTGGCGGACTTCACCATGGAAGTTGAGTATTTGGCAGCTTCTAAGGCAGCCAAGAAAGCAATATGGTTCAGGAACCTCAGATGAACTTTGATATGATTCCTGGTTTGCTCAGAGCTGTCACATTTTTTTGTGATAAAAATGGTGCAGTTGCAAACTCGAAGGAATCACGAGTCCATAAGGCAAGTAAACACATAAAGCGCAAGTACCACCCTGGTGAGGAATAGCTGTTGTTGCTTAGATTACATCAGAGGACAACCTAGGAAGATCTTTTCACTAAGGCCTTGGTAGCAAGATCTTTTAGGCATATGAAGGATCAGGGAGTCAGATGTATGGCATTTAGAGGACAACAAAATCTTTTAGTATAAGTGAGAGATTGTTAGGATGTATACTAAAAGTCTTGCTCTTGGTATAAGAACATCTATGTCTTGAAAGAGAATCACATAATCAGAGGTTGCATATTTATATTAGTATATGCACAAAATGTCTGATACATGCATTGTAGATAACATGGTGTGTGGTGACGCACAGAAGATCATGTTATCAGTCCCTTGCAGAGTATAAGAAGAGGCTCACAACCGAGGTGGAGTTGGACAAACCATCGGGATGGTTGTAGTGTAATTAGGTGTGGTTTGTCTTAACCATAGAATTACACTAGTGTAATTTGTATGCATTGAGTAGGACCAAAATAGAGGTCATCCAATTTATACTGACTTTATAATTGGATTAGACCTCGGTTATATTATGGAGTACAATCTCTAAATCCTGAAATAATAAAGGGCACGTGTACTTAATTATTATTTCTTTGATTTATCAATGGGCGATATTTATTCTATTAAATTAATAAGCTCGGTAAGTTGGGAAATAATATTATTTGCATGGTGTGCCATTGATTATTGATGGAATCTGTGTCCTGGTGAGTCGGGATGATGATACCCCCTTGATGAGCTCATAAGGATCATCATGTTAAATCTTGCAAGTGGACTATGGTCCAACATGATGAAAAGGTTGAGTGGTATTAATCAAGGATCAAGAGGTTGATTAATTAAAATTGTCAATAATTTAAATTAATCAACGGGCATTCGATATCTTAAACACGGAGAGATGGATGTGCTCATGATAGGTGAAGCCCATATGAAATATGGGGGTTGATGAAGAAGTTCAATGGGGATCCTTTAGTGGAATGGATCTCCATTAATGGATCGGATTTGGATCCATTAGTAGGCCAAGACTCAACTCCTCCTCATGGTCCCTATTGTAGCCCTATATACATCCCATAGGAGTCATGATACCAAGGATAATTAATCTAGAATTAATCAAAAATTAATCCACATTAAAACCCCTAAGCCTCTTCTCTCTCCCTCTCCTTCTCTCCCTTAGGGTTATTGGTGGTCGGCGACATTGAAGAAGAAGGAGAAGAGCTCTTCTTCTCTTCTCTTCTTTTTCTCTCCACCTAAGGCTCGGTTGTAGGAAGAGGGAGGGTCTCCTCTTGTTCTTCTTGGCTGGAGCGAGCTCCAGTGGGTGGAGAATTGGTCGGCGGCGGCACCATTGCCACCCTAGGGTTGCGACGCCGAAACCCTTCTGTTGGACCTTGGATGGCTAGAGAGGGAGGGTGTGAATAGCCAGCCACAAGAAAACTGGTTTTTTTTTCTTTCTGCACTTAGGGTTAGCAGCGGAAGCAAAAACACAGAACAGAAAGAAACAGATAGAGATCAAACCAGCGCTAACTCAGAAGGTTTACAAGGTTCAGGGATAACATGCCCATACTCCTTGGCGTGCCCGTGAGGTGGGCGATCCCTTAATCATTGACAGATCAAGCCCCGGAAATCCAGATAATCAAAACTCCTTCTTGGTGGAGTAACCTCTCCACATATCTCAGAAATGTATAAGTTGAGTACAGGAGACCACGAGAAGGAACTTACAGATGGAACCTTAAGCACAGGCACAGAAAGCATGAAGGAAAAACTTTACAGAGCACAACACACAACTCAACACAACCCTAACGCAAGAACCTTCACTCAGCTCTTCGTTCTCGTTGTTTGCTTGGTTTCTGATCGACTCGCAAAGTTGCATGTCTCTGCTTCGCCAGCCTTCTCTTAAGCTTCTGCTCATCACCAGGCGCATCTGCACCCACTGAGCCATAGCTTCGTCACCACTGACCCACTGACCTTCACAGAGCGCTCAGTCTACTGAAGACCTCTTCAGCTGAGCCTCAGGTCAGTCGCCAGCCCGCTAGAAGTCGTTGAATCCTGCGAACAGAAAACAAACAAACATGTCATCACGAAAGTCGCCATGGACCCTCCTTCTTGGTTTGTATCGTCTCTGTATCACCTGCACACTCAACAGAAACAGAGTGATTAGCGAAGCAAATCAAATGAATCAGGAAGAAATCAGTAGAAATCAGAAGTGATCAGTAAGTCTGATATGTGATTCAAATTAAAGTTTTGAGGCGTTGATTGGTCACCTGACCGATCAATCACCCCTCTGACCAATTAGGTTACTTCCTGATCGATCCAGTAACGATTTGATCGGTCTCACTGACCGATCAGAGATCAGGGATCGGTCACCAGACCGATCCTCAACTTCTTCAGGGTTTAGATTCAAGAATCCAGCCACGGCCTGATCGGTTCACTGACTGATCAGGCCACAGCCTGATCTTACAATCCAACCCACCTGATCGATCACTTTACCGATCAGGTTAGGGCCTGATCGGTCATAGTGACCGATCAGGTCACTTCCTGACAGATTAGGAGCCATCCTGATCGGTCCAGGATGACCCTGATCGGTCGCTTAGACCGATCAGGGTTTTCTACAGAACCCTTCTGTTCTATTACTGATTGTTCACCAGAACGATCAAAAACCACACAGAATGTTTCTGATCTGTTTCTGATCGTTCACCAGAACGATCAGACACCCTGGATCGGTCACTAGACCGATCTATTATCAAGGGAGTTCGTGCCAACTCCCTGATCAGACTCCAGACCGATCCACAGCCGAGGGAGTTCGTGTCAACTCCCTAATCGGACTTCAGAACGATCTAGCTCCGACCATTTTGACCCTAAGTCCATATAACAGGCTCCCGAGCCCTCTCCAACCAGTATACTCAATGCTCAGTCCCCCAGACCAAGACTTCATGCCCAGCTTCACTCATCGGGACTTAGTCCAACCTAGCTTCCCTCTCTAGGACCTGACTTCACTCACCAGGGTTTCCTTCACCTAACTTCCCTTGCTAGGACCTGACTTCACTCACCAGGGTTTCCAACACCTAGCTTCACTCACTAGGACCCGACTTCACTCACCGGGGTTTCCGTCACCTAGCTTCACTTGCTAGGACCCGGCTTCACTCACCGGGATTTTCGTCACCTAGCTTCAATTGCTAGGACCCCGCTTCACTTGCTAGGACCCCGCTTCACTCACCGGGATTCGTGCTCAGTCCCCGACCAAGACTTAACCCGAACTCATCTTACTCAACTAAACTTAAATCGGTGTCAACACCAAAACAACAATCAGGTCAGACTGCATCAACAATCTCCCCCTTTTTGTTGTTTGACAACCCAATTTAAGTTTAGGTAAATTAAAAGTCAAATGAAGTCAAATTTCATTATCGCAAGGGAATCAGAGTCCTCCCCCTACAATAATTAGGTTCGTAATAAAACCTAAACTTAACTAACCAACCTCTCCCCCTTTATCAAACACTGAAAAGGGTCCGGTTATTAAGTTTTAGACAACTCCCCCTTAAACAAGGGTCTCTCCCCAAAATAAAAAAAAACATAGAGTGATAAGTGAAAATCATATGAAAAGCATATGAAATAAATATAGCAATGCAGGCACTCATACGCATCATATGACAAGGAAGTAAACAAACACCAAAACAAGTAAACACCTCAGAATGTTATAAGTCACAGATAGTTATCAAACAAAAATCATAAGTCAAAATACAACAAAATCAATCCTGATCGGTAGAGTCATGAGGAACACCAGACTGCATAGGATTGAATGCAGTGTCATTAATAGGCAGAAAGCTCCTTGGGACAGTGCTGATGGATGGCGGAAAGCCAGAAAATGTCTACTGTGGCGGATGACCTGCCATCCATGCACGCATCGCAGCATACATCTCCCGCTGCTCGGCATGCATCCCAGAAATCTCAGACCGGATCTCCTGCTGCTCGAGCTCCACTATGTGAAATCTCTGATCCATCGTCTGCTCGAGCTCGGTGATCTACCATATGAGATATGGCTCCGCCTCGTAGTCATCCTCAGCAGCAGTGGCGGGCGCACCATGATATCCGGCTGGATCAGCGGCTACCTGAATATGTGGTGCCCGTGGAAGCGCCCCAAGCTCCCTCTCATCCTTCCACCTAATCCCCTGGGCATCGATAATGATGCCAACTTGGAAAATGCGCGTCTCCCAAGTCTGCAGTCTTGCCGAACCATCTGCACAGTCCTGCCCTTGGACACATCAATACCGACTGACTAGAGCCAGTCAGTAATAATGTGACCAAAAGGCATATAAACCATATGACGCCCGGGATCACTATAGGAGATGATCGAACAGTAGATACTCGTCATAATGTCAAAGTCCAGGTGTCGATGCATCCCGTAGAGCATCAAGCAGTGATACGGATGGATCTCTGCTAAGGGTTTTGAGGTGATCGGCAGAAGACAGTTGGTGATAATCTTGAAGAGGTTATAATCAACTGGGGAGAGTCTAAGAGCAGCAAAGGTAGGGAAATCAGTGGCTAGCTCATCAAGGCCATCCGGCCTAGGGTGTCCGAAAAAATTCTCATAAATGAGATCAGATGTGACTCCCTCGAATGGAGTCGGTAGAGGATCTGGAAGGGTAGGGTAGAGGGGAAAGTCATTTGTCGATTTTCGACAGGCTAGATATTCCTAGAAAACGGAGTAATTGAAATCCAAATTTGTCTTTGCCACTCGGATGGTATACCCTGAACTACCCTCACCGTGATAAAGGTTATTGTAGAATTCCGAAACTAGATCAATGTTGATCTCACGTTCGAGGCACAGAATTGATTCAAGATCATAAAATTCTATAATCTGTCTTACCGATGGACAGTGTCCATATACAAATGACCTATCCACCGATCGACAGGGGAGGAGTTTAAAGGTACAGTTTGGAAAGATTGTTCAAAGTATGCGTTAGGGAATCTTGAGGTGGAAGAGGGTTGAGGTCTGGAAGGTGGTTGGGTAGGTCTAGATGATGAAGGGGCTTTAGACTTGGAAGTTCCCTCAGCCGGAGCCTTACCCTTGGAAGATTTCCTAAGATGGAGAATAGGTCACGGTAAGGTCACGACACAAAGTTGGATCAGATCAGTGAAGGTCACGACACAGATCAGTGAAGGTCAACCACACAACCAAAATACCGAATTACCAAAATGAATGGGATTTGGGATTAAGGACATGGCACAGATATTAACCATTGTGGTTAGTACAAAAATCACGAATTATAAAACAAATATAGAAGAAAACCACAAGAATGATAATCGATCTTACTTGGGTGCTATGGCTGGTTGTCGGGTGGGAAGAACACTTCAGAGAGGTTGTGCAAGAGGTTGGAAGAAACCTTCAGAGAGGTTGCGCAAGAAAGAAGATGCAGAGAATGGAGCTCAGAGAGAAACTTCAGACAGGTTGGGAAGAACACTTTCATGAGGTTGCGCAAGAGGTTAGAAGAACTCACAGAGAGCTTGCAAGAAAGAAGATGCAGAGAAGACTCGCGCAAGAGAAACTCACAGTAAGGAGTGTTCGACGGCTAGGGTTGGAGGAAATGAGGGCTTTTCTAAGAGTTAATAAGGTTGGTGACCGATCACCAACCAAATTCAATGCTGCTGATCGGATCGACCGTCCGATCCAAAGGTACCCAGACCGATCAGGATATTGGACCGGGTTGGATCGGCTAGAGGGGGTGAATAGATGGAAAAAAGAATTATGAAAGTGGAGACACTCATCTTAAAAAAAAACTTGGTCACAACTGAGAACGTTGCTTCCAAGGCAGTGGACGCTCAATAAAAAATCTCCTTATGGCGGAGAAGCCTTACAAAAATAGCACGCTAGACTTTTAGAGATTTTACAAGAATGAATAAAAATGATTGATTCCTAAAGCTAAATCTCTAAGCCTATTTATAGCCTAAGAGAATAAATTTGGATTGTTGATTTTTGATGAATTTTCTCTTGGCCGTTGATCCATGGATATAATCTGGACAGTTAATCTTGGATGGGATTAAACTGCATCTATTAGATCTGATTAAAGGATGAGGTTATTCTTTAGAAGATAAAGTTTAATTAAAACTTTGCTTCTATTCGCAGCAGGTGATTAACTTTATCTTCGGCTCACATCAACTTATTCACATCACCTGTTTATCCCATTCGGTAAGTATGGAGACATCTAGCAGTGGGGTCACAGGTTCGAATCTTCTTGGCACCAAATAATTTTCTCTTTTCTTTTGGGTGCTTGGACCAGTACCAAATAATTTTCTCTTTTCTTTTGGGCGCTTGGACCAGTCTTTTTGATTCTTCGTCTTATGGGTGATTTCTGGCCAACCGGAGTTAGGCTCATTCAAACCCGACTTCGGCCTTTCGCCCCCGAGCGTCCTTCCTCCCGGCTTCTCGTCCCTCAGACACCGCGCACGTCCTTCTCGCTCCACCAGCGTACTCTTCCGCAGCTTCTGCGTCCCTCGTATTGTACCGAGCCCGTCGGCTCACTTCCCCGCACAATCCTTCTCGTCCGCTATGTCTTACGCTCGACTTCCTCCGTACATAAGCTCTTGCACACTTAGCAGAGGGATTCACATCAAAATCAACCAGGGGTACTTACACAGGATACCTCCTGATCGGTCAGATTGTGTCCTGATCGGTCATCATGACCGATCAGAGAGGCCTGATCGGTCCCTCGACCGATCAAGAGACGTCCTGATCGGTCTCCGTGACCGATCAGGGAGGTCCTTGATCAGTCTGCGGACCGATCAGGGAACTGAACAAAAAAGTTTCTGATAGCTTTCTGATCGGTCGGTGGACCGATCAGGCCAACTCCTGATCGGTCACCAGACCGATCAGAGTGATTCTGATTGATCTGTGGACCGATCAGATTTTAGATAATATTATGAAACTCTGATACTTTTCAGAAACTTTCGTTTCAAACATCCCTTTCAAATTCTGATACGATCAGATTCAATTTCTTTGAATCTCGAGGTGTTCTCTTAACTAGAGTTTATTTATCATCAAGAATCAAGAATCCTTATGAATTTAAAAACTCCGAAATAGGTTTGTTTCAAATTCCATGCTCCGACTAATTGAAATCAAGTTTGTATCAAAAATAAATCTCCAACCAAGTTTCCTTGATTGGAATGTACAAGTATGTTCTTGGAACCAAATACACATGTATTATGCATTGGTTTTCCCCATACTTGGTCAAATTAATTATTTTTGTCTCTTCAACCTCATTACTCAAGGGATGCATGAACATTTTGAGTAATTAGGTTGATCCTAACATCTCACCGCATTTTTAGCAATCAAAAAATATTTTGTTAATCCTTATAGTTTGTGTGAGATGTCCCCAAGTTGCCCAACACTTAGAAATGACCATGAAGGGTTTTTATCATCCTATTGTGCACAACACATCCCTAACTCCCTCCGTAAGAAACTAAATTCATTTTCAAGGAGTGATTTAGTGAAAATGTCTGCTAGATTCGATTTTAACTCCACATGCGAGAGTACAATATCTCCTCTAGCAACATGATCCCTAATAAAGTGGTGATGCACTTCAATGTGTTTGGTCCTTGAATAGTGGACTGGATTCTTTGTAAGGTTTATTGTGCTGATGTTGTCACACAACACTTGCACACCCTTGTAAGACAATCCATAGTCCTCTAAAGTATGTATCATCCACAACAATTGTGATACACTCTCTCCCATGGCAATATACTCTGCCACGGTCGTGGAGAGAGCAACACAATGTTGCTTCCGACTTGACCAACTCACTAAAGATGATCCTAAAAATTGGCAACCCCCACTTGTACTTTTCCGATCCAACTTGCACCCAGCATAGTTGGAATCAGTATAGCCTATCAAATCAAACGACTCTATACGGGGTACCAAAGATCGACTCCAATTGTGCCGTTAAGGTATCTCAAAATTCTCTTAACAGCAATTAAATGAGATTTCTTAGCACAGACTTGGTATCTAGCGCACATACCCACAGCAAAAAGGATATCCCGGCGACTAACTATGAAGTATAGCAAACTACCTATCATACTCCTATATTGGGTTAAGTCAACGAGCTTCTCACTCTCATCATTATCTAATCGTGTGTTAGTTGCCATGGGAGTGGTTACCTCCTTAGAGTCACACATGTTGAATTTTTTGAGCATCTCTTGAGTGTATTTAGATTGATGCACATGGATTCCGTCTCGAGTTTGTTTGATTTCAAGTCCAAGGAAGAAAATCAATTCTCCCACTAGACTCATCTCAAACTCACTCTCCATATGTCCAATAAACTCATTCAAATAACCCTTGTTGTTGGAGCCACAAATTATGTCATCGACATATACTTGGGCTACAAAGATATTATCATCATCTCTACGTAAAAATAGTGTAGGGTCTATTTGTCCTCTAACGAAGCCTTTCTCAATTAGGAATGTTGACAACCGCTCATACCAAGCACGAGGTGCTTGTTTTAGGCCATAAAGAGCCTTCTTGAGCTTAAACACGTGGTTTGGAAATTCGGAATTTTCAAACTCCGGTGGTTGTTCAACATAGACCTCTTCTTTAATGAAGCCATTTAAGAAGGCCGATTTTACATCCATTTGATAGTTTGAAGCCTCTATGTGCTGCAAATGTAAGCATCAACCGAATGGATTCCAATCGTGTCACGGGAGCATATGTCTCATCGTAATCAAGGCCTTCAACTTGACTGTAGTCCTTGGCTACTAATGCCTTGTTTCTTACGATTTATCCCTTATGGTTCAATTTATTTTTGAAGACCCATTTATTTCTAATAATCGTGGTCTTCTTAGGTCTAGGAACTAAATCCCAAACTTGGCTTCTTTCAAATTGACCTAACTCATCTTGCATAGCGATAATCCAATCGGGATCATGCAATGCCTCGTCAACTATTCTAGGTTCAATCTCAGAGATCAAAGCAACCTCATTAGCCTCATTCTTAAAGAATGACCTAATCCTAACCCCATGATGGATATCTCCAACAATTTGGTCTTGGGGATGACTAGAGGCTAACCTAGTTTGCCGTGGTGTTGGAGGTGCTTCCTGGATGGTTTCACTAGACACAGGCTCAGACTCAAGGTCAGGCTGAGCTCCATGTGGTCTAGGCTCACCATCATTAGATTCATCCGCAACATCTCCAACACTTGGACTTTCATCTAATCCTAATTTCCTAAGTTCGAATTGAACTCCCTCTACATTTTCTTATTGATCAATTACTTTGGGGATTTCCTCAAAAACGACATCAGAAGATTCTTCAACTAACCTAGATTTCTTGTTGTAGACTCGATAAGCTTTGCTGACAAGGAAATACCCGACCAGTATCCCTTCATCAGCTTTAGCTGTGAACTTCCCAAGATGATCCTTGGTGTTTAGAATGAACACCTTACACCCAAACACCTGGAGATGTTTAACTGTAGGAGGTCTTCCAAACCAAAGTTCATGTGGAGTCTTCCCTAAGAACCTATGGATGAGGACCCGATTTTGCACATAGCACGCTGTGTTTACAGCTTCAACCCATAAGTAGCTCGGTAAAGAGTACTCATTAAGCATGCTACGTGCAGCCTCTTGTAAGACACGGTTCTTCCTCTCTACAACACCATTTTGTTGTGGTGTTCTAGGGGTAGAGAACTCATGTCTATATCCTTTTTCTTGACAAAACTCTAAAAACCTATGATTTTGAAATTCTCCTCCATGATCACTCCTAATGGTTTTAATTGTTGTAGATTTTTCATTTTCAATTCTTTTACAAAAAGAAATAAAAATATCTAAGGTTTGATCCTTATGTTTTAGAAAATAAGTCCAAGTATATCTAGTATAGTCATCAATGATTACAAAGTAATACCTATTACCATTCAATGAGACTATAGTACTACAATCAAATAAATCCATATGCAATAAATCTAAAGTGGTAGATGTACTTACAACGCTTTAACCTTTGTGAGAAGATTTTGTTTGCTTACCCATTTGACATGCATCACATAACTTCTCCTTTTCGTATTTGATGCTTGGTAAGCCTCGTACAATACTTTGTTGGCCAATTTTCGGATATTCTTCATGTTCACATGCGCCAACCTCCAGTGCCAAAGCCAAGACTTTTCTTCTTTGGACATGAAACACTTAATAGAAGCATTAATAGCACTTTTAAAAGAAACTTGATAAATATTGTCTATTCTTGTGCCTACTAGTACCGTGTCAAATGTGTCATTATGTACATTGACTTGGGTGAAACTCAATTGTGTATCCCACATCACACAATTGACTGACATTTAGGAGATTGAAAGTCATCCCCTTGACTAGAAGGATAATTTTGATCCTAAGACATTCGGATATTTGAATGTCTCCTATTCCTACAACCTTAAGACTACCATTGTTACCAAATGATACATTACCTTTACTTTTGCTTTGTAGGGTAGTGAACAATGATCTATCCCCGGTCATATGTTTGGAGCACCCACTATTAACAAACCAAGTTGATAGATGCTCTCCCTCAATCAATGCCTACACAACACGAAAAATGGATGATTTAGGTACCCAAATCTTGGGACCTAATGCACCTACAATGCAAGATTTAGGCACCCATGTCTTGATCATTTTCTTTCTAATTCCTTGAACCCTAGAGGCATTTGATGATCTAACTGTTGGTGCAGAAAGCACCCAAGTCAAACCTGAGTTTTGATAATGGCAAAAGGATTCAAAAGTTAAGTTTTACTTATTATCTAAACATGTTACTCTAGTGTGCAGGGTAAAAAGTCCTAGCGAAGGACTACTAGGCACTAGCGAAGGAATGCCAGGGTAAAAAGTCCTAGCGAAGGACTGCTAGGCACTGGCGAAGGAATGCCAGGGTAAAAAGCCCTAGCGAAGGACTGCTAGGCACTGGCGAAGGAATGCCAGGGTACTGAAGCCCTAGCGAAGGACTGCTAGGCGTCAGGCGAAGGACAGCTTGGGACTGAAGACCTGGCGAAGGAATGCTAGGCACCGGGCGAAGGACAGCTTGGTATCCAAGACCTGGCGAAGGACCGCTAGGTAAAAGTCCAATCGGAGGAGCCGGTTGGCATCAGGTACATTCTCCCGAGAGGAGTAGCTGAGGACGCATTCCCCGTCGAGAGGACAGTAGGCGTCGGTTCGATCTAGGGCTCCATTTTGGAGGCCCAAAGTCAGAACCAAGACAGCTAAGGCTGTATAAACTAACATCTTATCGCTTTATGGTATTTTGGACTAACCTTGGATGCAAGACCGAAGAAACGAGTGTCTGCAGCTCAGAGAGCCTCAAAGGAGTGAGGCAGCAGCTGACCAGGGCGCCCGGAGTGTCCCGAGCGCCCCCAAGGTGAAAAACAAAACACATGAAGCAAAGGCAAGCTTCGACAGCTTATGTTCGGGGCGCCCCCGTGCTCCCGGGCGCCCCCAGCGCTCCGGGCGCCCCCAGCGCTCCGGGCGCCCCCAGGTCAAGTAGTCGAAGCAGCTCCAGCGAAGCCAAGAGGATAAGATTCTGACCCGGTCAATCCGGGCGCCCCCAGCGTTCCGGGCGCCCCGGTCAAAGCTTGATCCCGAGTTTTAAGGGATCAGAGCTGACCGAGAAGGAAGTGGATCGACCGACACGTGGGGGGGCGCCCCCGACGTTCCGGGCGCCCCCAGGTGCTATAAAAGGACCCTCGAACCAAGGCTTCAGCACAACGAATTCATTCAACGCATTCACGCTCTTCTGCTCCCGCGCTCTGCTCCGGAAACCTCCCGACTCGAGATTGAAGCGCCGACGACGTCCCACTGCACCGAAAAGATAATCTACATTGGACGTCGGTAAAAGAAGAGTTACTTTTTCTTACTGCACTAATTCTGTAATTCAATCTTGTAAACTGTTTTGCGAACTTATAGAATTGCCCGCAGAAAATGATCAACGACCGTGGGCCATGGAGTAGGAGTCGACCTAGGCTCCAAACCAAGTAAAACTACTTGTGTTCGCGATTGATTTTTCCGCTGCGTACTTGCTCTAATTTTTCTGAAAAGCGTTTAACGATATTCACCCCCCCTCTATCGTTTCTCTCGATCCAACTGTTGGAAACGAGATGGCTAGAGAGGGGGGGTGAATATAGCCAATCACTTTTCACTTGCGATTAACAAGTTTCCTGCACTTAACTTATCAGTAGCACAGCAGCGGAAGAAACAAAAGAAACTAAAAGTGCAGTAAGCTAAAACAGAGATAAGATCAAAACAAAGACAACTGCCAAGAACGCTAATAAGAGGGTTTACAAGGTTCGGGGATAACTTGCCCCTACTCCTTGGCGTGCCCTTAAGGTGGGCGATCCCTTGATCGTCGGCAGATCAAGCCCCGGTTTCACCGGATATAATGCAACCTCCTTCTCGGTGGAGAAACCTCTCCACAGCGTTTCAATCAGGATAAAGTTTAAGCACAAAGAAACTACGAGAAAGATCTTACTCAAACACTTAGCAAAGACAAGAACACAGCTAGCTTCCCTGAGCTCCACCCAGTGGCGATCTCACGCAAGAACCCTTCTCGTGTCTTCCCACTGTCGGACTCCAAGCTACTTGTTCTCTCCTTCAAGCGCTCAAGTAAAGATTGGTTGCTTCTCGATCGCTTGCTCAAAGTGATGACAGCTTTAAGAACGCAGCAAGCAGATTGTGGAGAACACTAGGCGCGGCAAGAACACAAGTTTCAGAACTCTGCTTCCCCGAAGCCAATTTTCGCCCTATTTCTCCACTAAGCATCAGGTGACAATATCCTCCGTAGCCTCCAGCTACCTTGCTGCCAACGCCAGCTATCACTGAGCCTTCTCTGGTCTTCCTGAGATCCCCTCAGCCAAGCCCCAGTCTCGGCTTCAGTCTGCAGCTCGGCCGTTGCAACCTGAAATGGAGAATCGGACAAACCTGCTCCAAGAAAGCCTCCGTTGACCTCTCCTTGAGTGTTTGAATCCTCCCCTGTCACCTGCAGCTTAATCAGACTGTTAGAGCAGCAAATCATACAGTGAATCAAATATCAGAAGCAAACATCAGCGAATCGGATACGATCAGACGCTCTGACCACGTCTGATAGTGCAATTTGAATTAAAGTGATCGGTCACCGGACCGATCCAGGGCGTGTGGGTCGGTCACCAGACCGATCCACTACTTCCCTGGGATTCCCAGCTCTCGCAGCTATACACGCCTGATCGGTCACCAGACCGATCAGAGTGAAGCCTGATCGGTCACCAGACCGATCAGAGTGAAGCCTGATCGGTCACCGGACCGATCAGAATGACGCCTGATCGGTCACCCAGACCGATCAGGGAAGATGAACAGTGATTTTTTAATCAGATCCAAGATCCCTGATCGGTCACCGGACCGATCCAGGACTTTGATCAGCAAAGGAACTCACTCACCGTCTGCTCCCTGATCGGTCACTAGACCGATCAGGAACAAGGCAGCAAGGAAGCAACCTGCTCCCTGATCGGTCACCGGTCCGATCAGGAGCCACACAGTAGATTCCCAATCTCACTGTGCGCTCCCTGATCGGTCACCAGTCCGATCAGACATAGCTGGATCGGTCACCGGACCGATCCACTACGGAGCAGCGTGCCAATGTCCCTGATCGGTCACCAGACCGATCCAAAGACTCAACCCTAGCCCTCCAAGCTAGGAATTTATCCACCTTAGCTTTCCAAGCTAAGGATTTTTCCATCTAACTCTCCAAGTTGGGAATTTGCACATAATTCTCCAAGTTAGGACTTTTCACCTAGCCCTCCAAGCTAGGACTTTTCGCCTAGCCCTCCAAGCTAGGACTTTTCGCCTAACCCTTCCGAGTTAGAACATCATCCAACCTAGCCCTCCAAGCTAGGCACCTGACCCTCCAAGCCAGGACTTTTTCACCTAATTCTCCGGGATGGGAATTTGCACCTAACCCTCCAAGTTAGGACTTTTCACCTAGCCCTCCAAGCTAGGACTTTTCACCCAACCCTTCCGAATTATGACTTTTCACCACCTAGCCTCCCAGACTAGGATTCTCCAACACCTAACCCTCCAGGTTAGGATTTTCCAACACCTAGCCTCCCAGACTAGGATTTTCCATATCATGTCTGATCCCCGACCAGGACTTAATCATAATCATCATAATCATAATCAACCTAAACTAAAATCGATGTCAACACCAAAACAACAATCAGGGCAAGACTGCATCAACAGTCTCCCCCTTTTTGTTGTTTGACAATCCGATTTTAAGTTTAGGGATTCTCAATCAATAGCTCAACTTTAGAATCATAGGGGAATCCAGATCCTCCCCCTACAACATGATCATTCCAAACTTAAACTTAAACAATCCACACTCTCCCCCTTTGTCGAACACGAAAAGAGTCTAGACGGGCTGTTATGTTTTAAAGAAGCTCCCCCTCAACCCTAGGGGTATCCCAAATCAACAAGGCATGTATCAAGTAACAACATGGTATAGCAAGCACATGCATCATACGAACATGAAGTAATAACTCACAGAGTATGCCATAACATTCATATGTATCAAGTAGACATGACATTATAAGCATGAACATGACAATTTAGCAAGCATGCAGATAAAACTCATATAAACAACATGGCATCAACTATAGGCATACTATCATGTGATAAAAACATAATCATGGCAATATAGCACAAATCTAAATAGCAGTCATCATAGCATCAACAAACAGTAACATCCTAAGCAAGATGGAACAGACAAAGGTCAGGATGTACACATCCGTCAAAAACATCAAACACGAACATAGAGCGGTCAATCGTCAGCTGGATCATCGTCCGAATCATCAATGTAGATGATATCTCCTGGTGAAGGGCCACTGGGAGATGCACCATCAGGAAATATATGATGATACCATTCTTCATACCATCTGTCCTGGAAGGAGTGCATCTCAGAGACATCAGAGGCTAAAGCATCGAGACGGCGATCAAAAGTCTGAAACTCTGAGCGGACCTCCTGTCGCCAGAGCTCAGAGATATGCAATTCGTGCTGCAGCATCCGCTCTAACTCCACAATCTGCCATCGGAGGTCAGGAGCCCACTCATCATAATCATCTATAACAGCGGGCTGCTCCTGGGAATGGGCTGCTCCTGGAAACTCCCCCATGTGTCTCTGATTCTTCCAACGCAACCCTCGTGATCCGACAACAATACCAGACTGGGCCAGCATGCGACGATCAAGTCGGTAGTCCTGTCGCACCATAGGTACAGTATAACCCTGTGAAACATCGATCCCAACGGACTGTAGCCAGGCAGTGATGATATGGCTAAATGGCATATAGATCGTCTAGCCATACCTCAGACCATGAACAATAATGGAGAAATAAATGGACGGTGCTATGTCAAAATCTAACTGCAGATGCATCCCGTAAAACATCAAGCAGTGGAATGGATGGATCTCATCAAGATGCTTTGACGTAGTTGGAAGAAGACAATTTGTGATAATCTTAAACAGAACATAATCAATGGGAGATAAATGAAGAGCAGGAAACGTGGGAAACATACGGGTGTGCGCACCAGAACTCCGTGGCCTGGGGTGGCCTAGAAAATGCTCATAGATAGAGTCAGGAGTGACTCCAGTAAAGGGGAGAAAGATAGGGATAGAACGAAAAGTCATTATTGGAGCGACGACAACCTAGAAACATAGTGAAGGCTGATAAGGTAAAGTCAAGATCGACACCGGCGACACGGGTCCGCCACCCCGTGCCCTCCCCATTGGCCAGATTATTGTAGAATTGAGAGACCAAATTAACATTGATTGGCCTTTCTAAGAAAAGGATGTTTTGAAGCTCATAGTACTCAATGATTCCTCTCACCGTAGGACAATGTTCATAAACAAAAGTTTGGTCCACTGACCGACATGACATTAGTTTGAAGTTGTGCCAATGAAATTCTAGGGCATAGAGAATGTTCTGAAATCTAGGATGTGGGGGAGATGGAGGCCTCGGAGGAGGTGTAGAGGACGAAGGGCCTTTGCCCTTAGAACTATCCTCCATAGGTTCCGTACCCTTGAAAGACTTTCTATAGATTTGAATTGGTCATACACATGATTTAATCAAGGAAGTGATCACACGGCAAGGAATTGATCATATAAGGTAACACCCAATCAAAAGTTAGACGTTAAATCAAAAGGAATTTTGATCATATGGTGAGAAAGGGGGTCATGGCAAAAACAGAAGGGTCACAACAATACAGCAAGAGCAAGAGCCAAAACATGGTTAGCTTCACAAACAAGCATTATAGACTGATTCGAATAAAAAACCAAAGCAAAAACTTACTTTGGTGCCATTGGAGTAGTTCTTGGAGATCGACAGTAGGAAGCTTGCGCGGAAGGGTGCTCTCAGTGCAAGAGATGGTCGCAGAGTGTTTCTGCGAGAGAGGAACGCGCACAGGACTCTGAGAACCCTTCACACTCACGCTCACGCGAGGAAGAAGAACACGCAGGAGGTCTTCCCGCACACACAGGGTCGCACACGAGGGGGGTTTTCGGCGCTAGGGTTCGGAAGTAAAGGGTTTCGGGAAGTTATTTGGTTGGTGGATCGTTCCACCAACCGCAATTTAATGTGTTTGAACGGATCACCGTTCGATCTGATAGCGCCCAGACCGATCAGGCTACAGCCTGATCGGACTGGCTTGGGCCTGATCGGTCGGATGACCGATCAGGCGCGCTCCTGATCGTTCGGCTGATCGATCAGGGAGAGATCAGTAGGCTCGAGCGGCTTACTGTGAACCCCCTGATCGGTCCGTGGACCGGTCCCAGCAGGGTGCCAGATCGGTCCGGGGACCGTTCCAGGCTAGCTCAATACACTTGATTAAAATCCCGAAGGGCATTGCTTGTCTCGCTGATCGGTCCAGGCACCGAACACCACTGGAAGAAGCTAGATCGGTCCGGAGACCGATCAGCCCTATGCCTGATCGGTCTGGTGACCGATCAGGGTTCCTGATACTCACTGATACGATCTGAAATATTCAGTTTCAGATTTTCTGAAACTTTCCAACGAGATCTGATGAAGTTTATCGTACTTGGACATGATCTCATGACTAGAACTGATCCCTTAAGAAGAATCAAAGGTCCTTATAGGTTCAACAATCACTTTGATCCATACAAATGGAATCAAACTCAAACAACAATTATTCAAACAATTTCAACTAAGTTTGAGTCAAACCCAGTGTTCCAAACAAGTTTCCTTGATTGGAATGTCCAAGTATGATCATGAAGCCAGATACACATATGTTATGCATTGGTGTTCCCCATACTTGGTCACCGAAGTGATTATTATCTCGTCAACTTAATTCCTCAAGGGACGCATTGACATTTTGAGAAATTGAGTCGATCCTAACATCTCACCCCATATCTAGCAAACAAAAACGTTTTGGTGAACCTTATAGTTTGTGTGAGATGTTGCCAAGGTTACCCAAATGTTTCCCAACAATACGAAATAATCATGAAGGATTTTAATGCATTTTGAAAATCATGAAGCGCGACACATTCCCAACTCCCGTCTTAGAAAACTAAATTCGGTTTCAGGAAGTGGTTTAGTGAAAATGTCAGCTAGGTTTGACTTGGACTCCACATGAGAGAGTACAATGTCTCCTCTAGCTACATGATCCCTAATGAAGTGGTGTCTTACTTCAATATGTTTGGTCCTAGAATGATGGACTGGATTTTTGGTTAAGTTAATTGTGCTTATGTTATCACACAACACTTGCACACTCTTGTAACTCAAACAATAGTCCTCTAAAGTATGTATCATCCACAACAATTGTGATACACTCTCTCCCATGGCGATATATTCTGCCTCGGTCGTGGAGAGAGCAACACAATATTGCTTCCGACTTGACCAACTTACTAAGGACGAACCTAAGAATTGGCAACCTCCACTTGTGCTCTTTCGGTCCAACTTACATCCAGCGTAATCGGAATCCGTGTAACCAATTAAATCAAATGATTCGGTACGAGGGTACCAAAGACCTACACCCATTGTGCCCTTGAGGTATCTCAAAATTCGCTTAACAGCAATTAAGTGAGATTCCTTGGCACAAACTTGATACCTAGCGCACATACCCACAGCGAAAAGAATATCAGGTCGACTAGCTGTGAGGTATAGCAAACTACCTATCATGCTTCGATATTGAGTTAAATCAACCGGTTTACCACTCTCATCATTGTCTAATCTTGTGTTTGTGGCCATAGGAGTGGTTACCTCTTTTGAATCACTCATATTGAATTTTCGAAGCATTTCTTGTGTATACTTTGATTGGTGCACATGGATACCATCTCGGGTTTGCTTGATTTCAAGTCCAAGGAAGAAAGTCAACTCTCCCACTAGACTCATTTCAAACTCACTCTCCATGTGTCCAATGAACTCATTTAAATAGCCCTTATTGTTAGAGCCACAAATTATGTCGTCGACATATACTTGGGCTACAAATATATTGTCATCATCTCTTCGTAGAAATAGTGTAGGGTCTATTTGGCCTCTAACGAAGCCCTTCTCAACTAGGAACGTCGACAACCGCTCATACCAAGCCCGGGGTGCTTGTTTAAGGCCATAAAGTACCTTTTTGAGCTTGAACACGTGGTTTGGAAATTCGGTACTCTCAAATCCCGGTGGTTGTTCGACATAGACCTCTTCTTTAATCAAACCATTTAGAAAGGCCGATTTGACGTCCATTTGATATAATTTGAAACCACGATGTGCTGCAAATGCTAGCATCAATCGGATGGACTCTAATCGTGCCACAGGAGCATAGGTCTCATCATAATCAAGACCTTCAAGTTGACTGTAGCCCTTGGCTACCAAGCTTGCCTTGTTTCTAATGATTTCTCCCTTATGGTTCAATTTGTCCTTGAAGACCCATTTTGTTCCAATAATGGAGGTCTTCTTAGGTCTAGGGACTAAGTCCCAATCTTGACTCCTCTCAAATTGACCTAGTTCATCTTGCATTGCTATGATCCAATCGGGATCATTTAATGCTTCATCAATTTTCCTAGGTTCAATTTCGAAAATTAGGGCAACTTCATTAGCCTCATTCTGGAAGAATGATCTAGTTCTAACTCCCTGATGGATGTCTCCAACAATTTGGTCTTGGAGATGACTAGAAGCTAATCTAGTTTGCCTAGGAGTTGGTGGTGCTTCTTGAACGGGTTCACCAGACACACGTTCAGCCTCAGGATCCAGCTGATCAATGGGTTGTCTAGGTTCACCGTCATCAGACTCATCACCATCAACAACACTTGGAGTTTCATTCAAACTTAGTCTTCTAAGTTCGAGTTAAACTCCTCCTACATTTTCTGATTGGTCACTTGATTTTGGAACTTCTTCAAAACCACATCAGAAGACTCTTCAACTAATCTAGACTTCTTGTTGTAGACTCGGTAGGCTTTGCCAACGAGGGAGTACCCGACTAGTATCCCTTTATCAACCTTTGCCGTGAACTTTCCAAGATGATCCTTGGTGTTTAGGATGAACACCTTACAACCAAACACCCTAAGGTGTTTAACCGTAGGTGGTTTCCCAAACCAAAGTTCATGGGGAGTCTTTCCTAGAAACCTATGAATCAGGACTCGATTTTGCACATAGCAAGTTGTATTTACAGCTTCGGACCACAAGTAACTCGGGAGTGAGTACTCATTGAGCATGCTTCGTGCCGCCTCTTGAAGTACACGGTTCTTCCTCTCTACAACACCATTTTGTTGTGGTGTTCTAGGAGTAGAGAACTCATGCTTATAACCTCTATCTTGACAAAATTCTAAAAACCTTTGATTTTGAAATTCACCTCCATGATCACTTCTAATTGTTGGATCGAGAATCCCGATAGAGGGGGGGTGAATATCGGAAAACTTTCGGATTTACGTAAGAGTAAGTGCACAGCAGAAAATGAAAAGAAAACACAGCACAAAGACACAGTCGATTTACTTGGTTCGGAGCCTGTGTCGACTCCTACTCCAAGGCCCACGGTCGTTGACCGTTTACTTTGGGCAATTCTATATAGGCGCAAAAAGGTTTACAGAATTTAATTACAAATATAAGTGCAGTAATTAAAGGGAACGCTCTTCTTTACCGACGTCCGGAGTAGATCAACTTTTTCGAAGCAGCAGGACGTCGTCGGCTCGTGTTGGAAGGTTTCCGGAGCAAGTCGCGAGAGCAGAAGAGCTTTGAGGCGTTGAATGGAATTGATGTCCGAAGCATGGGGTCGAGGGCCCTTTATATAGGGCCTGGGGGTGCCCCCCACGTGGCGTTTGATCCGGTTGTAGCTCGGTCGCCGTCTGATCCCCTTATCCTCGGGATCCGCTTTGACCGGGGCGCCCGGAGCGCTCGGGGCTCCCGGATTGACCGGGTCAAATCTCATCTTCTGGCTTCGCTGGCTTCTGGATTGAGGTATGCGCATGGGGGCGCCCGGGACGCTGGGGGCGCCCGGGAGCAGCGGGGGCGCCCGGGAGCACGGGGGCGCCCCGAATATGAACTGTCGAAGCCACTTTGCATTTGTTGTGTTTGGTGTTCACCTTGGGGGCGCCTGGGACACTCCGGGCGCCCTGGTCAGCAGTTACCTCACTCCTTTGAGGCACTCTGAGCTGCAGACTCACGTTCCTTCGGTCCTGCATCCAGGGTTAGTCCAAAGCACAATAACATAATAAATTATTAGATTTATACAGCCTTAGCTGTCATGGTTCTGACTTTGGTCTCCAAAATGGAGCCCTAGGTCGAACCGACGCCTACTGTTCCCTCGACGGGGAACGCGTCCTCACCTACTCCTCTCGGGAGAATTTACCTGATGCCAACCGTTCCTTTGGTTGGACTTTTGCCTGACGGTCCTTTGTTAGGTTTTGTAAACTGGCAGTCCTTCGCCAGTTGCCTAGTAGTCCTTTGCTAGGGCTTCGGTCCCAGACTGTCCTTCGCCTGGAGCCTAGCAGTCCTTCGCTAGGACTTTCTTTCCTGGCATTCCTTTGCCAGTGCCTAGCAGTCCTTCGCTAGGGCTTTTCCTGCACACTTGATTAACTTGTTAGAAAACAAGAAAGACTTAACTTTTGACCTATGTTGTCATTATCAAAACACAGGTTTGACTTAGGTGCATTCTGCACCAACAATCTCCCCCTTTTTGATTTATGGCAACCCTAGTTCAAAAAGTTAAGTTTAAGCAACATCTGAAAAAAGTTTTATTTCCTCCCCCTGGAAGGAATCTCCCCCTAGATTTTTCAAAAATTCGTGGGGTTTTTTAAAGACTTTACTTGTACTTTGAAAACTTAAGTTTTAGGTACTTATAATTAACTTAAAAGTACATAGTAGAGTTTTTAAAGCATGATTTGAGTACTTAAAAAAAATTTTTAAAGTCTTAAGTTTTAAAGTACTCAAAATGTTAGCTTAGTAGTTTTTGAAACACTTTAGTACTTAACAATTTTGAAAAACTTCAGCTTTAGAGTAATAGCTAAAGTAGAAACCTTTTGAAAGGCTAGAGTATTTTGTAAAATTTGAAAGCTTGAAAAAATTTTGAAGCTAGAGTACTTTAGCAAAATTTGAAAGCTTGAAAAAAATTTTGAAGCTTGAGTACTTTAGCAAAATTTGAAAGCTTGAGTATTTTTCAAAACATTTGAATAAGTAAAACTTTTGAAAGCAACCTTTTTGAATAAAGGATAGAGTATAGAAAAAATTTTAAAAAATTGAAAATTTTACTTTACTCTCTCCTTTCCTATCTCTCCCCCTTTGCCATATATCAAAACAAATAAGAATAGCATGGATAAAGGAAATAAATAAGAGTTTGCTGTACTGAACCAGTTTGATTTTCACTAAATCAATCAATTTTTGTCTATAGGGACCTGTCTAACCCAATTAGCTACTTACTAACTGTTATATACAGTAGTTTTTGCTAGGGTTAGTCAAGTTAAGTGTTTCTGTTCAAGTTAGATTTTCTAATCTTGACACTTAACTTGATTGCTGTATAAGTTGTATTTAGTGCCCCAATTTCTGCAGATGCACTGACTTAAAGCATCTTGAATTGAGGCAAAGACCTAAGCATCTCAACCCTTTCTAGGTTATCAATCAAAAGTATCCTAAGGTGCTTGTGAGATGCTGGCTTCTAAGTCTATAGGTGCATACAGTTCTAGGGTTAAAGCCTAGGCTAAGTCCATTTTCGAAAAAGCCCTAGTTTTGAAGGGGGTAGTTTTAAAATAAATATAAAACTAAGTCGAAAAGATTTTAAAATTGATTTTTGAAATAAAGCTAAGTTGAAAATGAAAACTGATTTTGAAATTTAAATAAAACAGTTTTTCAAAAATAGAAAATTTTAGAAAACTTATTTTTGAAATCAAGTAGAGTAAAAACAATTGAGTTAAACTATTCTACTGAACACAATCCTAACTGCCTTCTTAGTGAACTGAACTCAGATTCAGGTAAGGGTTTTGTGAATATATCAGCTAGGTTGGATTTAGAGTCAATATGCTTAAGTGCTATTTCACCCCTGGCTACATGGTCTCTTACAAAATGATGTTTGACTTCTATATGTTTGGTTCTGGAGTGTTGAATTGGGTTCTTAGTTAAATTAATTGAACTTATATTGTCAATGAATACTTGAGTTTGGGTGTAGTTGAGCTGAAAGTCCTTGAGTGTGTGCATCATCCATAAAAGTTGAGCCACACATTCTCCTAATGCCACATACTCAGCTTCAGTTGTGGATAGAGCTACACAGTGTTGTTTTCTGCTGCACCAACTAACTAGACTCTGACCTAACAGTTGGCAGCTTCCACTTGTGCTCTTTCTATCTAACTTACAGCCTGCATAGTCAGAATCTGTGTATCCTATTAAATTAAAAGTTGAAGTTCTAGGATACCAAATCCCTACATTTAGGGTGCCCTTTACATATCTTAAAATTCTTTTTAGGGCTGCTAAGTGCGTTTCCTTAGCACAAGTTTGGTATCTAGCACACATCCCTACAGCAAAAAGAATATCAGGTCTGCTGGCTGTAAGGTACAGTAGGCTACCTATCATACTCCTATAGAGTTTAGGATCCACTGGTTTACCATCAGAGTCACTATCTATTTTTACATTAGTGGCCATGGGGGTACTTATGCTTTTAGAGTTATCCATTTTAAATTTCTTTATTAATTCTTTAGCATATTTGAATTGATGAACATAATTACCATCCCTAGTTTGTTTGATTTGTAGTCCTAGGAAAAATGTAAGCTCACCAACTAAGCTCATTTCAAATTCATCTTCCATTATCTTGACAAATTCTTTTAGAAAGTTGGTGTTGGTGGATCCAAAGATTATGTCATCTACGTAAATTTGGGCAATAAATATATCTTTTCCTAGGGTTTTAATGAATAGGGTTGAGTCAATTTGGCCTTGTTTAAATTCCTTAGTAGTTAAGTAAGTTGATAGTCTTTCATACCAAGCCCTAGGTGCTTGTTTTAATCCATATAGGGCTTTAGTTAGTTTGTAGACGTGGTTAGGTTTGTCTAAGTCCTCAAACCCAGGGGGTTGCCCTACATAAACTTCTTCTTTAATAAATTCATTTAAAAAGGCTGACTTTACATCCATTTGATATAATTTGAATCCTTTATGGGATGCAAAGGCCAATAACATTCTAATGGACTCAAGTCTAGCTACTGGGGCATATGTTTCGTCATAGTCTAGTCCCTCTACATGGCTGAATCCCTTAGCTACTAAGCGGGCTTTATTTCTGACTATTTCTCCTTGATCATTTAGCTTGTTCCTAAAGACCCACTTAGTATCTATGATGGATTTATCTTCAGGTTTAGGCACTAGTTTCCAGACTTGGTTCCTCTCAAATTGGGTCAATTCTTCTTGCATAGCTATGATCCAGTCAGGGTCAGGTAGGGCTTCATCTATAGTTTTGGGTTCTATTTTTGATATCATAGCTATTTGACTGAGGTTTCTATAGGAGGATCTAGTCCTTACTCCTAGAGTTGGATCACCCATAATTTGATCGGTTGGGTGACTAAGTCTGGGTTTCTTTGTTCTTCTAGAGCTTGGTTCAGCCTCAGGTCCAGCTGGTTGGTTTGGTTCACTATTCGGTTCGACTCTTTGAACTGGTTCATTTGGTGGTTCGATTCTTGGTTCATTAATTGGTTCAATGGTTAACTCGTTTAAGGGTTCAATTAAGGGTTCATTATTTTCTTGGTCAGAGTGTGATGAAGTTAAATCTGGATTATTAGATGTTGAATTGATTTCTTCATCAAAAATTAAGTTTGTAGTTTCTTCAATTTTCTTAGTTTGTTTGTTATAAACTCTATAGGCTCTACTTGTGGTTGAGTATCCTAGGAAGATACCAGGGTTTGACTTGGATTGAAATTTTCCTAAATAGTCTTTGGTGTTTAGGATATGGACTTTACATCCAAAGACCCTTAGGTAATGTAAATTTGGTAGTCTATGGTAGTACAATTCATAGGGGGTTTTGTTGTGTCGCTTATTTATTAAAACCCTATTTTGGATATAACAGGCTGTACTAATTGCTTCTGCCCAAAATTGGTTTTCTAGATTAAATTCGTTGAGCATGGCCCTAGCGGCTTCTTGTAAGGTTCTATTCCTTCGCTCAACTATCCCATTTTGTTGGGGGGTTCTAGGACATGAAAATTCATGTAAATACCCATTTATTTTACAGAATTCTTCGAATCGTTGATTCTCAAATTCTCCCCCGTGATCACTCCTAAGTCTTTTTATTTGAGTGTCGTTTTGATTTTCAATTAGTTTACAGAATTCAATAAATAGGTTTAGGGTTTCATCTTTGGTTTTTAGGAACCTAACCCAGGTAAACCTAGAGTAATCATGAACTATTACTAAGCAGTATCGGTTCCCGCTTAGTGACTTGGCTCCATGTGAATCAAATAGGTCAAGGTGCAGGAGCTCAAGTGTGGTTTGAGTTAAATCAGACTGAATTAGTTTGTGATTGAATTTGGTTTGCTTACCTTGATTGCATGATTCACATATTAGGTTTTCATTATTTTTGATTTTGGGGATACCTTTGATTAAGCCAAGTTGGGTAATTTTTGAGATAGTTCTCAAATTAGTATGTCCTAATCTCCTATGCCAGAGGTTTGATTGTTCTAATTGTGTTAACATACGTTTGGGTATAATAGGAAGATTTATAGTGTATACATTGTTTTTCCTAGTGCCCTTAAGTATGATTTCTGAGTCTTGTTCATTTTTAATTAGGCAGTTGGAACTGTTAAAAGTAACTCTATAACCAGTATCACATAACTGACTTATGCTAAGCAAGTTAAAATTAAAGTTTTCAACCAATAGAACTTTCATAATAATGAAATCAGATTTAAGCTCAATGTTAACTGACCCAATTACCTTGAGTGTGGCATTATTTCCAAATGCCACTGAGCCGAGGTTTTTGAGTTTGAGCTTGGTGAACTTCAATTTGTCTCCAGTCATGTGTCTGGAGCAACCGCTATCCAACATCCATTGGTCCAAATCTTTAAGTTCCTACGCATAAAGAATTTTCTTGATTTGGATCCAATTAGAATCAGGAATAGCTTAAATTGAGTTTCACTGCCTAGTCTGTCTCACCCAAATCTAGGATTTTCAATCACGTTAACCTTATAGGTTTTGTGAGACAGGTTTTGAAATTTTTGATTAATTTTGAAAACAATTACATTTTAAAAACTTAATTAATTTTGAAAATAATTAAAAATGTTTAAATCTATAAATAACTGAAATTTTGTGTTAGATTCGAATTTGACAAAAATTAATTTGAATTTGAAATTCAAAAATTGGCTTCCAGGTCTTGGCGAGGCACTAGGCCTTCTTTGGCCGAAGCCTTATGGGATCATCCACCCTTTCCTTGACAAAGCCTTTTAATGAAATTTCATCTTCAAAATTATTTTTTGAAAAATTTCTGGTCTAACTAGTTTGGATTTTGGATCGGTAGCTTCGGCTGGTTTCACCAGTCTAAAGAGACCAAGTAAACTTGATCTTATTAGAATTGGTTTCCCCAACGTACTATCATCTCACCTCCACCCAATACTATGTTGTCAAATTTCAGCTAAGTTTGTTTAGTCCTTAAACTAACCTAAGTCTAAGCATGGTAGATTGCAGAAATTAAATAGACAATCAAACAAGCAATTTCAATCAAGAACTACAAATTTATCTAATAATGAAAATAGTTTTCAGTTTGGCTCCCCCTGGACTAAAGCCACGGTGATGGTTAGGCAAGATGTGAATCTTGTCCTTGGGGATCCAATACTGATTTGATCCAGTTGGTTTGTTCAGGCATAGTTTAGGTACCCATGCCTGAATTTTGCCTCTGGACTGATTCAGTACAGCCAAATATGATCTTTGTCGGGATTTGGTTCGGTAGCCAAGTCCGGATCTATTTAGAACTGATTTCTGTTTTCCAAGGATCATGTCAAGACCCATGGAACCAGATGTAAATCGTTCTAAAGCTGTTCTAAAATCCTTAACCTGAGTTTTCAGGGAGGAGTTCTCCTTTTCAAGTTTTTCAACTTGAGTAGGAGTTCCTTCCTGAACCTTCTCGGTTAAGGGTTTAGAGTCAGCTCCCTCTTTCAGGAGTTTTACTTCCTGTCGGAGGGTTTCGACCCGGAGTTTGGCTTTTGCCAAATCTCGAGAAAGAAAAGAAATCAATTCAGTTAACTGTAATCTATTAAAACCAGTTACCTTAATTTCCCCGTCTTCTGTGAAGGTCAGCTCGCCGTCTTCTTGTTCTGATTCTGATTCTGTCTCGACTTTATCTGAGGCGGTCAGAGCTAGGAGGTTGGACTGGGGTGCCTCTTCTTCTTCTTCTGAGGAAGACTCGTCCCAGGTTGCTTGGAGCGCCTTCTTTCTTCTCGGCTTTTTAGTCTCCTTTAGGTTAGGGCACTCTGACTTGTAGTGGTCTTTTTTCTTACACTCGTAGCAGGTCACATTGGGCTTGTTTGCTGGTTCAGTTGGTTCGTCCTTTCTTCGGCCGGTTTTTCGTTTGTTGGTTCGGTTCTTCAGCTCTTTGTAGTAGCTTCGAGCGAGCCGGACCAGCTTAGTTTGATCTTTATCTTCTTCTTCTGAATCTGAGTCTGAGTTAGATTCGGTTTCAGGTTCAGGCTTCTTCTTTGTTGTTCTTCCAGTCTTGCCTGCAAGAAAAGCAATACCTTTCTCAACCATATTAGTGTTAGTTTGTTCGTGCAGTTCTAGTTCAGAAAATAGTTCGTCTAATTTTATTTTAGAAAGATCCCTAGAGACCTTGTATGCATCTACCATAGATGCCCACAAGGTGTTTCTAGGGAAGGCGTTTAGAGCATACCTTATTAGGTCACGGTTTTCGACCTTGTGACCTATTGTGTGAAGACCGTTCATTACCTCTTGGATCCGTGCGTGGAGTTGGGCAGCTGATTCGTTGTCCGCCATCTTGATAGTGTATAATTTGTTTAGTAGCAGATCCCGCTTGCTGATCCGAGTATCTGAAGTCCCTTCATGCAGCTCGATCAGTTTTGTCCATAGCTCCTTTGCACTATTGAAGGGGCCCACGCGGTTCAGCTCTTCTTTTGTCAGCCCGCATTGTAGGGTCTGCGTTGCTTTTGCGTCGGCTTCTATCTTGCGCTTTAGAGTATTGTCCCACTCCGAGTAGCTTTGTGGAAGTCCTTCAGCGTTTCGGGGGATCTCCAGACCGGACTGGATAATGATCCACATGTCCACCTGAGTTTTCAGGTGGACCTCCATGCGACTTTTCCAGTAAGAAAAGTCTTCTCCACTAAAAAGTGGAGGTCTGGCGGTGTTGAATCCCTCTTGCATGGCCATTTAGACTGAAAAAGAAAAGCTAAAAGAGATTTGCCAAGACTTGGTCTTGGATTAGCAGTGCTGGATAAATTAAAGACAAGGGGTGTTGCACCAACCTTGCCAAAGAAAACGAATGAAAAATTTTTTTCGAAAAATTCGTAAGATAACGAAAATAGAATGGTAAAATTAAAAAGAAATCCGAAAAGAAATTTTCAAACTGGTGGTTGCACCAAGTTTGAATACCCCGCTCTGATACCACTTGTTGGATCGAGAATCCCGATAGAGGGGGGGTGAATATCGGAAAACTTTCGGATTTACGTAAGAGTAAGTGCACAGCGGAAAATGAAAAGAAAACACAGCACAAAGACACAGTCGATTTACTTGGTTCGGAGCCTGTGTCGACTCCTACTCCAAGGCCCACGGTCGTTGACCGTTTACTTTGGGCAATTCTATATAGGTGCAAAAAGGTTTACAGAATTTAATTACAAATATAAGTGCAGTAATTAAAGGGAACGCTCTTCTTTACCGACGTCTGGAGTAGATTAACTTTTTCGGAGCAGCAGGACGTCGTCGGCTCGTGTTGGAAGGTTTCCGGAGCAAGTCGCGAGAGCAGAAGAGCTTTGAGGCGTTGAATGGAATTGATGTCCGAAGCATGGGGTCGAGGGCCCTTTATATAGGGCCTGGGGGCGCCCGGGATGTCGGGGGCGCCCCCCACGTGGCGTTTGATCCGGTTGTAGCTCGGTCACCGTCTGATCCCCTTATCCTCGGGATCCGCTTTGACCGGGGCGCCCGGAGCGCTCGGGGCGCCCGGATTGACCGGGTCAAATCTCATCTTCTGGCTTCGCTGGCTTCTGGATTGAGGTATGCGCATGGGGGCGCTCGGGACGCTGGGGGCGCCCGGGAGCAGCGGGGGCGCCCGGGAGCACGGGGGCGCCCCAAATATGAACTGTCGAAGCCACTTTGCATTTGTTGTGTTTGGTGTTCACCTTGGGGGCGCCCGGGACACTCCGGGCGCCCTGGTCAGCAGTTGCCTCACTCCTTTGAGGCACTCTGAGCTGCAGACTCACGTTCCTTCGGTCCTGCATCCAGGGTTAGTCCAAAGCACAATAACATAATAAATTATTAGATTTATACAACCTTAGCTGTCATGGTTCTGACTTTGGTCTCCAAAATGGAGCCCTAGGTCGAACCGACGCCTACTGTTCCCTCGACGGGGAACGCGTCCTCACCTACTCCTCTCGGGAGAATTTACCTGATGCCAACCGTTCCTTTGGTTGGACTTTTGCCTGACGGTCCTTTGTCAGGTTTTGTAAACTGGCAGTCCTTCGCCAGTTGCCTAGCAGTCCTTTGCTAGGGCTTCGGTCCCAGACTGTCCTTCGCCTGGAGCCTAGCAGTCCTTCGCTAGGACTTTCTTTCCTGGCATTCCTTTGCCAGTGCCTAGCAGTCCTTCGCTAGGGCTTTTCCTGCACACTTGATTAACTTGTTAGAAAACAAGAAAGACTTAACTTTTGACCTATGTTGCCATTATCAAAACACAGGTTTGACTTAGGTGCATTCTGCACCAACACTAATTGTCTTAATGGTTGATGATTTTTCATTTTCAACTCTTCTACAAAAAGAAATGAAAGTATCTAAGGTTTGGTCCTTATATTTCAAAAAGTAGGTCCATGTATATCTAGTGAAATCATCAATAATCACAAAGCAATACCTACTTCCATTCAAAGATATGATGGTACTACAATCAAATAGATCCATATGAAGTAAATCTAATGCATTGGAAGTACTTACAGCGCTCTTACCTTTATGGGCAGATTTTGTTTGCTTACCCATTTGACATGCATCACAAAGTTTATCTTTCTCATACTTGATGCTTGGTAAGCCTCGGACTAGTCCCTTGTTGGCTAACTTCCGGATGTTCTTCATGTTAACATGTGCTAGCCTCCGGTGCCAAAGGGTGGACTCTTCTTCTTTTGACATGAAACACTTAGCAAAAGCATTAGTAGCACTTTTAAATGAAACTTGATAAACATTGTCTACTCTTGCTCCTACTAGTACCGTGTCCAAGGTGTCATTTTGTCTAACTAGACATTGACTTGGTTGGAAGTCAATTGTGTAACCCGTGTCACACAATTGACTGACACTTAGGAGATTAAATTTCATCCCCTTGACTAGAAGGACATTTGAGATTCTAAGACATTCGGATATTTGAATGTCTCCTATTCCTATGACCTTAAGACTACCATTATTACCAAATGATACATTACCTCTACTTTTCTTGTGAAGTATGGTAAACAGTGATCTATCCCCGGTCATGTGTTTGGAGCATCCACTATCAACGAACCAAGTTGATAGATGCTCCCCCTCAATCATAACCTACACAATTCGAAAAATAGAAGTTTTAGGTACCCAAACCTTGGGACCTAAAGCATCAACTAAACATGACTTAGGCACCCATGCCTTGACAACTTTCTTTTGAGTTTTGGGTGTCCTAGATTGTCTCATGTCAGTGCTAGACATGAGAGACACAAATGAGGGTTCCTTAGGGCGGTAAACAATACCGGCCCTATTATAGACTGCCCTTTGGGCATTTAGAATCATATCTAGGGTCTTAGAGCTAGTTGAGAACTTTCCAAGAATACTCTTGAGCTTCTGAACCTCACTCTTCAAAGATTGGTTTTCCTCTACTAACAAGTTATCATGCAAATCATTTACTTCCTCAACCTTAGAGGATTTCAAATTTTCAATTTCATGTTTCAATGATTTGATTTCATCTTCTAGCAATTCGACATGCAAATCATCAATGTTGTCATCTCTAGAAGCCTTCAATTGATCAATTTCTACTTGCAATGTCTTAACCTTTTTCTTGGACTTTTAAAGCATATTAGTTAAACATGCAATCGCCCTATAACACTTTTCAAGCTCGGGAGAAGTTACCTCTTCATCATCCGAAGATGATGAAGCCGCGTTTGAGGAGCTTGAAGAATCATCACTGCTCTCCTTTCCAAGAGCCATGAGTGTCACTTGCCTTGTGCTTTTCTCCTCCTTTTCCTCATCGGATGAGCTAGAGGATGACTCATCCCAAGAGGCCTTCAAGGCTTTCTTCTTCTTCTTGAGTTTCTCTTCTTTTCGTTTGGATTTCTCCTCCTTCTTCTTAAGCTTTGGACATTCATTCTTGAAATGACCTTTCCTACCACACTCAAAGCAAGATGCATTATTCTTATCAAGTTTGGATTCACTAGTGTTACCTCTACTTTTGAAACATCCATCCCTTCGCATCATCCTCCTCACAAAATTGGCCATTTCGGATGAAGAGGAGCTGCTGCCATCTTCCTCGGAATTGGACTCGGATTCGGAAGAGGATGAAGATGATGAGACTTCCTTCTCCTTCTTCTTCTCCTTCTTCTTCTTGTTGGTTCGGTCCCCTGCAACTAAGGCAATCCCCTTCTCCTTGGGGACTTTGTTAGCCATTTCATGCAATTCCATCTCACAAAATAGATCATCTAATTTTACAATAGATAAATCCTTGGATACTTTGTAGGCATCCACCATAGATGACCACAAAGCATTCCTTGGAAATGCTTTCAACACATACCTCACAAGGTCGCGGTTCTCGACCTTTTCATCAATTGAATGAAGCCCATTGAGGATTTCCTTGAACCGACCATGAAGCTCACTTACCGACTCATTCTCCTTCATGGAGAGATTTTGAAGTTGGTTGAGGAACAAAACCCTCTTTGCGATTCTAGAGTCCCGGGTGCCTTCGTGAAGCTCAATGAGTTTGTTCCACAAGTCCTTCGCACTTGTGAAAGGGCCAACCTTGATGAGCTGATCTTTGTTCATGCCACATTGTAGAGTGACAACCGCCTTCGCGTCGGCTTCACTCTTCCGAGTTTGTTCAGCAGTCCACCTCCAAGACTCCAGCTCTTTGCCTTCGTCATCCTTAGGAGGAATGAATCCCTCCTTCACAGCGAACCAAGTGTGGATATCCATCTTCAGATAGTATTCCATCTTTGATCTCCAATACTGAAAGTCCGCGCCATCAAAGAATGGAGGTCGGGTGGTGGAGAAGCCTTCTCTCAAAGCCATCTTGTTGATAACTCTTGGATGTTAAGCCGTAAACAGAGCCCCAAGCTCTGATACCACTTGTTGGAAACGAGATGGCTAGAGAGGGGGGGTGAATATAGCCAATCATTTTTCACTTGCGATTAATAAGTTTCCTGCACTTAACTTATCAGTAGCACAGCAGCGGAAGAAACAAAAGAAACTGAAAGTGCAGTAAGCTAAAACAGAGATAAGATCAAAACAAAGACAACTGCCAAGAACGCTAACAAGAGGGTTTACAAGGTTCGGGGATAACTTGCCCCTACTCCTTGGCGTGCCCTTAAGGTGGGCGATCCCTTGATCGTCGGCAGATCAAGCCCCGGTTTCACCGGATATAATGCAACCTCCTTCTCGGTGGAGAAACCTCTCCACAGCGTTTCAATCAGGATAAAGTTTAAGCACAAAGAAACTACGAGAAAGATCTTACTCAAACACTTAGCAAAGACAAGAACACAGCTAGCTTCCCTGAGCTCCACCCAGTGGCGATCTCACGCAAGAACCCTTCTTCGTGTCTTCCCACTGTCGGACTCCAAGCTACTTGTTCTCTCCTTCAAGTGCTCAAGTAAAGATTGGTTGCTTCTCAATCACTAGCTCAAAGTGATGACAGCTTCAAGAACGCAACAAGCAGATTGTGGAGAACACTAGGCGCGGCAAGAACACAAGTTTCAGAACTCTGCTTCCCCGAAGCCAATTTTCGCCCTATTTCTCCACTCAGCATCAGGTGACAATATCCTCCGTAGCCTCCAGCTACCTTGCTGCCAACGCCAGCTACCACTGAGCCCTCTCTGGTCTTCCTGAGATCCCCTCAGCCAAGCTCCAGTCTCGGCTCCAGTCTGCAGCTCGGCCGTTGCAACCTAAAATGGAGAATCGAACAAACCTGCTCCAAGGAAAGCCTCCGTTGACCTCTCCTTGAGTGTTTGAATCCTCCCCTGTCACCTGCAGCTTAATCAGACTGTTAGAGCAGCAAATCATACAGTAAATCAAATATCAGAAGCAAACATCAGCGAATCGGATACGATCAGACGCTCTGACCACGTCTGACAGTGCAATTTGAATTAAAGTGATCGGTCACCGGACCGATCCAGGGCGTGTGGGTCGGTCACCAGACCGATCCACTGCTTCGCTGGGATTCCCAACTCTCGCAGCTATACACGCCTGATCGGTCACCAGACCGATCAGAGTGAAGCCTGATCGGTCACCGGACCGATCAGAATGACGCCTGATCGGTCACCCAGACCGATCAGGGAAGATGAACAGTGATTTTTTAATCAGATCCAAGATCCCTGATCGGTCACCGGACCGATCCAGGACTTTGATCAGCAAGGGAACTCACTCACCGTCTGCTCCCTGATCGGTCACCAGACCGATCAGGAATAAGGCAGCAAGGAAGCAACCTGCTCCCTGATCGGTCACCGGTCCGATCAGGAGCCACATAGTAGATTCCCAATCTCACTGTGCGCTCCCTGATCGGTCACCAGTCCGATCAGACATAGCTGGATCGGTCACCGTACCGATCCACTATGGAGCAGCATGCCAATGTCCCTGATCGGTCACCAGACCGATCCAGAGACTCAACCCTAGCCTTCCAAGCTAGGAATTTATCCACCTTAGCTTTCCAAGCTAAGGATTTTTCCAGCTAACTCTCCAAGTTGGGAATTTGCACCTAACCCTCCAAGTTAGGACTTTTCACCTAGCCCTCCAAGCTAGGACTTTTCGCCTAGCCCTCCAAGCTAGGACTTTTCACCCAACCCTTCCGAGTTAGAACATCATCCAACCTAGCCCTCCAAGCTAGGCACCTGACCCTCTAAGCCAGGACTTTTTCACCTAATTCTCCGGGATGGGAATTTGCACCTAACCCTCCAAGTTAGGACTTTTCACCTAGCCCTCCAAGCTAGGACTTTTCACCCAACCCTTCCGAATTAGGACTTTTCACCACCTAGCCTCCCAGACAAGGATTTTCCAACAACTAGCCTACCAGATTAGGATTTTCCAACACCTAACCCTCCAGGTTAGGATTTTCCAACACCTAGCCTCCCAGACTAGGATTTTCCATATCATGTCTGATCCCCGACCAGGACTTAATCATAATCATCATAATCATAATCAACCTAAACTAAAATCGATGTCAACACCAAAACAACAATCAGGGCAAGACTGCATCAACACCAACAAATGGTATCAGAGCGGGGAAGTTCAAATTTGGTGCAACCGCCAGTTTGAAAATTTTTCGGATTTTTTTAATATTTCTTTTCGTTCGAATTTCTTCTTATATTTTTTCGTTCGAATTTCTTCTCGTTGATCGAGGTTGGTACAACACCACTCGACGAATATTTTTTTTTCTTATCCCGCACTACTAATCCAAGACCAAGTCTTAGGATATTCTTTTTGTTTAGTTTACATTTCAGATACATGGCCATGCAAGAAGGCTTCAGCACCGCAAGACCACCTCTCTTCAGTGGAGAAGACTTCTCCTACTGGAAGAGCAGAATGGAGGTCCACCTGAAAACTCAGGTGGACATGTGGATAATCATCCAGTCAGGACTGGAAATTCCGAAGAATGCTGAAGGAGTACCTCAAAGCTACACAGAGTGGGACACCGCTCTGAAACGGAAAATTGAAGCGGATGCAAAGGCGACCCAGACCCTTCAATGCGGCTTAACAAAAGTGGAGCTGAACCGGGTGGGCCCTTTCAACAGTGCCAAGGAGCTGTGGGGCAAACTGATCGAGCTGCACGAAGGAACATCAGACACTCAAATCAGCAAGAGAGACCTGCTCCTGAACAAGCTGTATACCATCAAAATGACTGACAACGAAATAGCTGCTCAGCTTCACGCCCGGATTCAAGAACTAATGAACGGTCTACACACTATTGGTCACAAGGTAGAAAACCGTGACCTAATAAGGTATGCTCTAAATGCTTTCCCGAGAAACACCTTGTGGGCATCTATGGTAGATGCATACAAGGTTTCAAGGGACCTTTCAAAAATAAAATTAGATGAATTATTTTCTGAATTAGAACTGCATGAACAGACTAACTGCAATTTGGCCGAGAAAGGTATTGCCTTTATTGCAAGTAAAACTGGAAGGTCAACCAAGAAAAAGCCTCAACCTGAACCCGAGTCTAACTCAGACTCAGACTCAGAAGATGAAGAAGGAGATCGACCTAAGCTGGTCCGAATGGCAAGAAACTACTACAAAGAACTGAAGAATCAAACCAACAGAAGGAAGGCCAGCCGAAGAAAGGACGAACCAGCTGAACCCGCAAATGAAAAGAACAAGCCCAACGTGACCTGCTACGAGTGCAAGAAGAAGGGTCACTACAAGACGGAGTGTCCGAACCTAAAGGAAACCAAGAAGAATAGAAGGAAGAAGGCACTTCAAGTAACGTGGGACGAGTCCTCATCCGAAGAAGAAGAAGAGGTCCCACAGTCGAATCTACTAGCACTAACCGCCTCAGAAGAAGTCGAGACCGAGTCAGAGTCAGAACAGGACGACGGCAGACTGACCTTCTCAGAGGACGGCGAAATTAAGGTAAGTGGTTTTAATAGAAGTCAATTAAATGAACTAATATCTTATCTTTCTCGAGATTTGGCGAAACCTAAACTCCGAGTCGAATCCCTCCGACAGGAAGTAAAACTCCTGAAAGAGGGAGCTGACTCTAAACCCTTAACCGAGAAGGTTCAAGAAGGAACTCCTACTCAAGCTGAAAAACTTGAGAAAGAGAACTCCCTGAAAACCCAGGTTAAGGATCTTAGATCAGCATTAGAACATTCACTTCTGGTTGCAAGGATCTTGACATGATTCTTGGAAAATAGAAATCCGTTCTAAATCGATCCGGACTAGGCTACAGAACCAAATCTAGACAAAGATCTTACTTTCCTGTACTGAATCAGTACAGAAGTAAAGTTCAGGCATGGGTACCTAAACTATACCTGAACAAACCAACTGGATCAAATCAGTATTGGATCCCCAAGGACAAGATTCACATCTTGCCTAATCATTATCGTGGCTTTAGTCCAGGGGGAGCCAAATTAAAGACTATATTTATTGTTAAATAGAATTTAATTCTTAGTTACAATTTGCTTGTTTGATTGTTTATTTAATTTCTGCAATTTACCATGCTTAGACTTAGAAATGGTTAGTTTAAGGACTGAACAAACTTAACTGAAGCTTGACAACATAGTATTGGGTGGCAGTGAGATGATAGTACGTTAGGGAAACCAATTCTAATAAGGTCAAGTTTACTTGGTCTCTTTAGACTGGTGAAACTAGCTGAAGCTACCGATCCAAAATCCAAACTAGTTAGACTAGAACTTTTCAAAGATTAATTTTGAAAATGAAATTTCATTAAACGGCTTTGTTAAGGAAATGATGTTAGTGAGAGCCCTAGAGCCAATCATATGATGATTACTTTTTGGACTCGTTGTATCATATTCTTGTATATATATTTCTTATATATAAAGGCATTTCTTATGGTTATTGTACTTATGTGTATTGGTGCCAAATAACTTAGTATAATAACGTCCTTGAGTAGAAGGTTCTTATCTATATCAATCGATTAGTTGAATCGATAGTGAGATGATATAGAGAACACTACTCTTAATTATTCCTAGTCAAGTATTAACATTCAAGGACAATGTTAATGCATAGAGACTAACATGTAAGTCAACATGATGACTTGATCTCACAAGTCATGGATATGAGATATCAAGTTGACACATGGGTATACATTAGAGAATGTATACTGAATGGCCCGCCATGAGAAAGTATCATGGATCGTTATATGAGTGTCATATACTTTCTCATGTGACTATTAGTATGACTATAGTCCTAGACCTGAAGTTACCATAGTTCCCTACATAAGGAGTTACGTACTTTGGCTTCGTCAAACGTCACCCGTAACTGGGTGGACTATAAAGGCGATTACTGGGTTTGTAACAAATTATGCGGAGGGATGTGAGTAACGTAGATGGGATCTATCCCTCCTATATGACGGGAGTGATATCTTCGTTCTTGATAGAGTAAGACCACTAAGTGCATGGTCATGCCCAAATAAGGCAATATTAGATATTGAGCTTATTTGATTATAGTGAGTCTACTTGGAGATCAAGACATATAGATTGATTTGAGGATGACACGGTCTATGCCTCATGAAAGATCAATCTAGATATCGAGGATAGAAGGACATTGTCACATATTGTGATGGTCACAATTATTAGTCACAATGGTGATGTTGGATCTCGACATTCTTGTAACTTGGGGAGCAATGATGTGTTGCTAGATACCTCTCATTGCTTATGTCCTTAAATAGGTTTAAGGGCATTGCCAACGTTACAAGAACCTATAGGGTCACACACATAGAGCTATAGATGGAGAATAAGTCCATATGATGGACCGAGAGTAATGAAGTCAAAGTTTGACTTTGGCTAAATATGGAAAGTCCATAAAAGGCAAGTTTGACTTGACTCAAATTAGACAACTTGAGTTGGACTCAAGTTTGATCCAAGTGTTGGATGAATCTAATCATGAGAGAGTAATGAAGTCAAAGTTTGACTTTGGCTAAATATGGAAAGTCCATAAGAGGCAAGTTTGACTTGACTCAAGCCACATCACCTTGACTTGACCAAGTGATGACTTGGCATCATCATCAAGGCTAAGTAACCTCCCCATTTGAATTTTGAATTCAAATAGGGGGTTACCAAAGGTGGTGGTCGGCCACTTAATGGCCAATAATGGCCATTAAATGGCCGGCCACTAAAACACACAAAAGGAGTTTTTTGTGTGTGTGTGATTCATTCTTCTCCTCACTTGGTTTTGTTTTGTTTTGCTCTCCCTCTCCTCTCATCTTGCCGAGACCCCAAGTAGTGCTAGCACACTTTTGGGCTCTCCTCTCCACTCTCTTGCTTGTGTGGATACTTCTAGAGGGTTGCTACTTTGCATCCTTGAGATCCGACACCAACCGAGGAGCGAGCGGGAATTGCGGGGCACGCATCGAAGGTAGTTTTTCTCTTCTCTAATAGATCTAGGTTGTAGATCGGTTTTGAAGCATGTAAACGAGCACTCGTAAATTTTTGAAATGGTTTTCTTCGCTCGGATCCTTTCTATTGGGGCTTTCGGGGTTTCCGCGACGCGAAAAAGCGGTTTTCGCGGCCCGAAAAACCCTACAGTGGTATCAAAGCCACGAGCGAAGCTTGTGCTCATTTTGGTTTTTATTTTTTTGTATTAGATACAAAATTTAGATAATTTTATGCTTCTATAATTTTTCTAAATTTTAGGATTTTTGAGTATTTTTCCTCGTAGAGGCAAAGCGACGAGTGCGAAGCACTTGTAGACTTTGCCACCGAGAAAAACTTCTCCGAAACGACAAGTTTCGCCCAAATGGATTTTGGGACAGCGGGTAAAGGCGCTGTATAATCGCAAGAAGACACTCGTGAAGGTTATTTCACGAGTAGGGGCGCTGCCCCTAACCCCGCAAGGGGCCTTGTCTCGCGATTACGCCCGAAACCCGCTTACCGGGACCGCCGCGGAGTTGTGACTCGAAAATTCTAAAAATCAGTAGAAAAATTATATAAAAACTGTAAAATTACATACTTTTGAATTATGTATAGTAGTGTGATGGTCATGGCCCAAAACCCAATTTTTAATAAGATTAAAATTGTGTTGTAATTCATAATACGGCCTGCGCGCCGTTTTTGTACATGTGCGTGTTGTATTGTGTTTGCGACCTGCGTGTCGGCTTTTAATATTTTATTTCTGTTGTATTTCATATTTAGACTCGAATGTATCTCGAGTATAAAAATTTGTAATGTACAAAAGTGAAGACGACGGAAATTCCGGAGAACGGAGAACTTGGACTCGGGAGAACTAGCCGACAACACCAAGACGGTCAAGAGGAAGCGCTTGGAGAAGCCGCTAGACCTAGGTTGACCATCGGATCCTCTCATTGGCTTGAGAGGGTCTTAGTAGGGCCATGACCAAGTCACTTATGTTTATTTTTATTATTGCTATGCTTGTGATGTATATGATGCATGATAATGTAGAATAGTAAAAATAAACTTAAGTGTATGAGATGCACAAGTAATGTGGGAACCACATTTTGATGTGCACTTAATACACATTTAGGATTAAATTAGATTTCATAAATGCCTAGATGTGATGCACATCCTCGATTAGATTAGATCTAAAATCGAATCAACTCGTAAACGCCTACCGGGTCCTGATACCCATCACTACCTCGATCATATGCGCTTGTCGATTCTGCCAAAGCAGAGCAACGCATTTAATCTTGGTAGGATGCGGAGGGACAACCTTGGTCCCGCCTATCACGGCTCGGGTTAGATCGAGCTCAATCAAATTGAGTAACTAGTTAACTCAATTGGATCGAGTAAAGCTATAGGCGTATTCCAATAGTTGGAAAGGGTAGGACAAAATCACTGTTTTAAATAGTCTTGAGCGATTTAGCCAAAGCTAACTCAAGATTATTCGTAAACGTTAAATCTTGATCCTATAAACAAGAGTTGCATAGAGATGTAATTGATAAATTAGTTATCTACCGATCATACTAAGTCTTGGGCAATTTAGCCAAAGCTAACTCAAGGCATAGTATGATGTGGATCTTGTCCCACATAAATTATAGTAAATTGGTACGGATCTAGTAGTGTGGTTTGACCACTCCAATGACTTGATTCCACCAAAATTCCTATAATTTAGTGGGAGCATCATTTAATTAAAGGCCTAATTAGATGATTACTAGAATATGATATTTATTCTCTGCATTTATCTGTTGTAGATTGCCATGTCTTCAAACGCGAATACTCTCTCTCTGCGATCTGTCCTTGAGAAGGACAAGCTCACTGGAGCTAATTTCCTGGACTGGTACAGGAACTTGAGGATAGTCCTCAAACAGGAACGTAAGCTGTACGTTCTAGAGCAAGCAGTTCCTGAAGCACCACCACCCTCAGCCATCCGTAGCGTTAGAGATGCTCATCAGAAGCATCAAGACGACGCGTTAGACGTGTCGTGCCTAATGCTATGCTGCATGTCCTCTGAGCTTCAGAAGCAACACGAGAACATGAATGCTTACGATATGATTGGCCACCTCAAGCAATTATATCAAGGGCAGGCAAGGCATGAGCGGTTCGAAGTGACTCAGGCCCTCTTTTCATGCAAGATGAAAGAGGGAACCCCAGTAGGAACTCACGTACTCAAGATGATTGGGTACGTCGAGAACCTCGATAGACTAGGGTTTCCCTTGGGCCAAGAGCTGGCTACCGACCTGATTCTGCAATCGTTGCCTCCAGGTTACCGTCAATTCGTCATGAATTACAACATGAACGAATTAGACAAACCACTTCCCGAGATACTCAACATGTTAAGAACTGCTGAGCCTAATCTCACCAAGCCTAGTACCGTCCTGATGGTACAGAAGGGCAAAGGCAAGGGTAAGTGGAAGCCCAAAGGTAAGGGTAAGACCCAAACCAAGGGCAAAGCCAGCTCTGCAGCACTTAAACCCAAGGGTGGGTGCAGAAGGATACCACCTGTTTCCATTGCGGTGAGAAAGGGCATTGGAAAAGAAACTGCAAGATCTACCTGGAGGATCTTAAGAAGAAGAGAAGTGAGCCTTCTACTTCAGGTATATATGTTATAGAAGTCAACCTTTCTATTTCTACATCATGGGTATTAGATACTGGATGTGCTTCTCACATTTGTACCAATGTGCAGGGGCTGAGAAATAGCAGGGCATTGGCAAAGGGCGAGGTGGACCTACGAGTAGGCAATGGAGCACGAGTTGCTGCTGTTGCTGTAGGAACTTATTTTCTATCTCTGCCCTCTGGGCTTGTACTGGAACTAGATGATTGTTGTTATGTACCTACACTTACTAAGAACATAATTTCTGTTTCTTGTCTAGACAAGAAAGGCTTCTCATTTATAATTAAGAACAAATGTTGTTCAGTCTATTTAAATGAAATGTTCTATTGTAGTGCAGATCTTATCAACGGACTCTACATTCTAGACTTAGAACGCCCTATCTATAATGTAAGTACCAAGAGGTTGAGATCAAATGAGTTGAACCCAACCTATCTCTGGCACTGTCGCTTAGGCCACATAAATGAGAGTCACTTGTCCCAGCTCCATAAGGATGGATTGCTGGTTTCATTTGATTTTGAATCATATGAGACATGCGAGTCATGCCTTCTAGGCAAGATGACTAAGACTCCCTTTAGTGGACATAGCGAGAGGGCAACAGATTTGTTAGGACTCATACATTCTGATGTATGTGGCCCTTTCAATGTTGCTGCTCGAGGTGGTTATAGATACTTCATCACATTTACTGATGATTTCAGTAGATATGGTTATGTGTACTTGATGACACATAAGTCCGAGTCCTTTGAAAAGTTCAAAGAATTCAGAAATGAAGTACAAAACCAATTCGGCAAGAGTATTAAAATACTTCGATCAGATCGAGGTGGAGAATACTTGAGCCATGAGTTTCGTGACTATTTAGCTGAGTGTGGGATTCTATCTCAACTCACTCCTCCTGGGACACCACAGTGGAATGGTGTATCCGAAAGGAGGAATCGTACCTTATTAGATATGGTACGATCTATGATGAGTCACGCAGATCTTCCTATATCCTTTTGGGGATATGCTCTAGACACGGCAGCGTTCACACTTAACCGTGTTCCATCAAAGGCGGTCATAAAGACACCATATACGATATGGACTGGGAGGAGTCCCAAGATGTCTTTCATGAGGGTTTGGGGTTGTGAGGCTTACGTTAGACGTCAAGTCTCAGACAAACTGGGACCCAAGTCCGATAAGTGCTATTTCGTGGGATATCCCAAGGAAACTAAGGGATATTACTTCTACATTCCCAGTCAACACAAAGTGTTTGTTGCTAAGACTGGGGTCTTTCTAGAAAGGGACTTTGTTTCTAGAAAGACTAGTGGGAGTTCGTTTGATCTTGAAGAAGTTCAAGACAACGACCATAGCACTGAGCCCTTGATGGATACTGAACAGGAACCACAAGAAGTTGTGGATGAGATTGTTACACAAGAAGTTGTGGAACAACAACCTGTTCAGGTAGACCTACCTCTTCGCAGGTCTGATAGGGTACGTCGTCAGCCTGAGAGATATTCATTTCTCTTGCCTGACCATGATGACGTTATGATCATTGAGAATGAGCCTACCACCTATCAGGAAGCTGTGATGAGCCCAGATTCTGAGTCATGGCTGGAAGCCATGAGATCCGAAATGGAATCCATGTACACTAACCAAGTTTGGACCTTGGTTGATCCACCTGAAGGGGTCAAACCCATTGGGTGTAAGTGGGTCTTTAAGAGAAAGCCTAACATGGATGGACTTACTCATACCTATAAGGGTAGACTGGTAGCTAAAGGTTTCAAGCAAATTCATGGTATTGACTATGATGAAACTTTTTCTCCAGTAGCGATGTTTAAGTCCATTCGGATCATGCTTGCTATTGCAGCCTACCACGATTATGAGATCTGGCAGATGGATGTCAAGACAGCGTTTCTGAATGGAAACCTCCTCGAGGATGTGTACATGACACAGCCTGAGGGTTTTGTAGATCCACAGCATACTGGCAGAGTATGCAAGCTGCATAGGGCCATTTATGGTCTAAAGCAAGCTTCTCGGAGCTGGAATCTTCGATTCGATGATGCGATCAAACAGTTTGGTTTCATCAAGAACGAAGATGAACCTTGTGTCTACAAGATGGTTAGTGGGAGCACAGTAGTCTTCCTAGTCTTGTATGTGGATGACATACTACTCATTGGGAACAACATCCCTTCGCTACAGTCTGTGAAGACTTGGTTGGGGACTTGTTTCGCAATGAAGGACTTAGGTGAAGCAGCCTGCATTCTAGGCATTAAGATCTATAGAGATAGATCTAAGAGATTGCTTGGCCTAAGTCAGAGTACATACATCGATACGGTATTACACCGTTTTGCCATGCAGAATTCCAAGAGAGGAATTCTGCCAATGTCACATGGTGTGAGTCTTTCGAAGACTCAGAGTCCCTCTTCTAGAGAGGAGAGAGACCGCATGGATAAGATCCCTTATGCTTCTGCCATAGGATCCATCATGTACGCCATGTTATGTACTCGTCCTGATGTCTCGTATGCTTTGAGCATGACGAGCAGGTACCAGTCAGATCCAGGTGAACGTCACTGGATAGCGGTCAAGAATATCCTTAAGTACTTGAGAAGGACTAAGGAATATTTTTTGATATTTGGAGGCGATGAGCATCTAGTTGTAAAGGGTTACACTGATGCCAGCTTCCAAACCGACCAGGATGATTACAGATCGCAGTCAGGGTTCGTGTTTTGCTTGAATGGCGGAGCTGTGAGCTGGAAGAGTTCGAAGCAGGACACAGTTGCAGATTCTACAACAGAAGCTGAGTATATTGCTGCATCAGAGGCAGCAAAGGAGGCAGTTTGGATCCGCAAGTTCATCACTGAGCTTGGGGTGGTTCCTAGCATATCTGATCCCGTAGAGCTCTATTGTGACAACAATGGAGCTATTGCGCAGGCTAAGGAACCTCGCTCACACCAGCGGACCAAACACATACTACGGCGATTCCATCTCATTCGAGAGATCATCGATCGAGGAGATGTGAAGATTTGCAGAGTACCCACAGAGGCTAACGTCGCAGATCCCTTGACCAAGGCTTTGGCACAGATGAAGCATGATGGTCACACTAGGTCATTGGGTATTAGATACTACAGCGATTGGCACTAGTGCTAGTGGGAGATTGTTAGTGAGAGCCCTAGAGCCAATCATATGATGATTACTTTTTGGACTCATTGTATCATATTCTTGTATATATATTTCTTATATATAAAGCATTTCTTATGGTTATTGTACTTATGTGTATTGGTGCCAAATAACTTAGTATAATAACGTCCTTGAGTAGAAGGTTCTTATCTATATCAATCGATTAGTTGAATCGATAGTGAGATGATATAGAGAACACTACTCTTAATTATTCCTAGTCAAGTATTAACATTCAAGGACAATGTTAATGCATAGAGACTAGCATGTAGGTCAACATGATGACTTGATCTCACAAGTCATGGATATGAGATA